>CM056740.1:40007872-40607872 GCA_029844215.1 Przewalskia tangutica | reverse complement strand
CAACTCATCATCTCCTAATTATCTCAAATTAGTACGCATAACCTTGATGAGTTCATCAAACCACTCCCTACCTTCCGTATCTAATTAGTCCTTATCAATCCTCGTATTCCAATATCATTCTAGGCAACACGTGTCCGACTCTTATACATAAATCAGATAAATGAATGTCACTATACCCACTATACTACCATCATAAATAACACGGATACGCAATCCACATAATCTTTCGGGTCATCACGCTTTCTCGTGGCGCAAACAACATAACTCGTTAGGGAGAGACGACCCTAACCACACACTCTATCGCACGATCTTAGAGTGAGAAGAATGGAAACCAATCCTAAATATCCTGCGACCTCGACGATTATAGATGTGGTGCACAACACACCGATAATCAAAACTCTACTAGACACGGTGCGTAGACACTTTCCGAGGACTAATCGCTCGATACCACTTTTGTCACGACCGACCGGTCGCGACTAGTACCTTCCGGTACCTGTCGGTATATGTCGAGAATAGCAATGAACATACATAACACATTACTTAGAGAAAAGGGTAAACACATCGCCACCGATAAGGTTGCTTTCTATAAAACATACTTAACAAAAGTATAGTAATACAACCGGTTCTTATAGCCCAAACCACAAACGTGACTACTGCACTTAGAATAATAACTGGGTGACAGGCCCCGCCATACCCCCTGATTGTACAAAAGTAAATAACCTCAGGGAAACATACCAAAAGACAAAGCCTCCGGAGGGATGGAGCTTTCCAGAAAATGAACAGTGATCCTAATAGTGCGGACCAAAAGTTACGATCTCGACTGCGGCATGAACGCAGCCGAAGGAGGTCGATAACAGGTACCAAGTATGTGAAACTGAGAAAATACTGAAAATACCTCATAAGTCTAAAATAACTGGGGACATGTATAAAATCAGTTTACAGAACACTGTACCTTACCAACAATGAGAAAATCAGTCATATACTATACTGCATGAAAATAGGAAGCTCATAATCAACACGTCCAAGTAAACTCATATAGAGACCATGGAGGCATACCCGTGGAATCCTTCATCACTGACGGCACGTCCAATAAACTCATACTAAGACAATGGAAGCATACCCGTGGAATCCTTCGTCACTGGCGGTACGTCCAATAAGCTCATACTAAAACAATGGAAGCATACCCGTGGAATCCTTCATCACTGACGGCACGTCCAATAACCTCAACAGGTGGTATGACGATCTTGGGGCTTGCCCCTCATTCATACTCTTACCCTGAAGAAGGTGGTATAACGATCTTGGGGCTTGCCCCTCATTTATACTCTTACCCTTCATACTGCATGCCTAATCCTTCATCGTAAGCATGTCCAAGTGCGCATACCCGTGGAATCCTTCATCACTGGCGGTACGTCCAAGTAAACTCATAATCGAACAATGGAAGCATACGTGGAATCCTTCATCATCGGGCGTACGCCCAAGTAACTCATAACTTCTTTAGGCTTTCATTAACATACAAAATGAATCTCATTTTCATGACCTTATTCAAGAAAACCCAACTCTTTAACCTTTCATAAAGTTATTATAACCAACTCCCCATAAAGCCGTTATACTAACTTTATGCTTTAAAGCTTTAGACGTTCATACTCTTTCATAAGGTCACATAACTAACCTCCCATAAGTAGTTATAACTCCTTATGTTTCAAAAGATTTCGTTCTTTTTATTAACCAAGAGACTTATACTTCAAATCAAACTCACACAATTTCCGTAATACTTCTTCAGGTCACGAAATCCTTATCTACCTTATTTAGGTTAAACCATTACTTAGGAATAAGTGGGTTAGCTCTCTAACCCAACCAACTTAGACATTTTCAGAAACAAGTCAAGTACAACAAATAGATTTACTTCATTTAAAACACGCACGCTCACCGTACTATATAGTTCAAACTACTCATGCTCAAGAGATAAGAAAGCTCCACATACCTCTTTGGTCAATCCACTTGCTAAGCTCAACTACCGCAAGTAATATTTCAACCTATAATAACCATGATATGTTCATTAACCTCTAATTCCAATGTAGAATAATCTAAACTCAAAGCCACTAAATTCTATGGAAAATTTGGGCAAAGATTTCCTTTGTTTCTACTCACTTTGCCACCTTTCTCAAGGCCGAATTTATCATCCAAACACCACATTGTAAGGCTCAATCAATCCAACAATTTAAAGGGATTACACACCCAAATACCAATTCTCGCCCATAAGTTTACAATAATTCACTTATCAATTCTAGGGTAGTTTTTAGGCTACAACATGCTCGTAATCTCTTCTTAACCCATTCTTCATAACCAAACCACATTTCTAGCATGCAATGACTCTAAGAGCATTATTTACTACCACAAGTTCTTTCTTCTTAACATGCAACACTATAAACTAAATCTAAAGGAAGAATCATTACCTTAAAGTTTTAGCCAAAACTTATTCCAAGTATTGCTAGCTTCCTTGCCAAGAACACCACCACAACAATGCCAACAAGCTAGCTACAAGCTTTCTTTTTGGTTCTTAACTATTCAGATTTTTCTAAGGTTTTAGAGAAGGGAGCAATTTGAGAGAGAGAGAGAGAAGATGAAAGATAGAAAATGTCCAAGTCTTGGTCAATATATTGCATGCAATGTAAAATCAGATGGGGGACACTTGTCACCCTCCCATGGTCTCTTTAAAACAAAAATCGACTTTTCTAAGTTTTTCCGCCCAAAAATCTCGCCTCGGCGCCACATGCATGGCCATGCATAAACCTCCGCAGTTTCGATCTTTCGCGCGGCGCTCGCTATTCGGCCGCGGCCGCTGCAACTTCAGCGACCCTTCGAACTTTAGCGCGCGCCTCAATCCGCGCCGCCCTCGCCGCTTGGTCCGAAACGCATTTCCCGATCACAGACCGAACTTGTAACTCTATAACTTACTCCGACGCCCTATCGACGAACGGTTGGTTGCGTTGAATCTAGACTCAACGAACTACGCCAGGCCTTTGAAACACTTATGAACTCTCAATGTACCGGGTCATAACCCGCCTTAAAGTTGACTAAAACCCGTCCGAACAATCCACAACCTATCTTCAAAATTTTAAGTCTTACTCCCTTCGTGACGCCTCACGCGCATGACCTGAACTACGGGTGTAACATTCTCCCCTTAGAAACATTCGTCCCGAATGTTCTTTTAGAGCCAATCTACTATTCCTCGACATCCTCGCACTATATACTAATGGAACTTCATTATGCCACCCATGACCCTAAGATATCGCACACGCATACCCATTCACCGTAAGTCAAACAAAATGAACCCAAAATATGAACCATTACTATTTACTCCGCCACGCCTAACAGAATTGCCCTGCTCAGATCTACCAACTTATTCTAACACATGTACATAGTCTCAATATCCCTCGCTCATGATACTAAATCTTACAACAATCCCATCACTTACTCCGCCTAATCTCATATGTACTATACTCTTAAGCATACCACGAGCTTAATTTACAAACATAGTTTCCCATTAGGTCTCTTAATTAAACTTCTTAAGGGTCCATTTATTTCTCGGACAACTCATCATCTCCTAATTATCTCAAATTAGTACGCATAACCTTGATGAGAGTTCATCAAACCACTCCCTACCTTCCCAGATCTAATTAGTCCTTATCAATCCTTGGTATTCCAATATCATTCTAGGCAACACGTGTCCGACTTCTTATACATAAATCAGATAAATAATGTCACTATACCCACTATACTACCATCATAAATAACCCGGATACGCAATCCACATAATCTTTTCTCGGTCATCACGCTTTCTCAGAATGCGAACAACATAACTCGTTAGGGAGACGACCTAACCACACAAATTTCTATCGCACGATCTTAGAGTGAGAAGAATGGAAACCAATCCTAAATATCCTGCAGCCTCCTGATTATAGATGTGGTGCACAACACACCGATAATCAAAACTACTAGACACGGCTCAGACACTTTCCGAGGACTAATCGCTCGATACCACTTTTGTCACGACTGACCCGGGCCGCGACTAGTACCTTCCGGTACCTGTCGTATATGTCGAGAATAGCAATGAACATACATAACACATTACTTAGAGAAAAGGGTAAACATTATCGCCACCATAAGGTTGCTTTCTATAAAACATACTTAACAAAAGTATAGTAATACAACCGGTTCTTATAGCCCAAACCACAAACGTGACTACGCACTTAGAATAATAATCGGCGTGACGGGGCCCCGCCATACCCCGATTGTACAAAAGTAAATAACCTCGTGGAAACATACCAAAAGACAAAGCCTCGGAGGACGGAGCTTTCCAAAATGAACGATGATCCTAATAGTGCGGACCAAAAGTTACGATCTCGACTGCGGCATGAACGCACTTCAAGGCGAGGTCGATAACAGTACCAAGTATGTGAAATCGAGAAAATATCAAAATACCTCATAAGTCTAAAATAATCGGGGACATGTATAAAATCGCCACGTAACACCGCATCTTACCAACAATGAGAAAATCGTCATATACTATACCGCATGAAAATAGGAAGCTCATAATCAACACGCCCAAGTAAACTCATATAGAGACCACGAGGCATACCCGTGGAATCCTTCATCACCGACGCACGCCCAATAAACTCATACTAAGACAATGGAAGCATACCCGGGAATCCTTCACATCAAGCGGACGTCCAATAAGCTCATACTAAAACAATGGAAGCATACCCGTGGAATCCTTCATCACCGACGGACGCCCAATAACCTCAACAGTGGTATGACGATCTTGGGGCTTGCCCTCATTCATACTCTTACCACGAAGGTGGTATAACGATCTGGGCTTGCCTCATTTATACTCTTACCCTTCATATCGCATGCCTCGGAATCCTTCATCGTAAGCATGTCCAAGGTGCATACGTGGAATCCTTCATCACCGCGGTACGCCCAAGTAAACTCATAATCGAACAATGGAAGCATACCCGGAATCCTTCATCACCGGGCAGACGCCCAAGTAACTCATAACTTCTTTAGGCTTTCATTAACATACAAAATGAATCTCATTTTCATGACCTTATTCAAGAAAACCCAACTCTTTAACCTTTCATAAAGTTATTATAACTAACTCCCATAAAGCCGTTATACTAACTTTATGCTTTAAAGCTTTAGACGCTCATACTCTTTCATAAGGTCATATAACTAACCTCCCATAAGGCCGTTATAACTCCTTATGTTTCAAAAGATTTCGTTCTTTTTATTAACCAAGAGACTTATACTTCAAATCAAACTCACACAATTTCCGTAATACTTCTTCAGGTCACGAAATCCTTATCTACCTTATTTAGGTTAAACCATTACTTAGGAATAAGTGGGTTAGCTCTCTAACCCAACCAACTTAGACATTTTCGTAAAACAAGTCAAGTACAACAAATAGATTTACTTCATTTAAAACACGACGCTCACCGCACTATATAGTTCAAACTACTCATGCTCAAGAGATAAGAAAGCTCCACATACCTCTTTGGTCAATCCACTTGCTAAGCTCAACTACCGCAAGTAATATTTCAACCTATAATAACCATGATATGTTCATTAACCTCTAATTCCAATGTAGAATAATCTAAACTCAAAGCCACTAAATTCTATGGAAAATTTGGGCAGCATTTCCTTTGTTTCTACTCACTTTGCCACCTTTCTCAAGGCCGAATTTATCATCCAAACACCACATTGTAAGGCTCAATCAATCCAACAATTTAAAGGGGATTACACACCCAAATACCAATTCTGCCCCATAAGTTTACAATAATTCACTTATCAATTCTAGGGTAGTTTTTAGGCTACAACATGCTCGTAATCTCTTCTTAACCCATTCTTCATAACCAAACCACATTTCTAGCATGCAATGACTCTAAGAGCATTATTTACTACCACAAGTTCTTTCTTCTTAACATGCAACACTATAAACTAAATCTAAAGGAAGAATCATTACCTTAAAGTTTTAGCCAAAACTTATTCCAAGTATTGCTAGCTTCCTTGCCAAGAACACCACCACAACAATGCCAACAAGCTAGCTACAAGCTTTCTTTTTGGTTCTTAACTATTCAGATTTTTCTAAGGGTTTTTAGAGAGAAGGGAGAGAGAGAGAGAGAAGATGAAAGATAGAAAATGTCCAAGTCTTGGTCAATATATTGCATGCAACAGAAAATCAGATGGGGGGGGGACACTTGTCACCCTCCCATGGTCTCTTTTAAAACAAAAATCAGACTTTTCTAAGTTTTTCCGCCCAAAAATCCCGCCTCGGCCCCGCCACGCGCCGCGTCGAAACCTCCGCAGTTTCTCGATCTTCGCGCCGCGCTCGCTATTCGGCCAAGGCGCTGCAACTTCAGCGACTTCAGAACTTTAGGCGCCGCGCCTCAATCCGCGCCGCTTCGCCGCTTGGTCCAAACGCATTGTCCCGATCACAAGACCGAACTTGTAACTCTCATAACTTTCTACTCCGACGTCCTATCGACGAACGGTTGGTTGCGTTGGAATCTAGACTCAACGAACTACGCCCCAGGCCTTTGAAACACTTATGAACTCTCAATGTACCGGGTCATAACCCGCCTTAAAGTTGACTAAAACCCGTCCGGAACAATCCGTCAACCTATCTTCTGAAAATTTTAAGTCTTACTCCCTTTCGTACGCCCTCATGCGCATGACCTGAACTACGGGGTGTAACAAGATAACAACAACAATAACCAACAAACTCCATAGATTCGAAAGTTGCCTATTCTCGGCCCCAACATTAAAAAATGGTCCAAACACTTTTTAATCTTCATTCTTCTTAACACATGCTCATCTACTAACCATAATAACATGTAATATCTAATTACTTCAAGAGGAAGAAGAGTTCTTACCAAAAATTACCCAAAAATCCGTGATTATGCCCTAAGGTTTTTGGCCCGCAGTTTTCATTTTGCTCCACTTCTTCAAGTTCCAATCACACACATGTATCCTCTACAAGCTTATAACCAAATTCCCTTCTTGTTTTACTTCCAAAAAGTCGACGAACAAGCTAGGGTTTTAATGGTCATTCTCGGACAAAGCGGATTCCTGGAGGGTTTTGGAGAGTTAACTTGATTTAAGACTTGGTTAGAGTTCTTAATCTAAGATAATAACTTGTCTTTGATCTTCACTTTCCAAGGGATTTTCGAAATCTAAGTCTAAGGAAAGAAGAGAGAAAAAGAGTTGGAGAAGATGATATATTACGAGACCTTTAAATCTTGCATCCATATCTAGGGGTGCACAAAAGGTTAAAACCGGACCGGACCGAGGACCGAACAGTCAGATTGTCTGGACCGAATCGAATTTGCAGAAATCCAAAATGCAATAAATCCAAAATACAAATTGCAATAAATCCAATTCCACTCCAGTACTCCATAGTGTCCACTGTCCACACCCCAAATCCAAATTGCAATAATATTTTTACATGATTTATTATTATTACACAAAGTAAGCTTTAATTAATAACTAAAAAAGCCAACTGGTGCAGATGCGCAGTGCAACAATGCAACAGCTGTGCTTGGTCGCCACGCTCGTCACGCTTGATGCATTGATCCACAAATCACACTTGCTACTTGCTACTTGTTGCTTGCTTCTTGCAGCTTTCTGCTTGCTGCTTGCAGCAGCTTGCAATCTGCATTTCTTGCCCTTGATCCACAGACCAGTGTCCTCAGTCTCACTGCCCTGTCCTGTTGTCCAGTGTCCACATTAAGCAATAGGCATAGTCCACAAAATTTATTCTTGAAAATGCCAAAACTAAAAACAAGTAAACAACAGTAAGGAAGAGAATGACAACATCCTTAAAGAAAACACATTATACATATACAAACACTCAAACCATCAAACACAGATGGTAGATTCATCAATTCCACACTTTTGAAAATCTGTATGAAAGAAAATAATAAAGTTAGTAATAAAAATTGTAACTCTTCTAATGCTTGCAATGAGATATCATCATATTCATATCAATATATCATACCATTCTCCAAATCTTGCAACTCTTCTAATGATTCTTCCACATTAATTAGTTTGGATTTCTTCGTCAAAGTTGCACGAAGCCAATCTTGACCACAAATGAGTCTTTGCACCATATTTAACATAAAATAAAAGTTAAGAAACAGAACTTACCAATTAATATAATAAAAATTAAACTTGCTTTACAAAAAATACAAAAGAAAATGTATTACCTTAGGTGTCAAAGAACTCGAATCGATCGTTGTTCGTCTCCTAGACTAAACGCAACCTCTAAGAATCAGATAATCGAATAGCTAATATATCACGAGACATGCGTGAAACAACGGGAAATCTTAGTGAATTGAGCTTCCACCAAGTTAAGATTTCAATATCTTCTTCATCCGCCTCTTCATTCAAATATCGATCAAGCTCTGGCCTCGTACTATATTTACCCTTTGCTTCTAACGAAGATTTGAGCTTCCTAACTTTAGTCTTGAGATCTAATCTCATGTCACTTGATTTAGATACATCACTTGTCCCACTCAAAGCAACAGTAGGGAAATACATAGTCTTATATTCATCAAACAAATCATTTAGAACTTGTTGAATATTCTCAAGCAAACTATCACCCTTCACTTCCCCATACATCTCATGTAGAGTCAATTGTAAACCAACCTTTTTCATCGAAGGATCAAGAATGGCAGCCACATAAATCAACATGTTGAACTTTTCTAAACTACCCCAATACTTATCAAATTTTTCTTTCATCTTACCAGCCATTGCACTCAATTCTACATCACAAGTACTTTCTAGATCTTTTAATGTTCCAAAAGATGTACCAATATCAAACAATACACTATTGCACGTGACACTCAAAGAAGCAGAAACATTATTAGTTAAAATATAAAACTTTTCTAAAAAGATAACAAGCCTCTTGACCAACAACCAATCATTCTCATTATGAGGCACTACATTATTAGGCTCTTTAAGATCTTGTTCTTTATGAAGTTCAAACATACCAAAAACTTGCTCAAATTTTATAGTTGTCATCAACATAGTATAAGTTGAGTTCCAACGAGTGGGCACATCAAGTGACAACAAAGATTTGCTCTCTATTTTCAAGACTGTTGTAATTTCTTTAAATTTAAGAAGCCTAGCAGGAGAATTCCTCACAAATTTCACAGTAGCTCGAATTCTTTCAATTGCTTTAAGAGAATCTTTTATTTCAAATCATCCCAAACAATAAGATTAACAATATGAGCGACACATCTCATATGCAAATACTTTCTCTTACTTATTGCACTATCATTGCTTTGAACTATTCTCATCAAGTGACTACAAGCAACATCATTTGAAGAGGCATTATCAACAGTCACGGTAAAAAGTTTCATATGTAAATCCCAACTCTCTAAACAAGATTCTATAGCTTTTGCAATTGACTCACCCCTATGATTTGTAATTAGACAAAAGTTATAGAATTCGTTTTTGCAAATTCCAATCATTGTTTATAAAATGAGCGATAAGGCACATATAGTTGATTCTTTGATTAGATGTCAATGAATCAGTTGTCACACAGACTCGTTGGCATGAAAATGTGAGAAATTCTTTCAACTTTTCTTTTTCCTTCAAATAAAGTTGAAAGCAATCACGCGCCACAGTCATACGGGAGGGTACTATAAACTCAGGGCAAGCAACATATATGAAATGCTTAAAACCGGGTTTTTCAACACAACGAAAAGGAAGTTCGTCAACTATCACCATATAGCACAACGCTTCCCTAACTTCATTTACATTTAAAACCCAATTTCTCAACTTCCCTTCTCCTTTTTTATCCGCAACAGCCTCCAAAGTCAATTTACTTTGATTTTGTTTAATCACATTCTCCGGGTTTAGTAGGCATTGAGTTGCATGATTTTTCACATTTTTGTTACCATTAATAGCAGAGTCACACGCAAAAGTTTTATGGCAATACTTACATTCAGCTCGACGCTTGCCCTCGCCATTAGTCAAATAAAGCTTGTATTCCGTCCAATATTCAGCCCTTTGTTTGTTGCAAGTAATATACTGTCATTCCTCCGTTGGCATAATACTTGTCTCTGTGTGGAGTGTATTTGTTGGTGTTTGAGAAGGCAATACAAACTCAGGGTCAGGGACAACCCCTGCTTCAAAATCTGGTACAGTCGAGTGAGTCGACGGACGAATCATTTCATCGTCTCTTTTCCTTTTGGATTGGATATTAGATTCAGAGGTACTAGACATCATCTGCATGTGAATACAAACATTTAATATCATTTAAAAATACAAATGAATACAAACTTTTGTTTCACAACTTCAAATGAAAAACTAATGAACTATACCTTGTCGATAGATTGAGAGACTGAGAGTGAGAGAGGCGACTAAGGCGGCTCGACTCTGGAGTCTCGAGTGGACTGGAGTCTGAAACTCTGGATTGAGAGAAGTGAGAAGCGACAGATTGAGAGACTGGGATTGAGATTGAGAGGCGACGTTGACGGACGAGTGAGGACTGAGGAGTGAGTAGTGACGACTTGGAGTCGTCGACGGTGAGGTGCTGATTGAGTGACTGCTGAGATTGGGAATGGGATTTAGGGATTTAGAAATGAGGGGGAGAGAGAGGGTCGGGAGACGAGAATAGGGGTGTATCCGTGTATGTGTATAATGTATTAGTGTTTGTATATCGTTTCGTAGGGGGAGGGGGGGTTAGTATTAGTATAAAAATTAGGATTATATATATTATAAAATAAAATTAAAATTCGGTCCGGACCGGACCGAAAACCGAAACTTATATTTCAAAGGACCGAAGACGGGACCGATAATTTCTGTCCGGTTCGGTCCGGTCCATTTTTTCGGTCCGGACCGATTTTTTGCACCCCTATCCATATCTATATAGTTAAGTCTTGCAAGACAAGTTGGGGAGGGACACGTGTCACCCTCCCATTGGCCAAAATTCTTTTCCTTTAAAAATATCTAGATATTATCCAAAATATCTTAAAATCGAAGGGCCCCGCGATTGAAATTCTCGGCAGGCCCCATATTATCAATTCCAATTCTTCGTAATCCAATACTAAGTCCATAAATCCAATTAGAAGTATTAAACTCCAAGTTAATAATTTTTCCGTCGTCATATTTTTCCAAAAATTTTCTAGACGAAAATGTAAATATTCTTTCCTTTCAACCTTCAAATCTTGATTCCTGAATCACGTTCTCAATTAGTAGCTCTGGTATTACGGGGTGTAACACATATCAACTAGTATTCATGTATTTATGTCAGTATAGTATTCATGTATTTATTTCAGTATAGTATTCATGCTCTATTTGTGCTACTCGCATCAATGTAATCATGTCATGTTCATGCTCATGTTTCAATACTCATGTCATTCGTGCCTATGAATTCTTTTCCAAAACAACATGTATAGTATTCATGTATTCATTCAGTTAAATATCCATGTGATCATGTTAGACCTATATTCATGTGAGTTAGTATTCACGTATTCATGTCAGTTCAATTTTCATGTTAGTCACATCTATGTTTCAATTATCATGTTATGTCATGTCATGTCATGCATATTATGATGCCATGTGAGGTTTGTGTTGTGCTTTGGTTAGCAGGCAAGTGTTTGAGAAATGTTGGAATAATATCATCTACAATGGAAACTCTTTCAAAATTTCTGTAGAATTCATGAGTTAGTCCCACGTCTAGCCATGATCATCATTCGAAGACGAATTATCACATTGGGGAGATAATGTAACACCTTGTACCTTTAAATTAAGGTTTGACCCTAAGATGGAAATATAATGGAACCAAGATATGGAGTGTAGGAAATGTTTTAAAATTTATAAAAGGTACAAGAAGAGTCTTTGGGCAAAGTAAATTTGAAACTACTCTGTGGATCATGTTTTCAAGTGTGTTTGCACAAGACCTCACTTAAAGACAGTATTTGAAAAAATATATAAGGAATATGAAAACACTCAAAATATGAAAGTTGTAGCCTTTTTAAATACCTTTCCATTCATATAAGGAGAAACTCAAACGGATCTATATACAGAACGTTATGCCCATTTTACTGAAGCACGCTCGACAGGCCCCAAAACGAAGGGTAAGCCCCCCCTAGAGCTCTCTCAAGGAGGCCCAAAGTGAGGGGTGAACTCTCTTTGGAGCTCGCTCGGCAAGCCAAGGGGTACTACGCCCCAAGCCTATAAATGCGATCCTTAGATAATTTTATGTCATTATTCATGTTCCAACTTCATTCTAAAGCCCTAAGAAGTCGTTGTTTGCCTCTCCTCATCCTCCCACGTCAAGGTAAGATCACTCTAACGATTCCTAAGCAATTATAACATTAATTTAGGATTAATAACATGATTTTTCAACCAAAATATAGAATTTTCAAGTATCCTTCTCAAGTATTCCAAGCAAGGGTTTGGTGTTCTTCGTTCAGGAAATCATAATTTGTTCATTGAATTGGAGCATATGCAGGTATGTATGGCTTCTATACACATGTGGGACATCATTGTTCTTTCTCACACCACGTTTAATTCTTGAAAATACAATTTCTTCTCATACTTTGAGAATTATGTCTCAATTCGTGATGAACCATAGATACATGTCGACACACACATACACACACACACACACATACACACACACACACACACATATATATATATATATATATATATATATATATATATATATATATATATATCATGTTTCAGTTATTTGTGTTCATGGTTCATGTATATCATTACGATTGTCATGAATCTTTCTATAATCCATGTATACTCATGTTTTCATTTTCATGAGTTCTCAGACACCAGTCATGAACCAATATTATTCTATTATACATTATAAATATACATGTTATACTATATATGCAGTCATGTTATACAAGTCATGGGCTTTTAACCAACCATGTTCATGTTCACACTTTTGGAGATATCACAGATTACCGAGAAGGTTTGAAATCTGAAACTACGTATGTCAACATAGGATACAGATCGCTCTGTCCAGCTAGGACGATTCCTTCATGTTACCCATTGCATGTTATTTTATGGATCCACCCATGTCATGTGTTTATGTCTCATACCCCAGCAAGATATGAGATGACTTAGCTGATCGGGACGAGATCAGATGCCACGTACCCGTTTGGTGTTCATGTTGGTTTTACTAATGCTCTCCCACATGCTAGTAGGTTTAGTCATGTTTTTACATTCATGTCAGATACTCATGTTTATGCTCAGTTCAACATTACTTATTGATTCTTGTTTATTGATTTGGATTGCCCCTCTCCCCAAGCACCCCACTTACAGTTTATTCACTTAGTTGTTTTACATAAAAGTACAGTTTCAGTGTACTTACGTCCCTATTGCTCGGGGTCTGCATTTTATGATGCATGCATTGATTTACAAGACGATGGATCTGCTCGTTAGGACTTCATCGTATCAACTATTTGATGAGCCCCCCACTTCCTTCAGTACATATTCTTTAATTTTGAGCAGTCATGTCATATTAGATAGTCAAGTATGCTGGGGTCTTGTCCCAGCAATAGTTCAGTATTTCAGATTCATGTCAGATATTTCATAGACTAGTCAGTATGTCATGTTGGATATTCAGTTATGTTTAGTCTTATCTCTTATGGGATACACTATCATGTTATCAGACTATTTCCGCACTTACGTAAGTATGTTTAAAACAATATTTTCAGTATTATTATGATGTCAAATGTTTTATTCAAACTATTCATGTTTTAATTTATATTCCGCATCAGTACATGTTCCATGTTAATTCAGCAAGCCATGTAGTTCACCCAGTCACATGCAGTTAGGCACGATTATCGTGTTACGCCCGGGTCCAAGTTCGGGACGTGACATTTCTTCTTAGAGGTTCCATCAACAAAGCCAATTATGTTGTTAGCGGACAATGCGATCCTCATAAATATACGCTATACATTGTATCACTGCCTAGAAGTTTGAATTCTATTAGATGCTCTCTCGACATATCTGAATGCCACAAGTATAGTGGATGCCTGTGAGCGATCACAATTTCATCGCTTAAACCTTTTCCGGCCATCATAGCAACTTTGATATGAAAAAACCTAAATTTTATCGAGAACTTTGAAATGAGTTGAAATTGAGGGATCGACTAAGCAAGCAACGAAGCTCGACCATGTGCTTTGATACCATATCGAAACTCTCACGGAAATGGAATTGTATAGAAATTGAAGAAGAGAAGAGTAGATGAAGAACCAAAATTTGGAACACTTCCACCCTGTTACTCCATATCATAAATGAATATGCTAATGCCATCTTAATCTTAGCTTGATCGATCTTAACGTCGGATCTAGCATTCTGAGATACAAATTTCCATGATTCTTAGTATATTAGAGATATAATTAATCACTAGAGTATACTAATCTATTAGAGGATCCCTAATGTTATATAGTAATTCTTAAGTAATTAATCACTAGAGTATACTAACCTATTAGAAGACCCCTAATGTTATATAGTAATTTTTAAGTACGCCATATTGAAATAATACTAATCCAAACACAGGAATTAGAATTATGAGGTTGAGAATTCATACAACCGTTCTCAACTAGCTTAAAATTAAGGTGATTGTTATTGTACGGACAGAACTCATATCCATAAAACGTCGACATTACGAGCAAAAATCCAAAGGGAACTCTAAGCACCATATAATCAAAGGAGTAGACATTATGTCATATTGGGGTAAATATTTTGGCATGCAGTTAGCTTGAATATTTACATGATGGTGAATTCAACACTAAGTAATCTCTACCATTATTTATAGAGACTGGATTAATCAAAAGGGGTAGCCCGGTGCACTAAGCTCCCGCTATGCGCGGGGTCTGATGAAGGGAAATCAGGCCATCATGAACCTATAGTTTCAACTCAATCATCTGAGAAGAATTGGCCACTAAGATTATCCATAACAGCTAGCTGCATATTCTCTGAGGGTTTCCAATGTCGCTTCCTTTGATTTATAAACCAATTGTTGATCTGCTTCGGATCTAGTCCCGTTGATTCTGCTAGTGAATTTTTATCAGCTTCCTATATACAAATTTCAATATCAGTCGCATAATTTTTGTGAAGTTAAATGTCTATCTGGTCACTTGCAAAGTTAAAGTGTCTAATTTACAAAACTTGTTAGTTTAAGGGATATCTAGGTATTAAGCCTATTTATAAGAAGCGACAAAAAATAAACTGAAAAAAGAAGAATTTCAATTTTTTCGGAGTAGATACAAGCAAACTACAATATGAAAGTTTTATACACGTAATTTAATTATTTTCTAAACCCCTAAGTTCCAAGACAATTCAGTGGACACAAGTTTATATGTTCAAGAAAAAACTCTATGCAGTAAAGGAATGGTGAAAGTATGCACAAATAACATATAATTTCAGTTATACAGATCATTCACATGTATATCAAGGGTATCATATCATTACCAACAGAACAATTATAGCATGAGCAAAGGCCAATGTGTATAGAGTTAGGGTAGGTTCAATTTTGTGTGTGTGAAAACACCTAAAGAGGAGCAACATTTCCAAAGAATTAAAATTTTGAACTCATTAAATTTAAATTCTGAATCCGTCTACGATCATGAGCCAAGAAGCAAGATTGGAGCAAGAAGAAAAACATTTAGTTCTATGAAAATGCAAAAGTTGGCTAATATTAGAAGTTTTAAACCAAGATTTTGAAAGAATTAAGAATTAAATTCTGAAATGGGAACAAAAACAAAAGGCATAGATTAAGTTGTATGAAAATGCAGACAAAAATTAGAAGTACAAACCGCAGGGTAAGGCCATCTATAGTGGTCACTCCACCATGCAAGTAACATTTGTCTTGCCTCTTTTGGTAGCTTCCCTTTCTTCTTTTTCTTTGAGAATTCCAACTTAAGACTACTTAGGTGACTCCCAAACTTACGTAGGAGTCTGTCCTTGAGTTCATTATCCTCACTTCTCATTGATGCATCTTGTCCTTCTGCCTCCCCATAACTAAACTCCTCATCTGATGATACACCACCATCATCTGCCACACAACTAATTCCATTTTAGATCAACATGGAGTTTGTTAGTTCTATAAGACTTCTTTAGCGCTCGTTTCGTGTTTGCGCTAAACATTATGTTGCTCGGACTCTTCAAAAATGTCGACGGGTGTGTCGGATTCTCCCTAATTAGTGCATTTTTGGAGGATCCGACACGGATGCGGCAGTATTTTTAGAGAGTCCGAGAAACATATAGCTAAACAATAAGAAAGAAACTATTTCCTAAGATCTTGTACATGTGTAAGCTCATCATTCATCTAGTCAAAAGCTAGTTGGGATATTATTTATTTGTCACACATGAGACCATATGTAGATTATATTGTGTGTGTGAGTCAGTTCATTCATGCATCGAGTGAAGAACATATGAATACAATATATTTCATCCTAGTTACTTGAAAGGCGATCCAGATAAAAGATTATTATTCTCAAAAAGAAGTAATCCTAAGGTTGAATTACATATTCTAATTAGCCAGGTGACCAAGCAACTAGGAAATCTACATCTGATTATTATAGATCAAGATGGAGTTTATTTGTATAGGCACTTCAAAGAACTTTTTCGCGCTCATTTCATGTTGTGCTAAACAATAAGAAAGAGATTATTTTCTGAGCATGTACCCGGGAAGCTCATCCTTTATACCCTTCGATAGCAGTCCGAAAAGAACTCAACTCTTACTACTATTTATATAAAGGGTGAGAGAACTTCTCTTCAGCAAGTATGATTGATATACAAACAAATAGGTAACTTTCTCTAAAAGTTTCTTATTTCATTAGGTAAGGTTAGAAAGTTAAAGAAAGTGTATGTTTGGAAGAGGGATGAGGTTAAAACTCATACTTGTGCACATCGATGACTAATGCAAAAAAGTGGCTCTATTTTGTGAGTCATTCACCAAAACATTAATTCTCACACAAGAGCTAGCTTGATGTTGTAAAGCTTATTAGAAAATAGATCGACTTAAATGTTATAAGAGATTACCACACAATATTACAAAAGAAAAGGAACACATCAAGTATTTGCATTCAGGTTGTGTAACAAATTAGTAACAATTTTATTCACTCTGATCTAACCATAGACTATAAATCAAGAAGCTATAAAGCTAAGAGGCCTACAATGATAAATGATCGATGAAATTGCTAGCACTGCTAAAGAACATTTTAAATTTTTTATGGAACTGCAATATCCATCTGAGTTTCCTTTATACCATATCCTAGTTTGCTCTAGGGAGGCACTTCAGTTCAAACCCTTTACTTTGGTACAATATTAAACCAACGCATTCGAAGTGGAGTAATTTCATGTTTTAAAGTATATCAGAATAGTCTTTTTTAATTTCTTGTTTATCCATTGCTTTTGTATATGAAAAATATTTTCGAAGATATCTACGAAATTCAAAGGTGGTGGAAACTCTAATGTAACAAAGAGTGAATTTGCAGCAACACAAAGGAGCGAAGGAGTGCATACCTTTTTTATCACCATATTAGTGCAGGAGCATACTTAAGTATTTTGTTTTCATAACGAGTTAGCAATCAGAGCAAGCTACGAGAAAAAGCTAAACACAATTCCAGATGTACCGAAGTGAGAGTTGTTGGTTTGTTAGGTCCGAAAAAAGTAGTCTCAAGCGGCTTCAACTCCAACAATTTTCAAAAAGATATCAAAGAGGAAATGGGGAGGATGTTGAAACTGTAATGTTATTTGACATAGACGAGCGTAGGTTTGAGGTACAAGTATACCTTAAGTAATGGTGCACTTTGTTAATAATGCTCCTTTTAGGAATAATTTCGATGGAAATCAATCTGTATTCAGGGTTGAATAAAGACTTGTGTGGCAATATTTTGATTGCAATCGTAAGAAATTTAAGTTAATGGACATTATATTCCATCAAATATTTAAAATGATGGGTTTGGTCAGAGACACTCGACTAAATAATAGGTACATGTTTTTTTGTTGTGAAGGCGAACCGCAGCCGCTACTCTTCGTGCAAGACGGTAAATCTCGACGACGCAATAGCCTGCAAACCACGTCAGTCAATTAACCACACTTGGCAAGTCATGTGTGACAGACTCAACCAAGAAGGTTTATGCAGGGGATCGAACTCGTGACCTTGCGGTCCCGCACTCTACTGCTACACCAATTTGGCTACCCTTGTGGGTAATAATAGGTACATGTTGTGTAGATGGCGAAGGGTTATACCATCCGGACTTGACGAATTTTTTTACAACCAGAGACATTCATTGTTTAAGTTTGACAAATTCAAGGAGCACTTAAATCTTTGCGGACAGTATACACTCCTCCGACATTTGTTCAATATGTACATATCATTCAATCGAGTCATACTCGTCAAGCTGTCACTTTTATCATGTAGCAGCATAAATATCTAGTAGTGAATATTGTTAGAACATTCACCATATATTTTATAATTAATAGTATAGTATAATTATGATAGTTATAGGATAGGATTTTTATTGTATGAGGACTCTACATTGTAGACACTATATATATTTGTATTAATGGAAAAGTCTCTCCAAGAGAGATTAATACAATCTGTAGAAATACATGATATACACTAGTGTATATCACGATAAGTCATGGTCCAAATGAAGAGGATGGCCCGTCTCGGACAAGGCCCATCACGGGCAGCAGCAGTGGCCCAGCCGTGTATATTGGAGTGTATATTGTGTATACAATTATGTATTAGTCTTTTACCTTAATTAGTCTTTTACACTACCATAATTGTATAGTTAGTCTCCAAATATAATAGAATTTTAGGAGTAGAATAAGAATAGGATTTTACTCTTATGGAAATATGTAAAGTGTATATATTGTCTTTTGAGTAATGAAAATAATCAAGGGGATTATTTCGTTCATGGTATCACAAGTCTAGGTGATTTTCCTTGCTTCTGCATATCCCCTCCTCTCGATTTTTTTCTCCCTAAAACTCGAGACCTTCCTCGATTTCTTACCCAAACTCGAGACCTCCCTCTCAGTTTCTTGATCAAACCCGAGACCCTCATTCACAAATTCCCCTCTCCAAATTTTCTTGTTCAATCCACTATGACTGATAAGAACATGTTTCATCCTCCCCTAACAATTTCTAACATCAAGAGTGTTCTTCCTATTGTTCTTAACCTAGAAAACGTTCAATATGGGACGTGGGTAGAGTTGTTCAAAATTCATGCAATAGCGCATCAAGTTCTCAACCACATAATCCCTCCGGCTGCTGATACAAAGGGTGTGCCCACCAAAGAGGACGATCCTAAATTATGAATTACACTTGACGGAAAAGATCTCCAGTGGATTTATGTCACTATCTCTCTTGACCTCTTACAGACGATTATGGAGTCTAACTCCTCCGCGATGGAAGCTTGGAATAGATTGCGAGACATATTCCAGGATAACAGTCGCTCCCGCATTTTCACCCTTGAACGGGTATTTTTCCAAGTCGTTACAGAGAATTTTACAAAAGTTTCATCTTATTGCAAACGATTCAAGGACCTGGAGGATCAATTTTGCAATGTGAGTGCTCCTGTTAACAATAGTCGTTAGCAATAGTCGTCGTTTCTCTCGGGCGTGGGCCAAAGGCCCACGACTTCACATCCAAAGAATGTGTTACGGGGTGGGCCACTTCCCAATCTCGGCCCAATTCCCAGCAAACGCCTCGGCCCGTTCCGGCACGCAGCTTTCCAGATCGCCCGGTTGGGCCTGGTCACCAGCTGCTTGGGCCTTGGTCACCCCTGGCAGGCGTTGGTCACCCAGAACTGCTTGGGCCGAGGCCACAGCAGGCCTTTACGGCTGAGGGGCCCGCTTTCGCACCGACAGATATTGAGGTCGCGATGCACATGCTGGGATTAACACCTCCAGACCCAAATTGGTACATGGAAACAGACGCCACTACCCACATGACATCCGACCAAAGTACTCTCTCGTCTTATTTCAATTTGAGCAGTAATCATGATATAATTATTGATAATGATAATTCAATTCCAATTCGAAGTTATTGTCATAAAATTGTCTCCGCCACATCCACCCCTTGTCTTAAGAAATACTCTTCATGCCCCTAAATTAATTAAGAATTTGATGTATGTTCGTAAATTCACCACTGAAAATTGAAATTCTGTTTATTTTGACCCTTTTGGATTTTTTGTGAAAGACTTCAAGAAGGGGATTCCTCTCATTAGATGTGATAGTAGATGTGATAGTAGGGGAGAGGGTTGTCGATCTAATAGAAAATATGTCGATCTTAGATGTGATAGTAGAAAATATGTCGATCTAATAAATTTGATATATCAGATAATTATAACAAGAAAAGCTTGCTATCTTAAGTAATAAGTTTCGAAATAAAATTCTATAATAAATGCAGTATTGTTGTGCTACATAATTTGAAAGATTGTTACTTCATAAAACTAGTTAGAATTAATAAAAATAAAATGGTAACCCGTATTGAAGTTAAACTTTTTGAGGATAGTAGCTTTTGAAATAGAAGTGGGTCCGTTGTGTTAAAAATGTAGGAGAGCTTAAAGAATATAATCTTATCTGCAGAAGGTCGAATATTTTAAGCCAATAATGCATGAACAATTCCTAAAATTTGCCCATATATTTTATTTAAACACTGAAATTATAATTTATTACACGTTATATACTTTCGATTTAAATTTTGAAAAAAAACTTTTGAGCATGTCAAATGCTCATTAATTATATGTCATCTCCTTTAATTATATGCATTAGACTCAATAATTCATAACATATAACTTTAAGCATGTTATAATTGAGGCTGCAATATATAATTAAAGGAAATGACATATTTTATACAATTACTTTAACTATCTAATAGACGCTTGCAAACACGTCAAAAAAAAAGAATTAAAATTTGAATAAAAAATATTTAATAGAAATTTTATATGTGTTCGGATGCTCGATTGAAAGAGGTGTCTAAATAAAATTTATTGAGAAGCATAAGTGTCTGTCAATGTATTAAGCCATTTTTTAAAGAAACATGACATATTAGAGTCAATTTAGAAAAAAGATTTTGAAAGATAAGTTTAATAGATATAATATAATAAAAATACTATATGATCATATTAAGTATTATTTTAGTGGGACTAATAAATCCCTAAAATTGAAAGGGGAAAGTAATAGAGTTGGTAAAATAGAAAAAGAAAGAAAATACTAAGGATGCGTTTGGTTCGGGGTAAACGGGAAAGGAGAATTCCCTATGTTGTTGTTTGTTTGACCTTATTTTTTCATTCCCTTTACCCCTTTTCCACTTTCATTCCCTTTCCTTAATTCCCCCACCCCACTAGGTATTTGGATTCGCTTTCCCCAACCCGGACCCCGGACCTCGAACCCCGGACCACTCGGACCACCCCGAACCCCCAACTCCGGACTTCGGACCCCGGACCCCGGACCTCGGAGAACTAGGGACAATCAGGTAATTTCTTTCTTTTCCATTCTATTCCCATTCCGTTTTAATTGTTAGTTGTGGGACCCAATAGGAAATATAGAGAATGATACTATGGGGTTATATGAGGAAAGAAACATTGGGGAGCACAAAAACCCATGACTGGACTGAACCCACACAGATTTGACTACCACTATGCTGCAGACTGCAACCCCTCAGTTTCAGTCTCAGTGGGTTTTCAGTAAGAAAAAGATATTTAGTTGCGTCTTGCGTGTGATCTAATAATTATTTAATAAATAACTATGTTAGAGATTAGGATTTAGATTTTAAATTAAAAAATCACTTTATATAGTACTCTCTATTTTTTTTAGTTTCCCATTCGAGAAGAGCTCAACTAATCAGAATTCACTTCATGTCGCATAGGATTCATTGAGAAACGTTACTCTACCAGAAATTTTTTAACATTCAAAACTCAAAATTGGGACCTCTAATTAAGCCTCTAATTAAAGAAAACAGTCACATCTTATGTAGCACATCCTTTGATGGTAATACTCACTATTTTTTTTTATCACAAAATGAGTACTTTTACCTTAATATTTAATTTAATATTTTAACTTTAAAAATATTTATTTAATTTTTAATAAAATAATTAACAGTCACATAAATATCTATATTTTTTTTTAAATTATAAATTTAAAAAAAAATCTTAAATAAATTATCCAATAAAATACCATAACTAAAATTTTAGTGGATAAATTATTCGATAATTGTGGTTGAGTAGATAGGTAATAGGATACTACCAATATAAAATAAAATAAGAAAATAATGAAGTGGGAGAGAGAGAAATGTGTCCGTGTGCAAGTGCTTGATAGTACTTTGGATAAAGAAAGGAGTTTGGATTGGCAGCGTAAAGCACGGGAGTCCATGTGATATATCGACCACCCGCTCAACACGGGCATTCCTTCCTATTAATGTTCTTCTTCCCTTGGTCCTACCCATTTATGTCCCTTCTTCACCTTTCTCACTTCATTTATTTCTATTTTTTCTTTAATAATTCAACTTTCTTTCACATTTCACATTTTTCTTAATGACAAGGGAGCCCCTACTCTTTCGGTATGCACAGTTAAATCTCGCTACTATAAAGTAGTCACCAAATCCGTGGCGGAGCCACCATGTAGCCAGGGGGTCCGGACTCCCCCTCAAATTTAATTTTTTCTAGTATACTACTAGTAATATTCATGATATTACGATAGAGTCCTCAATTCTGATTCCCGGGCTCCCACTAGATACCTGAAGCTTCCCCGGTCTCCTTCTAAACCAAAATACTGGCTTCGCCCCTGCCGCAAACTACACGGGTAAGATAACTCGCACTACGATAACAGAGACAAATCCCCTGTTATCCTAGATAGGAGATCTCAAATATGAGATCTTCATTATGAAAACTTCATGCTCAGAGATCTCAAATATGAGATCTTCATTATGAAAACTTCATGCTCAACAAACTGAGCCACCGTTGAGAAAGTACATATATCATGCAAACAAGACATTATTTGCTTCCACAATCATGAGAAGTCTATAAACAAAGAAATACACTTGGACTATAGTCACGTAATCAAAGGGAAAAAATCCTTTTCATTTTTTTAAAATAAATTAATTAACTTGGTACCGCTACAAAAAAAACTAAAATTAGCAAACTTCATCGCTAATTTACAACTACACTAATGTTTAATCGATGAGATGGATTTCTCCTAATTTGACTTGTAACACGTTAGAAAAGTCCTCCAAAATATTAAGCGACGTGAGAATATATCAACTAATGAATACAAGTTCCCAATGAAGAACCTAAATACACAACAGTGTACGGGAGATAGTTTAGTTTAGGTGAGAATAAACGGAGAAATAATGACATCTTAGTGAGGAAACTTTTCCCTAAAATAGAAATTTGTTCCAAATTAAACTTCACTAAGAGTCAAAACTAGGAATGACAACGGACCGGATCTGGACCGGATCCTACTAGATTCAGATCCGTTTTTCATACTTGGATCCAGATCCATCGGGTCCATATAAATCATATCAAAATCCGAATTTATTAGATCCACCGGGTCCACGGATTGAATCTGGATCCACATATAAATGTATTTATCGCGAGTGATTTTTACATTTTTATACATTGGATTTTTTTAAAACTCCAAGCATCATCAAATTTTAGTTGCTCCAATTATATCTAGCTACTTTCTTGTGTTTAAAGGGCTAATTAGTATTTTGTATTTAAATTATTCAAATGGATTACAATCTTTTTATAATTAAATTAAGTTTAAAATGTAAAAAGGTCTCAATATTTTGATAATTTAAGTTTTAACTTTAAAGGTTCTCACTTCAGAATAGTATATATATATATATATATATATATATATATATATAATTTAAGAGGATGTTGTCTAATGAAAGAAGCATTTGTAGAAGTTGTACAGTTTAATTTAGATATTTTCACTAAAAAGTTACTAATAGTTTTATTTTAATCAATTAATGATTAAAAAATTTAAATACATAAATTATAAAAAAATACTTATAAAATTACATTCTAGGTTATGGATATATTTAATAAAAAACGGATCCACGGGTCGAATCTGGATCGGATACGGATCTCAAATACAAAATCCAGATCCGATTCATCAGAAACGGATCAGGGTCCGATCCGGATCCGTCGGGTCTAAATTTTGAAGATCCATATCCTATAAAACTTTGAATCCACCGAATTCAGATCGGGTCCAGAATCCACTATCATCGCTGGTCAAAACGATCAAAATTTGATACTATCCAACATCACGACCAAAAAAGAAAGTAGATGGATGTCTACATAATCCTTGAAGAAACAAAATTGGTTTCAACACAAATAAACGCACTTATCAAGACCCCACAATCCCAAATAAATTGAGGTCGAATATACGAACCATTAATTAGTTCTTAATTTCTTGTCCATGTGAAGATTTATTACTAATATGTTTTGATTGAAAGGGCAAAACATAATCCTGTGCACTAAATTTTCGTTATGTGCGGAATTCAGAAAAGAACCAAATCACAAGGTTCTATGGGTACAATAGACCTATATATGTTTGACTAGTTTACTAAAATTTAGACCTGTGTCAAAGAACTATATCTTTACTATAGAATTAAATCACATGTATTCAGCTTACATCTCAAGCATCATAACAGCATACATCAACTTCCACTAAAAGAAAAGTAGCAGCCAAATGGAGAACAACATCCAGCAATTATCAGTTAAACACGTTTAATGCAATCCAAGCACGTGAACATACGCAGTTATACAACACTTCCACTAAAAGTAATCTTTTTGATGGAAATTAAACAAAATTTTAGTATCAGTTGAACTGGTAAGTTAAGTAAAAAAAGACACACGAGGCCAGTTTAATATATTAATCCAGCTGTATAGTCAAGTATCACTAAAAAGTTAAGTTGTACTTTGAAACAAAAAACAACTATAGTTTGTCAAGCATAAATAATTTATCTACTTCACACCTATTGATTATTATTGACAACTTTAATTTTTTTCCACCTAAAGACAACTATTTTCCCCCATTCTTTAGTGTAAGGCTGCTGCCATCTACATATCAAATGCCATTTGCCTTAAAACCAACCTTTGGAGAAGTAGACAATGACAGCTTCTAATGCGTGGAGAAGCATAAAATAACACAACTTTATCCCATTTTAATGAGTTAGTTTATTATTATATTAATCTAAGTCTTAATTAATCCAGATCAAAGCAAGCATAATAAACAAGTTCCAATTGTACTTAGCATGTATAGTTAAGGCTGCCAGGCTATAGGACAAAAGATCATGAGAGTTAATCAAAAGAGAAATTGAACAAAAGATCAATGTTGTCACGTGACACGTTAATTAATTAACATTCTTGGATTTAATTAATACTATCATCTTTGCGATAAAAACAAGGGTGATAAATCATTAGCTAAAGGAAATATAACCACTTTAACTGCAAACCAATGAGAAATCAAACATTTCCCAATGAGTCTGCCAAGCACTATATTATTCGGAACTTGAAATTCTGTAATAAAATAATTAAGGCTTTGAAGACCGGAACATCAAATTCAAAATAGAATAATTGAAACATCCTTTTGCAGAGGGTGCAAAGACCAATTAATTTCAGTTCCACAAGCAAGGCACATTTGGAGAATACATGCAACTATTGTAGACTGTACTCAACATGGTCTTTGTTGACATAGAGAAAGTAAAGGCCAACATCATTGTACCCGGACTTTGTATCGAATTCTTCGAAAATGCATATAACTTCTGAAAAATTTGGCATGCATCCGGCGATATTTTGAAGGATCCGGGGCAACATAGTTTAAGAGTATAGTCGCGAAGATGAATGTAAATAATTCTATAATAGCGACCTTGACCAAGATGAAGTATCTTGTAATGAAAATATATTGAATCTGAAAACTAGTCCAAGTACAAGAACTATAAACTCTATTTTCATACTACTTAATAGGATGTTTGCTGATTATTTCTTAGATTTACCTTTTTTCTTCTGATTTTGTATAAGTTTTGGGTTAACGTAGTACTCTTATTTGTTTGTAGGAACAAGAGTTACAAGCATGTTCCATAGTGTCATCAGATGAGGATAATAAAAAGTAGGGCATACCCAACACATTTCATGATGACTCGATCGGATAAATACCTATTGGCACCTAATTTTTACGTCAAATTAATTAGCTTACCCTTTGCAGTTGCACAAATTAAAGTAAGAATACTAATTACAGTTACGTGATAAATGTATGAAAAGATACATGGACTAAGTTTTTTCCTCCAATTAAAATACCAAAAACAAATAGATATGAATTTACAGTGAGATGGTCTGATTTGCATGGTTGACACCATAGATGTCATTTTATCAAAATACAAGAATGGCAATAGCAATATGTTCCTTAACGAAGCTTGCAAATCTTTCTTGATTTTACAGGAATGAGGAAACTAAACAATTAACTATATAAAAGATAATTTACTACAGACAAACACCCTTCAATCATATATTAGTACCATAGTCACGTAAATGCACACTCCAATCATACTAGTACAATAGTCACATAAATGCACATAAAATATATAATAGTCAGCTTCAAATGTGCAGTGATCTAGGAAAAGGAAGGCTAGGGTAGAGATATAGAGGACATATGTCACTGTTTATTGAAAGAGCTACTATAGCCATGTCATCTCAATTGCGTTGCGTCAAAATCAGAATCTCTGACACCAAACAAAGAGCTAAAGTAGTTTTAAATGCAAAAGAAGGAAATTTCTCTGACACCAAACAAAAGGCAAGAGAGACAAGTGAAGCACCCATCAAACAATATGAGTAAAACTAGGATATGAAAGGTCCCAGTTTGCACTGAAACAAGATCTAACCCTGTGGAAAATACATAAGTCTCTTACTACGTTTGCTACTATCAATGAATTATATGCCAACAAAATAAGCAAAATTTTCCAAAATCATATGAGTCAGCCACGACCTGAATACGCAAGGCAAGAAACACTTGGTCATACATATAATTATTTTCATTTCTGACACCTTTTGGTCATTTTTTTGGTGCTCTATGCTCTATTATTGCGCCACCAAAGTGATTTTTAATTGCTCTTTTGCTTAATGTACAACTATAGTCAATCCAATACTCCGCTTATAGTCTGTCTAGTGGAACTGGTGATTATATATTTTGCACGACAATGTAAGTTCAATTTTCACGGTCTTTGTGTGTGCAAAATAAGTTAACGGATTCTGAATTTAATATTTAAAAAATTTATTATTGAACTCATTATATATTTAAATATTCAGACCTACTATTTATCGTAATACCGTGAAATAAAGTTTTAACTCCAAAGAAATTATTTTATAATTTGCAGTGCAATATATATAGAGAATTAAAGAGAGTTGGTATAGTATTTGACTGACCTTTGCAAAGATCACTAAGTTGCAGTTCAATCTTGTTGAGGAACGTTGTTGCTTCATCGAAAGGCCTAGACAGATCGGACTTATACTTCACCAATATATCACAGTACGTTTCCTATTTAACAAAATAAGTCAAGATTTCAAACAAACTGTTCACAGAAAAATAAATTAAGTTTCAAGAGAAAGTAGAAGAAAAGTCAATGGAGTTAACAATAAATTCTACAAACAGAAAGAATAAACGAACTAACCATAAACTCATCGAGTTCAGGATCAACTCCTATGCATATTGAAATAGCGTTTGGTTTACGAAAATCATTTTGTTGCCTTATTTCTTCCAGTAGATTTGCCATCTCCGGTGGTGCTCCAACCTGAAAAATAAATTTTGTAACAGTTTTTAAGTTATATACACTGACGGTACAAGAAATATTTTAATTATAAAATTAAGTCAGAACCTAAAAGCCTAAATACACGCCAAAAGGATCATCAGAAGTACTTGAAAAAAACATATCTCTAAGAAATGATGATGAAAATATATTTAGGTTAAACTTAGAAAACACAACCTTTTTTTTTTACTTAGATCATAGAAAATATGTGTAAAAAAACACTGATAAATATTATATTTTCACAAAAACTCAAAACTTTCAATTCGTAAAGATTAAATCATGTAAAAGCTTAGTACAAGTGTTAAGGAGTACTTAACCTTTTGGCAATCAATATAAGCGTCGAGTAATTTAGGATAATAAGGATGTGAGACGATTTTAGCCTTGATAATATTTGAACCATCTTCATTATTATTATCATCACGTCTGCTACTTCCACCACCACAATTGCCACCTCTAATTTGATGAATATTATTTTGAGGAGTAGTACTAAAAGAATTAGCAGCTTCGGATGATAATTGAACATCATCAGATCCAAACATAGGAGTACTCAAAGTGTTATTGTAGATGTGGAAATTGTTGTACTCAGCTTGCATCATCAAATTCTCAGGTGACATCAACGCCTTGTCCGCATAATCACTTGTAGAATGGAAACCATACATTTCATCATCCATATATCTAAAAAAATTGAATAACAAAGTAGTGTAAATTAGTAAGAAATAATCAAATGGGAAAATATAAGTTATTGGCTTGGAATTGAAGTGGGTGTTCTTTTTATTTTTGGATTTTTTTTAAAGGGAGAATAAATCAGAGGAGAAGATGAAAAGAAGGGAAGGTGAAGAGGAAGAGAGGTCCCATATTACTTAGTTTCATTTTTACGCTTGTAACAAGTACTCCGCATAAAAAAATAAAGGAGAATATTTATTTATACGGTAAAAAAGTGGAAATTGTTATGAATTTATTGTATTCATTAATTGAAGTGGATATTATTTACATATACATGTATATTCTTGTTATCTAATTTATCTTATTAATATTTGTTCAGTGTATTTTATACACTCTTTTGAGTCTTTTTTAGTTAAGTATTTTCCTCTTTTCGTTTGTGTTTAATATAGTATTAGGTTGTTTTTCTTTCTTTTGAGTTACAGCGATCCTAAATGAGGAAATACCGAATTGAGGATAAAATTAGCTGAGTTTGATGATGAAATTGCACAATTAAGGCCCAAGCAATCAATTAAAGAAGCCTTGAGAATCTCGGGAAGCAATTTAAACAAAATTACACTGTCAAACGCACGGGTCTACAAGGCTAATTTGCAGAAGTTGCTCGGAGTTAGAGGCGCGACACCCAGGCAGAAGGACCGCGGCGCTTGGAGTGAAGTGCAGCGCCAAAATGAAGCACCGCGACGCAGGAATTCGAGTGGCTATCAGTTGTTTTCGGCTGAATTAGGACAGCGGTGCTTGGCATCAGCGTCGCGGCTCCTACGTGCGTATTTCCGAGAAAAGGTCAATTTTTCAAAAAGGTAAAGGGTCCGAAGCGAGATTTTTCTCAGATATAAGATATATTTGTTTAGGGAAATGATAAAAGGGTCTGAAGCGTGGTTTTTCTCAGATATAAGATATCTAGAACACCTGGTTGCTTGTTATTTTAGGCAAAATAGTTAAGATATACATGTTTAGGAAAATGATTCAGGCATTCTTTGATAGCCCTTCTTACCACTAGTCAGCCCCTTTGAGCCTAAATAATATATTTGTTTGACACACTATGATTCCTCTGTTATGCCATAAGTAATAATGAAAAAGTATTGGAATGAGAAGTGTTGAAAAAGAAATAAAAAGAGATGAAAAAATTGATGCACCCCAATAAAAAATATGCAAAAGTCTAAGTTTGGGAATGCTTGTTATTTATAATATATATCATTCTCTCAAAAGAAAAGAGGGGGAAAATAGGTATGAGATTAAAAAGAAAATTAAAAAGAATGAAAAAAGGAGTTGAATGAAAAATGCTTATGGTACGTAATTTTAGCCTAAATGTCAACTTTTATTTACCCTTGCCTAAGCCTACATTACATCCCTTGAAAGTCCTGATGATCTATAATGTGTATGTTTATGATTAGTGGAGAATAACAAGTAAACAGGTCTATAGAATTTTGGAAAAGATGGAATGAAATTGACATGCATAGGTTAGGTGTTTGTATTACCAGTGATAATGACATAATTGAATTTATGAAATATCTAACTTGAAATTCTAGATTGCTAAATATTCATGCTATGTATGTTCTAACATATTATCCATGTTTTCATTCATGATTTTGAGAAAGCATTGCTATAGCTACTTGATCCACTTATTGAGTCTTTTATTTGATTTTGTTTTTGTTTAGTATTTTACTCGAGGGCGAGTAAAGTGTAAGTTTGAGGGTGTTTGTTGAGTGTATTTTATACACTCTTTTGAGTCTTTTTTAGTTAAGTATATTATTTTTTTCGTTTGTGTTTAGTATAGTATTAGGTTGTTTTTCTTTCTTTTGAGTCACAGCGGTCCTAAAGAAGGAAATACCGAATTGGGGATGAAATAAGCTGAGTTTGAGGGTGAAATTGCACAATCAAGGCCCAAACAATCAATCAAAGAAGCCTTGAGAATCTCGGGAAGCAATTTAAACAAAATTACACTGTCAACTGCACGGGGTCTACAAGGCTAATTTGCAGAAGTTATTCGGAGTTAGAGACGTGACGCCCAAGCAGAAGGACAGCGGCGCTTGGAGTGAAGTGCAGCGCCGCGGCGCCAAAATGAAGCGCGGCGGCGCAGGAATTTCAGTGACTACCAGTTGTTTTCGACTGAATTAGGGCCGCGGTGTTTGGCATCAGCGTCGCGGTGCCGACGCGCGTATTTCCGAAAAAAGCTCAATTTTTCAAATGGGTAAAAGGGTCTAAAGCGAGGTTTTTCTCAGATATAAAAATCTTAAACCCTGTCATACCTTATATCATACTTTGGAGGAGGAAAAGAAGGCACACGCTACAAGATTGGAGACTACTCTTGTTCAAGTTCTTTCTTTTTTCTTTTACTTATTTCAGTTTATGTTGGATTTTGTATTAGTTCTTAGCATGACAATGTCTAGGAGCTAATTTCTTTATTAGGATTTTCCGTCGAATCGCTTGAAACTCTTTCATACAGTTAATGCATAGTTACTGATTCATTGTTCTGCATATTAAGATCTATTCAATATTGTGTTGATTGCTTGATAATTAACTGACCATTAATTGTCATAACTTATATGATTTCGAATCGAGATCCGAAAGGGGAGGTTTGAATATGTTGTAGTTGTTTAGACATAGGTTAAAATCATGGACAAAAGTACCCCGATACTTGTGTAGTATTTAAGGTTATTGTTCTTAATCCTCCTGTGTAGTAAAATCTATCATAGAAATATAGGAGATTTCTGCATAAGGTTGAGATTTTATATGTCCTAACCGGAATATAGAACAGATTAGTTAACCTGCTATCTTAATAAGAAGAAGAATCATTAGCATTGCATTAACACGTGAAAGAGTTGATAGTTGAGGAGATTAGAAGCCCTATTTCCATCATAACTGTTTTAAATCAAAGTATGATCAACCTTAGTTTATTTTCTTCACGATACTTAGTTATAATTCTTAGTTCATAAACCAACAAAATCACGGTTACCAAATAGATATCATAGATTAGATAATCGGTACTTGATAAACCAGTCTCTGTGGACGATAACTCGATCTTACAGATCTTTATTACTTGAACGATACGTACACTTGCATAAACATAGAGAAATAACTTGCATAAGCATAGAGAAATATCGCAACAATATTCTTATAAAGATATGTAACATTAGGTGGTTTCATACCCTATAAAAGAGATGTTCATCATCTTTTTATGAACACAGAGGAAATAAATAATAAATACCTTCACTCTCATATTTTTTGTCTCATTTTCTTGTTCAATATTTATATATTTTACTCTTATTTTACAACTTGTTATCAGTACGAATTGCTCGTTATTCATCAAAAATTGTGATAAATATTTTTGATGCTCAGATAACTATGTAGTAATCTTTCTACACATATATAATGATAAGAATATTATATGCATATTGACCAATCCACATCATTAAAGGTTGTTTCAGTATTTTAAACACCCAACCTAGTTGCTGAAGTTAACATTACATTTTTTGTTCATAAGCTTAATTTTTTAGACAATGTAAAATTCAATATTATTCTATATTATAAATATTTTTGTCATGAGATTGTAGCTAGAATATAAAAGGGTTATAATTCGCAATTTTATTAACCTATAGTGATCATGGATGTCTTGTATATGAAAATAATATGTAGTAATTTGTTAGTATAATTTACATGTTTCTCTTATATTCTAACCTCACAAAAGAGACTACAAAATTGTTTTATATATCCAATCAAGATGTAAATATTAATTGACGGAATAATCTTTGCTTTAAAAATAAGGGCTTATCGCTTCTCCTATTGTTGTTTCGACTTCGTCCCGCAAACGATTGATCTGCTGCCAAAACTTTAGAAAGATCGTTTTTGTTCAAGAGAATTTGGTATGGGTAAAATATTATTCATAATGGCTACTTTGGATCAACAAGAGCACCATGACAAAACTATTATTATTTATCTAAACAAAACTATTATTATTTATCTAAGTTTTTCTTGTTATTGGATGAGTGTAAGTGGTTGTTGTTTATTACTTGACTTAAGGTGTTATGTATAAAAGTATATTAAAAATAGAAGGCAGACTAGTAATATTGGAGAAATATTTTTTATGTGGCTTTATTTAACTTAAATCTTTAAACTGTATTTCTGAGTCATATTTTGGCTAAATTCGTTTATGATCATTCAAAAATTATGTTTGAAGGTTTGTTATGGTTAATAGTGAAAATACGGAAGAGAAATAGTTTATATATTTCATGTTTAGATTTATGATCTACCTCAAGAAGAACATTTTCACTCATTTTGGGACCCCTAGAGCAATCATAAGTGATGGAGGCCCTCACTTTTGCAATATAGTATTTGTCTTCCTTCTTGAAAAGTATGGGGTAAAGCATAAGGTGACAACTCCTTACCACTCTCAAACAAGTGGTCAAGTGGAAGTGTCCAATCGGGAGATAAAGAGTATTTTGATGAAGACGGTTAATCTCATGATGACGGATTGGTCGAGAAAGCTTGATGACGCCTTCTAGACGTATAGGACTGATCGGTGTATTTTATATACACCTTTTGAGTCAGTCTAGTTAGTCTTTTGTCCCATTTTGTACATACAAAGTGTCGTATTAGGATAGATTTTCTTTCTTTTGAGTCAAAGTGGCTAAAGTGGCCAAATGGCGGAAAAGGAGCGAAAGAGGAAAAAGAGAGGTACAGAGTGAAAACGGAGAAAGTGGCAAACGGTGAAATCAGACTGCGCATGGCCTCCTGCAGATCGAAGCGAGGCGCGGCGCTATTATTCGTAGAAGCTGCAGAAGATTCAGCGCGCATGGCGCTCGAGAGACTGAAGCAGGCGCGGCGCTAAACATCCGAAGCCACAGGAGCTGTGCGCGGCATGGCTGCACAGCCGAATATCGGGCGCGCCAAAACACCCAAGTATTGCAGAACTTTAGCGCGCGGCCAGCAGAACATGGCGCCGACGCGGAAAAATTAGGTCTTTTGACGGATTTTTGGGCCAGGCCTGGAAGGAAAAGAAGGGAGACGTTTAAACCTATAAAAGGAGAACCCTAGGCAGTTTTCAAGGGTTCCCTTTCTTGCCAAACACAAGGTTTTCTTGCCTAGGAGATTGGAGACCCAAACATTAGTAATTTCTTTTCTTTTTCTTTTCTTTAATTCGGTTTTGCATGATGAACTTTGAATTAGTTCTTGTCATATTCATGGCTAGGAACTAATTCTCTTATAGGGCTTTCTATGTTGAATTCTTGAACCTTATGTTATAAAGTAATGCATGCTTATGGTTATTATTCTTATTGAGAGATCTATCCAATAATTGAGTTGAATTCTTGGTAGCTAATCGACAACTAGTTATCACTATATGATTTCTAATCAGTTACGAAAAGGAGGATTGTGAATATCTCGTAAGTTGGGTATCGGTCTTGAATTGGGGATGAAAATACCTCAATTAGATTTGTAAGCGTTGATGAGAGGCTTAACAACCCTAATTTTGCGCATTGTGCGTGACGGCCACTAGGTTTTGTGCTTAATCCTCCTATGTAGTTACCCTTATCGTGAAAGTTAGGTAAGGAACAATCTGGGGTTGAGTGTTTATATAACCCTAACGGGAGTATAAAACGATTTCAGAAACCCGCTTTCTCCAAAGAAGAACACCATAAGTAATGCATTAGTAAGTAACATAAGCGGATAGTAAGGATACATAGAAGCCCTATTCTCATCACATCTGAATTAAATCTTTATAATTAATTAGCTTTTATAATTCTTAGTCATAAACAACCAATCGCTCATTAATTCACCAAATAGATACTAGAAAATAGACAATTGGTACTTGAACCCTAATCCCGGAAGGGCGATATTGGTCTTATCTAAGACTATACTACTTGATACGATAACGTGCACTTGCGTTTAAAAGTGTGTGCATCTAATCGCGCATCAAGTTTTTGGCGCCGTTGCCGGGGATTAGGCAATAGTTCAATATCAAATTATCTATTTTTAATTTCTAATTTCTAATTTGGATTTAATTTTCATTTTTTTTTTTTTTATTATTATTTATTTTTAGTTTCTACGAAAATCAGGGTGCCGTGATTCTTTGTTTGTTTTTGATCTTTCTCAGGATATCAGTTTATGCGAAGGAGAAGAGTCGACACTCTTGTTCCTTCAATCCGGAAATTGAGAAAGCCAAGCGAGCGTAAAGAATCATTAATTGCAACGTTGAGAGAAATGGACGGTGCTCCCAACAATAACAGGATGAGAGAAGGGTTAGGTGAAAATCAACTTAACCCAGGAGATCCTCAGCAAGTGCCAATAGATATGGAGGACAGGGTTCGAATCCAGCAAGAAAGAAGTCTGGGAGATTATGTGCTACCAAGAGTGAATGGAGCACGATTGCATTAGGCTCCCTACAGAGCCAACAATTTCGAGATAAAACCAGCGATTCGAGCACGGTGCAGACACATCTGATTCGGAGGACCGCCATCTGAGGATCGCGTATACACATAGCAAATTTCTTGGAGCTATGTGCCACTTTCGAATATAACGGCGTTCACGATGATGCCGTCAGTTGAGGCTCTTTCCTTCTCACTCGTGGATAGAGCAAAAGTATGGTTGAATTCCTGCCCGGTGATTCGATATTTACATGGCACGAGCGCACGAAATTCCTAGCCAAGTTCTTTCCACCCGTAAGCAAAGAAAATTAAGAGGAGTTGAACAACTTCTATCGGTGATGGAGAGTCCTTATATGAAGCATGGGAGAGATTCAAGGATCTGAGGAAGTGTCCACACCATTGCATTGAGTTGTGGAACTTGGTTCATATTTTCTACAACGGTGAGCAAGACAACCGTAACCATCATAGATGCGGCGCGGTGGGGCATTCATGAGGAAAAGCGACCCACGACGCCACGAGTTATTAGAAGATATGGCCACTAACAACCATGTCACTGAAGAGAGGGCAACCAGGGGGAGAAGAACTGGGGGGGTCCATGACGTAGATGCTATTGCTGCTTTGAACGCACAAGTGGCTCTTCTAGCGAAACACTGGCAGCCACAGACTGTGTCAGGAAATGCTGTGCAACTGCAGAAAAACTGTGAGATATGTGGCGGCCCACATACATTTGATAGGTGTCCTTCAGCGGATACCAACAACATCCCAATGGAGCAGGCAGAGTGTCAAGCAGTAGGTAACTACCAGAGGCAACAGAACAACCCTACTCAAACACTTATAATCCAGGTGGAGGAATCACCCAAACTTCGTGGAGGAGATCGGGGCAAGCAAAATCGGTACGGGCGGCAAAACCAATATCAAGGCGTGAGAATCGGTATAGGGGCGATGCGAACCAGCGATGCGTAATCAGCGACCTCTTCACTCAAGCCCCCACCTCAACGCACGATGCGGTCGTGAAAAACGGATGAGCTTAAAGCGGCCATGGCGACAACTTGCTAACGCCTGACGCAGCTTTATAACAGAATCTAGATCCTCGCTCGAAACTTGGAAACACAGTAGGGCGGCTAGCAAAGCGAGCAAACATCGTGCCACGGGGACATTGCCAAGCAATCGAGGTAAATCCGAGGAGCAATGTAAGGCGGTTGAGAAGTGGAAAACAATTGAGCAACAGTACTTCACCAATAGTTGAGAGGAAGCGAGTTAGAAAAGATAAGGTGGTGAACCTAGCCGATGATAGAAAACTCCGGAGAAGGAGTATACAGAAAAGATTCCTTTCCCCCAGAGATTACAAAGGAAGGCGGTCGATAAACAATTTTCCAAATTCTTGGAGGTATTCAGGAAGTTGCACATCAACATACCGTTTATAGAGGCTTTGGAGCAGATGCCATCTTACTTCAAGTTCATGAAAGAAATCTTGGGAAAAAGAGGAACCGGCCGAATATGAGATAGTAGCACTAATGTAAGAGTGTAGTGCTATCTTACAAAAGAAATTGCCACCAAAGCTAAAGGACCTGGAAGCTTTACACTACCATGCAATGGCAGGGTGACTTGCAACAGAGCCTTGTGTGATCTAGGGGCTAGTATAAATTTGATGCCCCTATCAGTTTTCAAAAGATTGGAGTTAGGAGAAGCCAAACCCACCACTGTGAGTCTGCAACTAGCCGACAGGACAGTGGTTCATCCTGAGGAAGATCGAGGATGTGATTGTGAAGGTAGGAAATTTTTTCTTTCCGCAGACTTCCTCATTCTGGATATGGAAGAAGATGCAGAAATCCCGATCATATTGGGGAGGCCATTCCTAGCAACGGGTAGAGCCTTGATTGACGTTGAAAGAGGAGAGCTAACGCTAAGAGTGGAGAACGAAGAGATGGTGTTTAAAGTCTTTAAACACGTCATTGAGCCAAGAACTGTAAGTGGGTGTTTTGCAATCAACACCACCAAACCCCATGCGAGCCATTGCAATGCAACCAAAGAATGATGAGCCCAAGAAAGCAAGCATGGTTTCTTGAGACGACACTAAATGAGGTAATTGTTTAACTCCCTACCCGATAATGCTAAAAAGAAAAGGAGAAAAGGAAACGCCAAATGTGGCGGAAATGGATCGGTTGGGGACTTAATCCACCCTGGGCTAGTAAGTCTAAGGAACTTGCGTCCCGCTAAAAGACGTTAAAAACGGCGCTCGTTGGGAAGCAACCAACGGTTTTTAATTATGTTATTTTAATTTACATCGTTATTTTATTTTAGTTTGTCTAAGAAACGATCTCACGGTATTGGATCTTGTTGTTTGTATGATTGGCAGTGCATGCAATTGAACCAGGTGTCCAAAAGCGTGTAGCGCGCGGGCAGAGCGCGGCGCTAAAGATCCAAGAGGTGCGGAAGTTTAAGCGCGCGGTGTCGATTCAGAGAATTGGAAAATACTTTGATCCAAAAGCCCTACCGCCAAATCAAACACCAAGGGCTCTCCTCCTCACGAAATTAAGCACTACCCTCCGCCACCATCGCGATTTTTAGCCAAAACTGTAAGTCTTTTTGTCTTTTAGTTTTTCCGTTGAGTCTACATTGGGACAATGTGTAATTTAAGTTGGGGTGTGTTTTGTGTTTTAGTTTTATTTGTGTGTCATGTTATGTTTTATTTAAGTCTTTTTATTTGTTTCATGTTTATTTTGAGTCACCAAAATTTTTCTTTTTTTTTTTGAGTCATAATTGCCTGTCAAAGATCATGTATGCTGTAGTTGCTAGAAACACCTAGTGAAGTAAGGTGGAATAATGTAAAGGAATGGAAGCAGCTATCTAAACACTTAGGTTAGAGATGCCAAAAACTCACAGAATCTGTCTATTTGGAGTCTCTTGCTTGAGTTATGTATGCTAAATGATAAATGCTTATGTGTTATGACTGCTTGCTATTTGAGGCGAAATAGTTAGGATATGCATGTTAGGGAGATGACTCAGGCATTTCTTTGATAGCCAATTCTTACCACTCTTTTCTATACCGTACTTTAAAAATATCACTAGTTAGCCCATCGAGCCTAAATTTGCCTAAATTTGAAACTTCTTCATTGACACCCCATATTCCCACAAAATTGCCATAAGTGAAAATATGAAATAGTGGAGTACATTGTGTTAAAAAGAAGAAACAAAAAGAGTGAACAAGTTTGAGGCACCCTAATGGAAAAGTAATAAGAAAGAGGCAAAAGCCTAAGTTTGGGGGTGCCTATTTGTATAATACACTTCACTCTCCCAAAACAAAAGAGGGGAATGATAGAATTGAAGTGAAGGAAAGAATCAAAAGAAAAAGGGAAAAATTGAAAAGCCAAAGAGCTTCTGGTACAGAAAAATGAGCCTAAATGCCTATCTTTACCAACCCCTACCTAAGCCTACATTACAACCCCAAAGTCCCAAGATCTTTTCTATGTATATCCGAATTAGTGGAAAATAGCAAGTAAGCATGCCATAGGAATTTTTGAATTTATATGCATACTTGAGTAGACTGTATTCCTTTTAAGCATGATAAGTATGAGTTTGCGAAATATCTAGGTCAATGTGTTGAAATTCCATGCTATTTGTTCTGCGTATTATTCTCGCTAACCTTCATGTTTTTCTAGTTAACATTCAATGCAGCAAAAGTGATCAATGGCGAAGTGCATTTATTTTCTTTGTTGATTTTCTTATTTATTGAGTCTGTCATTTTACTTCTTTCTTTTTATCTTTGCTCGAGGCGAGCAAAGGTTAAGTTGGGGTATTTGATCGGTGTATTTTATATACACCTTTTAGTCGATCTAGTTAGTCTTTTGTCCCATTTTGTACATACAAAGTGTCGTATTAGGATAGATTTTCTTTCTTTTGAGTCAAAGTGGCTAAAGTGGCCAAATGGCGGAAAAGGAGCGAAAAGAGGAAAAGAGAGGTACTAGAGTGAAACGGAGAAAGTGGCAAGCAGTGAAATCGGACACTGCGCATGGCCTCCTGCGATCGGAAGCGGGCGCGCCTATTATTCGAAGAATGCAGAAGATCCAGCGCCGCGCGCCTCGAAGACGAAAGCAGCGCGGCGCTAAACATCCGAAGCCACAGGAGTTGCAGCGCCATGGCTCTCGAACAGCGAATATCGGGCGCGGCGCCAAAACACCAGTATTGCGAGAACTTTAGCGTGCGTGGCGCCGGCAGGCGCGGCGCGGAAAAATTAGGTCTTTTGACGGATTTTTGGGCCAGGCCTGGAAGGAAAAGAGGGGAGACGTTTTAAACCTATAAAGGAGAACCCTAGGCAGTTTTCAAGGGTTCCCTTTCTTGCCAAACACAAGGTTTTCTTGCCTAGGAGATTGGAGACCCAAACATTAGTAATTTCTTTTCTTTTCTTTTCTTTAATTCGGTTTTGCATGATGAACTTTGAATTAGTTCTTGTCATATTCATGGCTAGGAACTAATTCTCTTATAAGGCTTTCTATGTTGAATTCTTGAACCTTATGTTATAAAGTAATGCATGCTTATGGTTATTATTCTTATTGAGAGATCTATCCAATAATTGAGTTGAATTCTTGGTAGCTAATTGACAACTAGTTATCACTATATGATTTCTAATCAGTTACGAAAAGGAGGATTGTGAATATCTTGTAAGTTGGGTAGACGATCTTGAATTGGGGATGAAAATACCTCAATTAGATTTGTAGCGTTGATGAGAGGCTTAACAACCCTAATTTTGCGCATTGTGCGTGACGGCCAACTAGGTTTTTGTGCTTAATCCTCCTATAGAGTTACCCTTATCAGCGAAAGTTAGGTAAGGAACAATACTGGGGTTGAGTGTTTATATAACCCTAACGGGAGTATAAAACGATTTCGTAAACCTGCTTTCTCCAAAAGAAGAACACCATAAGTAATGCATTAGTAAGTAACATAAGCGGATAGTAAGGATACATAGAAGCCCTATTCTCATCACATCTGAATTAAATCTTTATAATTAATTAGCTTTTATAATTCTTAGTCATAAACAACCAATCGCTCATTAATTCACCAAATAGATACTAGAAAATAGACAATTGGTACTTGAACCCTAATCCCAGAGGACGATATTCGGTCTTATCTAAGACTATACTACTTGATACGATAACGTGCACTTGCGTTTAAAAGTGTGTGCATCTAATCGCGCATCAAGGACGGCATACAAGACTCCAATTGGGATGTCACCATACAAGTTGGTATTTGGTAAGGCATGTCATCTTCCAGTAGAGATACAATACAAGACACTTTGGGAATTGAAGAAGTTAAACATTGATTGGGAGAATGCATCGAAGTTAAGTAGGGATCAAATGAACGAGATGGATGAGTTCCGTCTCTAAGCGTATGAAAATTCCATTTTCTTTTCAACAAGAAAATGATGAAGTTCCTCCATGACAATAGGATTTTGAAGCGAAAAATTTCACCTGGGGACTTGATCTTGCTCTACACTTCTAGACTAAAGTTGTTTCTCGGGAAGTTGAAGTAGAGATGGTCCGGTCCTTTCAAAGTGATGAAGGTCTTCCCATATTATGCCATTGAATTAGAGAGCAAAGTCAGTTATCTTTTCAAGGTGAATGGCCAAAAAGTCAAGCATTACTTGGGAAGTTTTTATGATCATAGGGTGAATGAAATCATCACCCTCTATGAACCTTGAAGAATTTGTGGTAACATTCGTCATGCCACGATGTTAAATCAAGCTCTGATGGGAGGCAACCCAATATTTTACTTTGTTTTCTTTATTTTTTTTGTTCACTTGTGTGTTTGATAGTTTGTTAAGTGTGTAGGATCTGAAAACACAGGCAAAATGTGAAGGAAATATGAACAGATGAGAAAAATAAGAAATAAAAACCATTGTGCGGTCCACTTTGCGGACAACAATCTAGGTCTGCGGACCACACTTTGATTCGCAAAATAACACAGTGTACCTGTGAGTTTTCAGACAGAATTACGATGAAACAGATCTTTTTTGCGGACCGCAATCTGGTTCTGCGATTGCTAAATTGGTGCCATGTCATCCATGTGAAACAAAGGTAAGTGGGTCGCATACCATATCTGTGAACCGCAGACCGGAACTGTGACCTGATTAAAACTGCAGAATGGCCCGGGTATAAAAGCGCTGAAAAGCCCTAATTTTACTCATTTTCTCTTTCGCGCTCAAATTGAAATCAAAATGCTCTATATTTTCCTCATCTATCACTGTCTCTCACACGCACACCTTTTGTACGCACTTTATTTCGATCGATCACTTCGTCTTCCCCGTCTACCCATCGATCTCAAGGTATGTTTACCTCTCTTCTTTTCTTTTTTTATCGTAAGAATAGGTAAAATGATTGTGTTAATCATGAAATTGACTTGTGGGAAGTTGAATATTGGTTCTATGACACATATGTGTACCATGTATCCACGAAAGTGTGTGATTATTTTTCGTTGAATCGTATGCCCCAAATTGTAAATATTGTGAATTTTATATTGTTAGAATTTTGTGAAATTAATTGGGTATGTTGGTTCGGCTAGGGTTCAATTGCATGAATCTTGATTTTGGGTGCTTAATGTGTGCGGGAAGGTTGAAAATTGAGCAAAATTGTGAAATACTGCCTAAACATACCTATGTTTGTTGAACTTGATTTAATTGAATTCATAGTGATGTCTGAGTACCTACGAGCATTAATTGCAAGTATGTTTTAGGCTGATAATGTGTATGTGGTGATAGTATAGGTGTGGCAACATCAGATTTTGAAAATCGAGGCAAAATCCTTGAAAAATACCCAAAATGCGCCGACTGGGTGCCCTTTTGCGAGCCGCAGAATGGTTTTGCGGACCGTAGAAGGGAATACTAGTCCGCAGAATTAGCCATTAAGTTTAGATAATTGAAAGGAAAAAATGTGATGCCTTTTGCGGGCAGCAGAATAGTTCTGCGGACCGCAAAGTAGGTCGTAGTTTTGCCTAGTGAATTTGAGATTTTTGGGCAAAAGTGTGATCTCGGTCTGCGGACTACAGTTTGGGTTTACGACATCGCAAACATGGACTGCAGCCCGCAGACCAGGTATGCGATCACTGAAATTATTTCCAGTCTTGTATTTTATTCTTTCTTTTTCACATTGTAGTATAACTTCTTGTTTGTTTTGCGTGTTTTATTCTTTCAATTTCCTTATGAAAAATACAAAAATATTTTACTTTATTTTACGTACCATAGTCTAAGTCTCATAATGTATCTTGTTTGCAAAAAATGCTCCTAAAAATACAAGAACAAAAGGGTATCACTCTCAACGAGCCGACACTGCTGGCTAGATCTTTGAGGCAAACTATGACCCGTTGATACCCCAAAGCCAAGAGAAACTGACAATCCACACTCACAAAGCAATCAAAGGATGGGTAACAAAATAAGACACACCAATACAGTCATATCTAGTGATGTGGAGTCACAAACCTCTTATACTATTGTACATTCATCCTCCAAGTCTGATGAGGAGGTTGTTGGGGAAGAAGAGACCCAGGTGGACGAGGTGAGACAAAGAAGGCCCAAAAGGTCAAGTGGTTTGGTGTGAAGGGTTACAAAGAGCAATACCAAAAGAGCAAATACTGGAGCTTCATTGAGGAGAAACGAATTTCTATGAACAACCAGATGGATCAATTTTCAAGGGTCTGGGGTTTGATTGTCTTCCACATGTGGCCGTATTTTGTGGAACCATTGCATGAGTACAACGAGAAGTTGGTTCGTGAGTTCTACGCCTCCTATGCTTCCTTGTGCCAAAGAAAAAAAGGGGAAACTGAAGGATTTGCTCAAATAAGTGGAAGTTTGTGGGTGAAAGTTCAGTGTGACGACACCGAAATCAACTACACAATTCACCCAAGCCTTAATCGTGAACACAATGAGTTTGCTATCAAAATCACGGGTCGGATGGATGATGAGCGCCCATGAGCAGTTATCATTATGACCAATGCAACCCCGTAATGGATTACCGCGGGTACCAAGATCTAAAGAACACCTTGAGCACCGAAGCAAAATTTTGGATTAGTTTTGTGAGCAACCGATTGCAACAATCGTACAATGAGACAACCATTCGTTTGGAAAAGATAATACTGATTGCTTGCATTATGATACGAGTCAGCATTTACATTGGTGATGTGGTTGAGAAGGAGCTTGGCAGGAGAGCTCAACAGGACATGACATTATTTCTCTTTCCTTGCCTGATTACAGAGTTGTGCCGTATGTCCAAGGTTCCTAAGTTTTCTCATGTGCAGTAGACGTTTTGTTGACGTGTGATTTTTTTAGGGTTCAAGTCGAGGAGAGACAAGGAATAAAGAAAAGAAAGACCACCAATGCCTCGGTAGATACTACATCGATTGATTTTGTTAATTTTGAAGGATCCATCTTCCGACTATATTTCATCTATTCTTTCCACAGTCGGCACATCCATTCCTGCATGTACCCCAACTTCAGCAACCCCTATTCATCATGCAACTTCAGTTGCTACTAGATTAGAGCCCATCTTATCGAGGACTGATATAGTGAGGATAGGCCAGATTACATCCACTGTTGATGCTCAATTATCCCGACTTGAGTCGAGTAACCTTGATATGATCCAGATTGCCTTAGCCCCGATTAAACATATATTGAGTGTAGTGCATCAGAGGCAGAGAGAGAGAGCACGTGGATGTACTTATCCTTTTGACAGGTCGAGTACACATACTTGAGATCGGTAGCGATGGTGATATCTCTTCACTTCAGGCAGACATAGATATCTTGAATAATGAAGTGGAGAGTTTGAAGACTGTCGAGATTGATGACTTCTTAGGTATCCTGCTACAACCGATAAGGGTTGACCCACAACAGGTGAGTGGACTCAGAGTGGAGGGCAATAGAGAGGGTGCTGGTGAGATTTCTGATGACTTAGAGAGGCAGGTACGAGATGATGATGATAATGAGACAGATGAAGAGGGCCTCGAGAAGCCCCACAAAGTTGCGAGAGTTGATGCTGATGAAGATCTGCTATTGACAGAGTATGTAGTTATTGATGAGGTGGTGTCACAGTCTCATGAGTATACCTCAATGATTGGGTCAAGTGGAGTGGTCCACGATCCACCTACAGACATTAATACTAGAGGTCCCACTCTTTCATATCTTGTGGGCATCACCCCACCAGTCACCAAGATTACACCACCACCACCCTCACCTTAGAGTGATCCCGTGATGGGTGATGCAGAGATACCTGCTCCCACTCCACAGTCACAGGGTACTGATGCCCCAGCAGAGGCCACGTCTGTGATCCAGACTCAGGAGGGTGCTTAGTGCACCTCAGGGAGATCCTCAATTTTTTTGTCCTTGCTCTTTTTATTGTTTTATGAATTATGTTTTTAAGTTGAGAGTGGGGTACTTTGTACGTTTTTAGGGGAAAAACAACACTTTGTTATGTTAGTATTTTTTTTACATTTTGTATCTTGTTACATTCCATATTTTGTTATTTTTCGTATTGTGTTTTATGTTTTGTTCTCCTTGATGTTTCTTCGTCTGGTTCTTTTTCAAGAGTGTATGTTAAGTAACCATAGCCTAGTGATAGAATAGTTTTGACTTGGTTGGTACTTGTATATAGTTTCTAGCATGTGTAGCTCTTTTTTATTTTAATGACACCCTCAAAAATTAAATTTTGAAAATAAGAGTATCATGATCTTTCAAATGATTGTTCTATGAAAACATGTCTCATTTTGTGACTCTATGTCTACTTATGTTTGAATCTCATGAGATGATAGCCTTGTGTTCGATAGAGAATATAAAATGTAGCGGTTTTTGTAGTTCATGTGCATAGAGTGGTGAGGAGTTGATTGATATCTTGTGTTTTCTTGTATCATCTAGAACTTGTCTCGTTAGTTTGTCACCACGAAATTAGAGTTGCTTGGTTGAAGAAATGATCTTAGTCTTTCATATGAGAGTGAACCTTCTTGATTAACAACTTCTTTGACCTACCCGTGAATTGAGAGAACTAATTTTTCCCTTTGAGATTTTTAATTTTTCTTTGGCTACCACATTACAAATAGAAACCCTTTTTGAAATAAACTATCTTTTGAACCAAATCCCTCCTTGAATGCATGCAAAGTGATAAATGAGGCCAAAAGTCTAAGTTGGGAGATGCAATGTGCAAAGAAAACACGGAAAGAAGATGATGTGAGTGGTTCTAAAAAAAGAGAAAGAGAAAATTGAGAAAAATAAGAAAATGAATGTAAAAACAATAGAAAAGGAAAGAGAAAATAAATCACAAAAAATTAATAAAGTGGGGAAATACTTGAATAAATGGGGTGAAGAAGGAAATTGAAAAACAAAAGAAGAAGTTGAGTTATGAAATGAAAAATATGTAGTGCAAAGGAGGAAAAAATTACTTTGTACCTAAATGAATATCATACCTATCTATAAGCCTACATTACTAGCTTGATAAAGTCCTTAGAGATCCTAAACTCAACACTCTTCGAGTAGTAGTGACTTAAAATAAATGTGAGCCTATGACATGATACTTGTGACACTTGACATTCTTTGTGAGTATGATTGATCTTGTTTGTTCCTTGTTTTAAAAGAAAAGCTTTGAGTGAGATTGAGACTTTTTTTGTTGTGAGAGCACATTCAATTGCATGAACCTTATGAAATGAAAGTTCTTCTAGTTGAATATCTCAGCGCATTTAGTCACTAGTAGCGTCTAGACATTTCTTGAGGCTTTATGTCCATGGGCTCATTGATAGCAAATATGCACTATTGTACCTTTGTTTTGGAAAACAAGAGGGGTTTTCAATTTTGTGAAACACAAGCTTGTAGACTTGTAGGTAGAACCAACCATAGTCATCTTTGTTTTGTCATTAGTCGTTCTTAGTGATTTTTAGGTTTCTTGAGGACAAGCAATAGTTTAAGTTGGAGGTGTTGACGTGCCTAGAAATTATGGCACATTTGATACCATTTTTATAGATTATTGTTTTCCTTATTGCATTTGTAGTAGTCTTTTCTTATATTATTTTGAGTTTTTGTAGGATTTTTACTTTGGGACATCAGGAATGAGGAAATGTGCTGAAACATGGTAAAAAGTGCTGAACAATGGAAGAAGTGCTAAGAAGGCCACTTCTGCGGACCGCGGAATGGTAGTTATGCTGCAAAATCCACAGTGAAAAAAGAAATTTGGAGCCTCAAAGTGCGATCCAAACTGCGGTTTGTACTTTCGTTCTGCGAACCGCAATCCGATCTACGAACCACAACTTCAACTCGAGTTCAACTCAAATTGTAAAGACTCAAGATGCTTCTGCCGGCCGCAGTTCAGTTCTGCGGGCCGCACTTCCAGCCGCAGTTCAAGACAGTCTAAGCAAGAAATCACTATGCGAACCTTAGGTCCATTCTGCAGACCGTAGACCTATTCTGCGGTCGCAAAGTGGTCATGCGGTGACATTTTTGTAATATTGTGTAGTCCAAAAGTTGGGTCCCTATATATAATACCTAAGATTTTGTGATAAGACACATGATTTGATATCTAGATTCCAACATATCATAGCCAATTTTGAATATTTCTTGTCTCATTTTTTACTATTCATCTTTTAGTTAATCATTCTAAGAAATGATTCTTGATACATTGGGTAAAGACAAGTATTATTCATCATTAATCATTGTAATTATCCTTTTATAGTCATTATGTCTTGTTACATTTATTATTGTATTGTGTATTTATTACTCGCAATGAGTGACTAGATTTAGGATGAGATTGTGATAAAATAATGGAATGTGGTAGTTGAGGTATTTGATAAATAATGAAAATGTGTATTCACGTGAGATTCAACTACCCCTCATATTTAATGTTAAATGGTTGATAACAAACATCTCTTTCTTATCTATTGCTTCTAGTCAAACTTGAGAAAATAGTCTAGAAAATGAGTATGTTGATTACGACTTGGGGCTTTAAACATCATTTAATGATTTTCAAACTTTAATTAGAAGAGAATCAACTAAGAGTACATAATGAGTGTTCATAAATGTCACACTTTAGAGCTTGAGAAAGCATAAAGTGAAATTAGGTGGGTGAATCGAGAAATCCCCACCTAGACACAAGTCCCCATTACCCATATAACTATAATACACCTACTTAAGCCTAAATCCAACACCACTTCCATAAATTGAGTCACAACCCTAAAATTCGAGTTACTTGATAATTTAAACCTTATTTAAGTTTATAAAACAAACCAACAAACAAACAAACAAACAACTTGGCTACCATAGGAGTAAAGTTATAATACGTGCACGAATAAACTAGTTTCTCATCGTATTTCTTGTGGGGTTTTACCCCAACCTATGTTGGATTATTATATTTAATAATGACCGCGTTATACCATTAAAGGTGTAATTTTGGCGAGATAAATTATCTCTGCACCTATTAGTATTGAGTTTAAAGTGTCTTCTTCAAGTTTTTCCCAATAAAAAATCTTAATGTCAATATATTGTTTAGGCCCTTCCACCTTTGTGCACAACTCTATCAGAGTATTCAAGATCATGCTAGTCAAAGTAGTAATTATATTGATAGTTCTATCATCTATGAATATAAATACCAGTACTCTCAAATCTTTGACTGCACCTAGCTTTCCAACTTTCCAAAAAATATAATAGAGGGTACGCATGAACCAAAAATTCATGATTGGTTAGCCATCAGTGGTCACCATTTATTTCATAGATGCCTTTTGAAAAGGAATGCCACATGAGTTATAGAAAGATTCCCAAACTTTAGACATCTCTACGGTACAAAATAAATTATTGATAGTTTCCTGATTAAAGGTTCTGCAACATGAGCACCTAGAGGGTCCATTGATCTTAATCTTCTTTGCAATAATCTCATCAGTTGGTAATTTGAAATTAAATAATCTAATATAAAAAAAACACACGAAAGTACCAATTTGGGTCCTGTTCTTTGGTATTGTGGCATCATTACCAGGGAAAGTCATGACAGTTGCAGGGGTATCAGCAATAATTGGAGATAAAAGATCCAACACTGATAATATAAGGTTAGATGAAGTCTACACATGTTTGAAAGGAAATACATCTTTCTTGAAGTCCATATGTCTATTGACAAAAGAAGGTATTTGAGTGCAAATCATACAGGACATAGCCCTTTTGAGTGGAGGAATATCCTAAAAGAACAACAGGTATAGCCCTTGAAGAGAACTTATCAAGTACTTTGGGATAAACATCATACTATAAACACCCTAAGACTTTGATGTGAGAAAGAGATGGTGTATGCAAATAAAGCATCTTAAAGGGAGATTTGTACTTGAGAACTTTAGAGGGTAGTCTATTTATAATATAGACAACAGTGGAAACACACTCACCCCAAAGTTTAAGAGGAACAACAGCCTAAAACCTGATAGCTCTGACCATTACAAGATACAAGAAAAATGATCTATGGTGACAGTCAGTGACGGTTTTTGCAACTGTCACATAATATGACAGTTTTTTTCATGACTTCTTGGTCAACAGACACTTATAGTGCCCCACCCCTTCGTCCTCTTCGACTACAGCGAACTTCCGTCAGTGACATTTCTGGCAAGGGTCTTAGTGACCCTTGTCTTCTTCGCCAGAATACCACTCGTGCGAAGGTAAACGCCCTTAATCTAAGAGTGATTGAGGCTCTGATACCATGAAAACTCCATACATGGAGTTGTAGATTAGCTAATGGTGAAGGAGGGAGAAGGAGAAGAGTCGGTTATAGAGAAAGAAATATTACATTGAGAGAGAAATGTATTGAACAAGGAAATTGAAAATTAGTTCATCAGAACATTGATACATTTATACACAACTTAATCGACTCAGACTCCTTTCTAACTAACTCTAAATGTTAACTCACTATACTCGTTAACTAACTCTAACCATGATAGCTTGCTAATAAACCAACTAGTCAACATTAACGGAGTTTTAGAAAAAAAAAAACTATTATGCATAGAGGGTGGGAAATGGGAATTGGAAGGAGAGATTATAAGGGAATGAATCAACCCTCGTCAGCAAGGTGATTATTCAGATAGGAAATAGCCAACAAACAGGTTTTCTCTATATAGCATGACTATTTGTTATTCTGATTTTACTTTTTTATTTGATAGGCTTACAAAGAATAGTTTATAAACTCTTAAGTTTAAGTTGGTTAAAACGAGTAAAAAACTAGCAGCTGAGCCCAGTGTTAAAACAATTTAACAAATAGCATTGATAAAAAAAAGGTATTTGACTAAATTACGATCTTATATGTCTCCTTATTAGATGATTAATTAGAGACAATATGTGTAGTATAGATTGCATACGTACTATTCTTCCTATACTCGACTTGTGAAATTACATTGTATTTGTTATTGTTGATATGTAGTATAGATGGAATTGAAAAAAAATTGTCTCCTCTATTTTTTGAAGTGACTAATATTTTGTGATTTTTTAAAAACTAAAGTAATGAATAAGAAGGCTGGAAGAAAGTATAGCTAGCTTAAGTTTGAACATGTTAGAATATTGAAAGAGTTAGGATATGACGTCAAATGGTATAAAATTATTGATAATCTTCTTATAAAGAGGAGAAAATGATCGTTGATCAGACAATTCAGATTAGTGATGTTATAGTAATAACTTTACTTAACAGTTAAAAGATACTTATAAGTTTTATCTTAATGAGTACAATTCTTTTTAAAAAACAATGATGCCTCAAAAGGGAATCAAAGTACTTTAGAGCTACATGTCTGAATAAGAACTTTAATTATTTAATCAAGGGATTAAAAAGGGTTTCATGTACTTTGTAACTAAAAGATTAATCCTTTGCATTAGAAGAATATTGCCCCTAAAGTCTAATTTCATCGACTTTTCCCCTTTCTTTTTATGTAGCAAATGAATCACATTTATTCTATGTGGAGATTGCCAAATTAACCATCTCCAACTGATTTACAATGGTCTATTTATTCTAATGTACCACGGGAGATTTGCAAAAAAAAAGAAGGAATTTTCAGTGTTATTTCAGAGAAAGGTGGCATACCTCGCTTTTCTGTTTTTTTTTTTAGCAATTAGTAGTTTACTAATGAAGAATTAACCTAAATAGTTGTATGTTTAATTGTTAAGTTAAAAAATAAATTGAAAATGTATAATATAGCATGTGGTCAGAGTCCTGGCTCCTTTCATTACTTGAAAACTTACTGTTTCATGTTCTATTTCACTCTTCGGTGGGGTTTCTTTTTACCCTTCCTTCACGGTACTACTTTGCTATTGGTCACCCATGAATACTTAGCCTTGTAAGGTGGTCCTTGCTTATTGATATTGTTCTTGTCCCGAATTATGTCTTCTGCCGTTGTAGTTGATCGAATCGGGAGACAAATTGATTACTTAACTCAAGAGATTCGGGCTGAAAACGGAACTCTAATTTCCAGCAATGGGTTCCCCAACTACTCCAGAAAGCGTTAGGACGGTATTACTAGTGAACTAAGAGGTAAGAAAGCATGAATACAAATTAGTACAATAAAGATAAAGGGATAAATTAAGGATAAAAGATAAAGATAGATAGATTTTGATTTGTTTGATTGATTGTGTGTGTATGTACAAAAAAATGTTCCTATTTATAATACAAAAAGGGGGGAAATGTACAAACGTGCCCCCACATGTCAGTTATCAAGTAACCCACTAAGTTTGGTGGCCGACCATGGGGGAGATGGTGTCGTTTTTCTCGCCATCTACTCCTCCTGCTCGGGTAATGACCCTTGTTTTCAGCTGTTGTTTGTCGTTACCGCTTTTAGGGGTCTAGAAACCCTTTTGACTTGGTCATTGAGGCGTCTGCATTTGAGTGGGTCCCAATCATACCTCTAACTAACGACTTTGGTTAAGATGCCTTAGTAGTCGATAAAGTTCTTGAGTCCAGGGCTATGAGTAAATTCGGCTCCAGAATAGTTCGACTGTCACTGAATTTCGGCTAAACACTTAAATTATTTTTGAGTGTTAACAATTGCCCCCTACATTAACTCGAGTGTAACTGTTAAGTTAATGTATTCAAAAATAGACATTGTTTCAGTCTGACAGCCACACATGTCACTTCAATCGTCTTGTCTATAGTGCATACAATGATGACTTCCCCTTTAACTGGGGAGTCTTTATTGCCACAAATTGGATGATGATTTTTTGTCGTGCTTTTAAAAATAATGAATTAATCTCAGTCGTGCCTCTGTATGTTATTTAAGGATAGGTATCCCCCTCTTCCCATAAGTTTATCACCTAACCTTTGACCCTTTTCTTAGTCGGAAACCATGATTTCATCTTTTTTATCTCGAAGATCAGGAACAATTATTCTAGCCGATAGTGACCTGACCCCTAACTTGGTTTTTATTGATGAACTGATGGTCCTGACTCTGTATGCTGGACCAAAACAAGGTGATTCTCTCTTGTTTCAGTACCTCAGCCCGATAAACCATGACTTTATTTTTACTTCTGACTGGTTTACCGGCGGCTATCGTCCGACTAACCTTCGTACATGGCCGACTCTGGTCGCTCACTATTCGGGTCAGTCAGCCCGAGTAAAGTTGGTCGCAGAGGCCAACTGGAGGCGCATTGATCCTTTTGATGTCGTCGTACTGTCGGAATTTGATTTCCACTTTAACGCCGGGCTCGAGTATGTGCGGCGCCTCTATTTTTGTGCTTGATTTTCTTGGATATGGAAATTCATATCTCACCCTTTAACTTCAACATTGCTCTCGACATCCTTGAGCAAATTTGAAATAAACCTCACAGGTTTGATGAGCCGTTATTTTTTATCACTTGGGATGTTGTTTCTTCAACTGAGCCATGCCACCAACCTTACGACACATGCGCGTGAAAGAAATGGTTTCCCTTGTATTTTGTGACCAGGCAGCCGGTCTATGGTTATCATTTAGTCATACATCTCATGTCGGAGGGAATTAGCTTATTTTGTACGACTAGACAATCGGTCTGTGGCTGTCATTTATTCATGCATGTCCCAAATCGAAGGATAGTACTTTTTTAAACATTTGTCGTTTACATTTCTGTTCATTTCCTCGTCATGCATGTTTATCAGCCGATATGTGATGCCGGCGATCCATTGGCTTACTACGAAAGGTCATTCCCAGTTTTGTGACCATTTGCCGAATTTATGATCTTTCGTCCTAATCGGCAAAACGGTTTTCCAAACTAAGTCTCCTTCCGCAAACCTCTTAGGCTTAACATGTTTGTTGTATGCTTTAGCAATTCCATTAGCATGGCCTGTTGATACTCATCTAAATGTAAAGAGTTATGCTTAGACACCTGTAAGGACTTAACATTAATTTCCAATGGCAACACTGCATCTTGGTCGTAGGTTAGTCGATAGGGTGTTGCCCCAATAGTTGTAGAATTAGAATTCCTGATCGCCTAAACGGCTTCATCCGAAGTGAGTTGTCACATTCCTGGTTTATCCTCCACATTTTTACTGATTATGTCCATAATAAGCTTGTTGGCTGCCTCGACTTGTCCATTCGCATGTGTCCTGATATCTCAATTGATCAAATTAGAAATTAAGTGTCGCCTTTCGATGAATGATCGAAAGAACCACTTTAAGTAATGAATATTATTCAGATTTTGAGACGAAAGAACTCCTTTGCTATACAAATATCTAATATTTCGAAAAACATTCACTGATTACCCATAGTCAGGAATATAATAATTGAGGGAAATATATTACGATGATAAAAAAAAATGACTGGCAAAAGAGAAATTGGCGAGTTCTCATTATTTAATTAAGAAATCCAATTGTTGGTCATTAAAGATACAAAAAAAAAATTAAATTTACAAGATACGATCTATCTGGATCTAAAGTGTCAATTCCAGTGAGGATGTGATCATTTTGATCCCAAATTTCTTAGCAAAGGCTGCCACTTTAGAACCAGTGAACACCATCCCTCGATTAGTAGTAATTGTCTCAGGGATACCATATCTATATATAATATGGTGTTGGATAAACTGAATGACATCTGTCTGATGAACTCGCTTCATCGGCTGAGCCTCGACCCATAGTGAAATAATCGATACCCACGATAATGAAATTGTGGCCTTTAGCCGATTGTGGGTGAATCTTGCCGACGAGGTCCATAGCCCATCATCTGAAGGGCCAAGGTTTTATGACTAGGTGCAGAAACTCAGTTGGTACCCGTTGGATTGGTCCATGTTTTCGACATTCTCCACATCCTTTTGCATACAGGAAATAGTCAGCGGTGATCGTAGGCCAGTAATAGTTGTGGCGGTAGATTAGCAACTTCATCGCTGGCCCTGCTCTGTGCGATCCACATATTCTTTCGTGGACCTCTCCCATGACCCTCAAGGCCTCTACTTTGGTAATGTACTTAAGTAGTACTACATTCACGCTCCTTTTATAGAGGTCATCGTCAATGAGCACGTATTTCAAGGCTCATCTTTTAACCTTGTGATCCTTGCAACTAGAGGGATCTTTTAAGTAATCGATTAGTAACTGCCACCATGAGTCGATTCGATCGACGACTAACACTTCGGCTGTCAGTTCATCATACTCTAAAGTGAGTATAGACTTCCTAAAGCCAGAAACTTCTTGTGCTAAGTCGTTAGCCTCAACATCCATGCCTCTGGGAGCCTAATTTAATGTAATTGATGCGATCCCCCTAAGTAACCTGCTAGCAATTTTGTAACGGGCCAACAAATTCGAGTCCTTGCAATTATATTCCCCGTCCAACTGCTTGATAGCCAGCTGAGAATCTCCGTGAATCTCAATGTGCTTTGCTTTCATAGAGACTAGAAGTTTGAGTCTTATGATGACAACATCATATTCGACTTGGTTATTTGTCAAGTTAGGATCTAACCGATAAGAAAACCTTTGTGTTTCGCCTCTAGGATCAGTTATAGTTATCCAGACTTACTCCTTTCTAGGCTTTTGACCCATCAAAGTCAGCGTCCAAGGGACGACGTCCATACATGTGGTAGAGGGGGCGCATGGATCTTCCAAGTCCACACAATGATGTTCTGCCAAGAAATCAACTATTGTTTGGCTTTTGACGGCCCTAAGTGGCTTATACTCGAGAGAGAACCCGGTAAGCTTGATGGACCATTTCATTTATCATTCTTGCAAGACATGTCTATTTAGCAAGTACCAGACAATATCAACTTTTCACAGAACGTATACAACGTGAGACATCAGATAATAATTGCGTTTTGTGTAAGCATAGAACAAAGACAGACAAAACTTCTCCAAATGAGTATATCTAGTTTCCGCATTGTTGAGTGTTCATCTAAGATAATAAACTGCTCTTTCAGTTCCATCATAGACCTCCTATGCTAGCAAGCAGCCGATAGATAATTCTGCAGACAACACATACAATTTCAACGGCCTCCCCACCATGGGAGGCACCAGTACAGGGGCAGTAGCTAAGACTTTTTTAATTTGATCAAAGGCCTCTTTCTATTTCGAGCTCCATACTAGCTCTTCTGACTCTTTAAGTCTGAGCAAATGTGAGAAGGCATTCATCTTGCCAGCTGAGTTAGATATGAATCTCCTTAAGAAATTGATCTTTCCCAATAAGCTTTGTAACTTCTTCTCTGTCTTGGGTGGTGTGGATCCCATTAATGCCTTGTCTTTGTTATGATCTATTTTGATGTCTTTCTTGTGTATCAAAACGCCAAGGAAGTTGCCAGTCGATACTCTGAACATACATTTGGCTGGATTCATTTTTAGATTATGAATCCTCTTTTTTTTTAATGCTTGTTCAAGATCGGCTGAATGATCCTTGAAGTCCTTAGACTTTACTACTACATAATCGATGTAAACCTCCATAGTCTTGTCGATCAAGTCATGGAAGATAGTGTTCATCGCCCTTTGATAAGTGGCACCAGCGTTCTTTAGATCGAACGACATAACTACCCACTCGTAAATGTTCAATGCTCATGGACATCTAAAGGTGGTTTTGTGAATATCGTCATCGCCTATCGATATCTGATTATAACCAGAATATCTATCCATGAAGATCAAAACACCATTGGCGGCTGCTGAGTCGACTACCATGTCGGCTATCGGCCTGACGTACTTGTCTTTAGGAGTGGCTATATTTAGGTTCCTATAATAAATACATACCCACACCTTTCCATTCTTCTTCTTGACCGGTACGATGTTCTCCAACCATTCCACATACTTAGCCGTTCTGATAAATCCAGCTTTCAGCAGTCGTTCGATCTAATCTTTGATTTGAGGCATCAACTGAGTGTGATACCTTCTGGGAGGATGTTTATGGGGTTTGATACCCCCCCTTTATTGGCAATATATGCTCTACCAAAGTACGTGTCAGCCTGGGCATCTCATGATAGTCCCATACAAAGTAGTCTTTATACTACAGCAGAAGGGTCGTCATGCCTTGTTTGTCTTCTTTCTTCAGCAAGCCACTAATATGTGTTAGCCGAAGGACTTCTTCAATTCACAAGTTGATATCTTCCAAAGGGTTCTGGGACTCAAAACTAGGCATAGCCCTTCTTATGGGCGATTCAAATTCTATCGGCGGCTCGACATCATCGGCTGCCAGAGTTGGTTCATTGTCGTGGTTTCCCATCTGTGATTCCTCGACTATTCTTACCTCTGAACTTAAGGCGGTTAGCCGATGCCACATATCATGTATGTCTTAGATTTCCTCAACCATTTACATCCTCCAAGGTAAGTCATGGTTCGACTAATTGTTTTATTTCAAAACCTCGAGAGGTAAGATTACATGATTTTCAAGACCCTTCTTCATACTGCTCTGTGATGTCTATGGGAGCCACATAGCTTGATTAGAGGACAACCTCCACGCTCTGAACTCCTGGCTTGAATGGTTTATCATCCGCTGGGAAGATTTCTATTATGTCTCCTTCTCAAAAGATGAGTTTTTTATGCATGGTAGAAGAAAGGCATCAACTGGTGTGAATCCAGTCCCTGCCCAGCAGAATAGTATATGACGGCTTGCCATCTATCACAAAGAAGGTAGACCTAACTGTCTTAGGGCCCATAGTAATTTCTGCCACTAAGATCCCCAATGCTTCAGAGGTTTCTCCTATAAAGCTAGTCATTTTCATGTTAGTTGGGATGAGGTCCTCCTTTGATGTGTTAAGATCTTTCAAGGTGAGCAGCGACATCACATTCAGCACAACCCCATTATCGATAAAAACTCGACTGATTATATTGTCATTAATGTAAGCCTTAACGTAAAGGGGTTTGAGGTGTTTAACCATATCTTCTATAGGCGCATCAAATACGGTGATTAAAGTGTCCCTAGTTAGGTATCAGCTATTGTTGCCCATTCTGCTTCCTCTACACAAATATCACCTTCCAGACTATCCAGCAAGGAGCGGATGGCCCAGAACTCATATAGGATTAGGCTGACCATTTCAATGTCTGCCCACATCTCATCGACCAGGTCATGGCCGAATAAATCGAGGATGGAATCTCCTCCTTTATTCAATTCGGCAGACCAGAAGCTCATATTTTCCATTTCCTGGAGACAAACAGGGATCAGATAAGGATCCTCTTACTGAGCCCCCTACATGATCTGCGGGATTGCCTCAGTTAGAGGTCCATTTGGGGCCACATTCTCTTACCGGGGTTCTTCCGTCGGGTTGTCAGTATGTAGTTCATCTAGTTTTGGTTGGCCCAACGTTTCTCCTTCAGGTGTAATTGCCCCTGAAGCAACTGAGCTAAATGCTCGCTCGATAGCTTTGGCTACGGCAAAATTAGGAATCTCCTAGTCTTCGGTTGCCTTGGTGTTGGAAATTAGATACAGTGTATGTTGCATCTTACGCAAGGCCTTGGCATATTGCATCCTTCTTTTTTAAGTTCTCGATACAACTCTCGGTGGTGTCTCTTTCTTTCCAGGAGCCTCATTAACAAACCATTTCCCATCTTATGTGTTGGTGGTTGGTTTAATCATTCTTTGGGGTCTCACCTAGTTCTCATTTCTCGATGTGATGCGTAAGGACGAAATACCCTCCTTTACATTAAATTCAACCACCCTTTGTTTGATTTTAGAGAGTGGTTCTTCGTCTATTCGAGGCATGCTCGACTGCCACTTGATTGACAATCGTATTTGCTCCCCACGACTACGCCTGGCATCAATAGGGACCCTTCTGAACCTCATGGTCTGTTCTTGAACTTCTCGTTCAAAGTCCCTCGGGTATTTTGGGCGGCCATGAAAATTGCTTCTAACTGACTGCCTGTTATCATAAACGTTATGTAGGCTGCCTAACCGGTTGAACACAAAAGGCTTTGTGGATTTCTCCTCTTCAGTTAGTTTCTTTGGAAGCCATACCCTTCTCATCGGATATTTCCCTTTAGTGTCCCTTGACTCGTCGGGCTTAGCAAAAGATACCATAGATATTGGTACCACAGAAAAGGGGTCGGTATCAATAGACATTTCAGTTATGCTTTTGTCGGCTAGTTTGAACCTCCCCTCTCTGATGCCGTTTTGGATTGCCTTTCTAAAGACCACACAATTAGAAGTAGAGTGATTGTATGAATTGTGCCACTTAGAGTACTTTTTATCTTTGAGTTCTTCGACAAGAGGAATCCTGTGACCATCAAGCAGCCGAATTTGCTTATCTTTGAGCAAATAATCAAAGATCTGATTTGCCTTCTTGATATCAAACAAGTAACCGATCATATTATTGGATGAACTTGTTTCCTTGCCTTTGACGACTTTCAAGGTTGGGCAAGAGTAAATCTTACCCCTAACAATCTCGGCCACCATTGCATCTGCCGTGCAGTCGGCTAACTCTAAATCAGACTCATCCGCTTAAATGATGGATACCAAGTGGGAGCCTCGATTTCGGCTGGCTCTTCTACGATCTTCTCTTGGATGTACTGCTCTATTTGGCTAGCTTTTTCGGCTAACTAGCTCAAGTTAGAGCAATATTGTCCCACCAACTTCTCATTTAAATGAGGGTGCATATTGTTGATTATCATGTGGGCACACTCAGATTCGGGGAAGTATACGGTGCATCTCCCAACCTTTTTCCCGAATCTCTCGACAAAATCGGTAGCTGATTGATCGGCCTGCTACTTGAGATTCATTAGGTCAGTTACGGTAACCTGAGGCTGGGGCCAATAAAACCTATCATGGAAGCAACACTCCATGTAAGCCCAGCTCTGCACAAAATCAAGAGCCAAAGAGGAGTACCATGCAAAGGTTGTTCCCGTTAGAGAGAGAAATGAATAACTACAACTTATGATACTCTTTCTGGCTAGCCTCTTCGTATTGGGCGGTGAATCTACCGATGTGCTCGATAGTGGATTTATCATCGTCGCCAGAGAAGATGGCAAACTCTGATGTTTTGAAGCCTCTTGGCAAAAGTGCTATCCGATCTACCCAATCAGGGTAAGGCTTATTATAAACAGGCCTGTCCAAAGGTTTCAGTGGATGCCGAAGTACCTCTGTATGGTGTTAGCAATAATTTCTAGGTTTATCAATTGCGACGTCCCCCGATGATTCTCAACTAGATTCGGCTGGTAGACGTTCTGTACTGACGACCTTCATTTTGTACTTTGTTGGGTAGGATTTTGAAGGTTGTAGGTGGTCTGGTGGCTATTACCAATAGGTGGGGGTAAATACCCATTACTGTTGTTGGGTTTGGTCAGCAAATCCTGTAACCTGAGCTCCTGGAACGGCTAACAAAACCTGAGGATAAGGTGGAACAATATTCCATGGTTGCTCTCCTCGGACGTCGATCGTTCTTAGAAATTTTACGCTTCCTGGAAGGTATGTATTGGGTACCGATAATGACTGCTGAAATGGTAATCCACTGTAAATAGCGTCACCAGATAGCCGAGCTAAGTCATAGCTGGGGGCCGTCAGCTGGCCAACATTGTTCGTCTGCATCGTAGGGACGTTCGTGGAAACGTACGGCAATCCAAAGTGTCCTGGAACCTGAACTTGTCTCTGAGACATGTTGATCTGCCTATAATGCAAACTCGCTTGGTCAGGCGGGACATTCCCCCCCCCCCCCCAAGGTTCGGCGGCGAGCTGGTTGCCAGACAATTGGGCTTGTGTTCCTAGGTGTGCTATCAGCTGCACCTGAGTAGGCACTGACTTATGCACATGCGGCTGAGGAACAACACCGAGAGTCACGGTCTCATGCTGAACCACACCGCTCGTTAGAGGGATGTCAGAACTAGCCGAGCATTCTCCTGGGTGCATTCGATTGATCTCCATCTCCCTCGCTTGCTGAACCTCATTATGTACCATCGGCTTCACAATGTTAGCCAACTGTTTAAAAACTTTGTACATAATGTCGTGGATGCCCAAGTCGATCTATTGTCTAATAAAAGACGTGGTCATTATGGTTAGACCTTCAGATTGACTGTCTTCCACAACTTGGGTTGATGGATGAAGTGAAGGGGTATCAACCGATATAGGCATACTCAACGAGGATGTTGGTTCGTTGTTCCTTCTAGGAGGATTTTGTTTAGGATGTGGGTTGGGCTCAAGGTTTATTTTCTTACCGGACCTTAGGTGCATACGCCAAGAATGATCCTGACATAGAGAATCAAACTTCGCTATTAATTCACCCCTATGGTCCCACTGGGCGTGCCTAATTTGTTTTCGCCCTGAATTCTGCCTTCTGCCATTGTATCGGCTGATCAAATCGAGAGACAAATTGATTCTTTAACTCAAACGATTCGGGATTGAAACGAAGCTCTAATTTCCAGCAACGGGTCCCCCAACTACTCCAGAAAGTGTTAGAACGACTTAACTAGTGAACTAAGAGGTAAGAAGGCATGAATACAGCTGAGTACAACAAAGATAAAATGATATAGTAAGGATAAAAGATAAATATAGATAAAGTTTGATTTGTTTGATTGATTGTGTGTGTATATACAAAAGAATGTTCCTATTTATAATACAAAAAAGGGAAAAACTGTACAAACGTGCTCCCCCCATGTCATCCATCAAGTAACCCACTAAGTTCGGTGGTCGACCATAGGGGAGGTGGTGCTGATTTTTTCACCCTCTACTCTTCTTGCTCGAGTAATGGCCCTTGTTTTCAGCTGTTGTTGGTCGTTACCGCTTTTAGGGGTCTAGAAACCCTTTTGACTTGGTTGTTGAGGCATCTGCATCTGAGTGAGTCTCAGTCGTATCTCTAACTAACGACTTCGGCTAAGATGCCTTAGTAGATGATGAAGTTCTTGTAGTCGAGGGCTAGGAGTAAATTCGTCTCCAGAATAGTTTGACTGTCACTGAATTTCGGCTAAACACTTAAATTATTTTTGAGTGTTAACAGATACACACGAAATTTCATGTGCTCCATGCTACAAGAGTCAGAGCATTTAGGGTGCAACATTCAGGTTGCTTCGCCTAGCGACACGATGATTGTATTGCTCTCCTACAACTTTATTTTCATAGTTTTAGGTTGCTCTCATTTCGTTCGTTACTATTACCGGAATCGCAATTGCTTTCTTTTTCTATGTATACTAAAATATTTCAGTTCTCCTGGGCGTCTCTTGCATGTCCATGGATTCAGCAGCAACAGTTTAAAAGGTTGCCCAATTCATGTATAATATGTATAGAACCTTATACAATTGATGTATATCAGCTAAAAAGACAATTATTGAATCCGGTAATTGGCTATAATTGTTATTACTTAGAAACTGTAATGAATATTTTGAAACCTTGTCTTTTTTAAAATTTCTTTTTATGTCATTAATACACGAAAGTAGGGAAGTGCCTAAAATGCAACTATAACTTAATTAGTTTCTTAGGGGATTTCCTACACGATGAAAACATCTTTGTATGTAGTCATTACCTACGAGTTTGAAAATCGCCAGATATGTTATTTGAGAATTTCGGATTTTTCCGCAAGAAATTTGGTAAAAGAATTGTGAACAAAAAGAAAGGGAATTTCTTTTGACCTATTACGATTATAAAAAACAAGAATTGATGGAGTTTGATGGTGAAATTAACTATAAGTCCCAAATGACTAAATGGAACTTTGATGAAGGAATTAGGTTTAATGCATAGTTCTGGTTAATGATTTTAATCGCTTAAATTGTAGATTTCAAAGAACTGGCTATACGAGGTTATTGAGAGAAGACAAGGACAATTATATATTTTGTGGTAAGTTGTGGCATACTCTCCTAAATCAAGAATATTGACAAGAAAATATATACTGCATATTTGATAAATTCCTAAGTATGGACTTTAATCTTTTAGAATTGTGGTTACAAGTAAGCACTCTAGGAATTAATACTGCTAATTATATATATTTCAATAGAAAATTCAAAATAAACTAGCTACATATTTTTATACAGACAACTCAGAATATCAAAAAGAAATTGAACTTCATGATTTGATTTAATTACTTGTTGTATGTAAAATTACTTGTATTGCATAGATTCAATTCAGATTCAAATAATTTGATCACATTCAGAAGGAAAAGTAGCCAACATCTATGAGCATGAGTTTCATGGTGGCCATGGATAACTACTCAATGATGTACCTCCACAAAGTGTGAGTACCGACAGAGACCATGGTCCAACAACCCATTTGGTAGGTGCTATTGTTTATTTTGGGAAATAACCTAACACTCTCCGTATGTGAACCCCGTTTCACATATGCGCAGTCATACTTTTCAGATTAGATAATTATTGAGGTTGTTAATGTTGGGTTTGTTGTTGTTACATTTTACTCAACATATCATTTTTAGTACTAAGTTAAAATTCAGAAATGTTGGAATAAATGTCATCACATTCGGACCAACATTCTGTAAAACAATTTTGCCTTACTCCACGGAACTGAAGCAAGTCTCGTAGGATTTTTACCACGATGGTAAAATGACTTGACAAAGTGATTAGGAGCTGATGAAAAATGTGGGGAAAATAAGTCAAAGTTGTTGCTAAGCTTGGGGAACAAGTCCAAGAAGTTAGAGGATTTTGCTCCATGATCTTCTCCAACAAACCTTATCGGCTGCCCATCTTTCCCTCAACTTCTACAACCAATCGATGAGTTTTTCAAGAAAGATTATCTACTATAAATAGAGAGGGAAGAAGAGTGAATCGATATCCAGAATCAGATTGTAAAATATCAAGAGAGCTCTAGAGAATTCATCTCAGAAAACTGGATCACAAGTGTTGTCTGAGCGTGTCGACAACATTTTATCTAACATTATAATTGCTACTTAGATTCTAGATTTGTTCTTCATTGAAGCAATTGTAATGAGATGTTGTCTATGTCTATTTAGATAGATTTTTCAGGCAGAAGTCATCTGCGACTTCAACTTTTTAATTCATTTTGTATTATCTTGTAATATTGTAAAATAATGAATTTATTTAATTGTATATACATATATACAATACTTTCGGTCATTAACCGTCATAGGTTATATAATCAATATAACCTATGTAAATATTAAACATTTGTGTTATTTATTTTTCCGCTGCATTTACTCTTAAAGTTTTCTGTTTTATCGAAGTGTTGCCACTTGTGACAGACGACATTATCGCTGACATTTGCAAACTGTATTAGCATTCAATTTTATTTTACTTTCAGTTTGTCTTTTATTGTTCCATAGTATACCCCCGTAGACCTAACAAGTGGTATCAGATGATACACTTAACACAATAAGTGCTTTGTCCTGTTATTTACAACTATGTATCCGGCTAATCCAACAATTGTTAGACTTCCTATTTTAGATGGTTCAAACTATGCTTATTGGAAGATTCGCCTACACTCTCATATCAATTCAATTGATGTTAGGGCATGGAGATATATCACCAATGAATATGTTGTTCCAATGCTACCACCGGATGAGGAATGTGACATACTTGTTAAATCTGAATCTGAATGGACTGCGAATAAATCAACAATGCAAGATTCAACGAAAAGGCCTTAAATGCCATTTTTAGATGAGTTGATCTTTACATGTTCAAACTCATACAAAACTGCTCCACGGCCAAAGACGCATGAGATACTTTACAAACTCATTGTGAAGGTAGTTCTAGTGTTCGTCGAACGAAGCTTCGTATGCTCATGAGTAAATATGAACGTTTAAGGATGGAGGAAACGGAGAACATTAAAACCTATTTTTAAAAGTTGATTGACATCTCTAATGAATGTCAAGTGCTTGGTGCCCCTTTGACCAACACTCAACTTGTGGAAAAAACACTCTGTTCTCTTCCTGAAAAGTTCAATATAAAGATTTGTGAGATTGAAGAAGCTCATAATCTTGTTACAATGGACCTTCATACCTTAATGAGTATTCTCAAAACCTATGAGATGAATATTGAGAATCAAAGTATATTGTATAAGAATAAAAATGTAGCACTTCAAGTCAAATCCTTGAAGAGTCAAATCGAAGAAGATGATGAGAATTTTGAAGAAATTGGTGATATTGCAAATGTTGCCCTCCTTACTCAAAAATTCAATTCGATGGTAAGGAAGTTCAACGATGATAGAAATAAGTTCAAATCCAAAGAACACCATAATCAAGGCTTCAATAAAAAGTCCACTAAACCCCTTCATATAGTTTAAAGAGGAAATCAACTAAAGAGAACCAACTCATATCGTAACAAATTTGATCCCAAACAACTTGAACCGTGCAATGTCATGTATGTTCGGGGTGGAGTCATTATACTAATGAATGTGCAAATACCTTGAGAAAATTTGGTAAAAGTATGTGGGTTTTCCTTAGTGACGACGAAGGATAAGACGAAGGAGATCAAGAGATAGAGTCACAAGCAATGCTAACTACTGTTTTCGAATAGTCCTTATCAAACGAAGAAAATATTGTCGACAGTGTTGTCTCAAAATGTCACAACATTTGTATCAACATCAGCGAAAACATCTATATTTCCAGCAACATCCGAGAGGTATGAATACTTTAACTATCCTGATGTTAATTGCTTTAGTGGTTTGTTTCTAGTAGTGAGACTAACTTTGAAAATCAAGTTGACTCCAAAGATGACATGATTAAGGAATTACGAAAACTTTGTAAAGACCTAATCATAGAATCCAAGCAACTTGACACAAAGTTAAAATCCTTAATTCTTGAGAATGCAGACTTAAAAGGGACGATAACCCGTTTAGAGGTTGCACTTACCAAAAATGACATTGAATTTGGTAAGATAAGTGCAAAGTTGGATCTAGCTTAATCAACCTTCCGTAAGCTCAACTTAGGAACTTCTAAACTGGATGAGATACTCAGCTTTAGTAAGCTTACACATGCAGGTATTGGGTATAAAAACTCTCTTAAAATAATATGTTCTAGTTTGTTTGACAAAAATGAGAAAATATGCTTTGTAAATGAGAAAGGATTAAATAATAAACTCTCATATATGTCAAGGAATATGAAGTTTTTGTGTCATCATTGTAACTCACCTAGTCACTTAAAACCATATTGTTTCAAACTTCAAAATTCTGTGAGCAAAATGTTGCCTAAAAGGCTATCCAACATCTCGGACAACATTCGAAGCAACATTTATTAGCCTAAAATTAAAAAATATTTTAATAGAGTTTGGATTCCCAAAATGGATATAACTTGTAATGTTGCGATAACTGCTTTAAGGACTAACATTGCAGGTTCTTGGTATTTTGATAGTGGATGTTCACGTCACATGACAGGTACAAAAGAGTTTCTAAAGAACTACGAGTCATTCAATGGTGGTAACGTAACTTATGGAGGTGGCAGTAAAAGCAAGATAATTGGAAAATGGAGCTTAAATATTCCTAGTTTTCCTGCATTAAAGAATGTCTTACATGTTGAGGAGTTAATAGCTAATTTGATTAGTATAAGTCAAATATGTGATGACAATCTTGAGATAAAGTTTAATAAGAATGCACGTGAAGTTACAAATGAAGCTAACATGTGTGTTATGACATGTACAAGAACATGTGACAATTGTTATCTTGTTGAAAGACAAAAAATATGCAATAATGTTAGTACAGATGACACAACATTGTGGCATCAAAAGTTAGGACATGTAAACTACCGTAACTTAGAAAGATTGATCTCTTATGAGGTGGTAAGAGACATTCCTAAACTGAGTCCTAAAGGTAAAATAGTGGTCTGTGAAGATTGTCTAAAAGGTAAGCAAACCCGTGTTTCCCATAATGTTGTCCAGAATGACGGACAACATTCGGGTACATCTCACTGTTTTCAATTACTGCACATGGATCTTATGAGTCCAATTGAGATAAACAGTTTAGGAGGCATTAGATATTCCTACGTGATTGTAGATGATTTTTCTAGATATTCATGAATATATTTTTTAAAATAAAAATCTCAAACTTTTAACATGTTTAAAGTCTTGCACTCTAGGATAAAAAATTTGTTTCATTCTCCTATTTTTCGGATTAGGGCCGATCATGTCTTAGAGGAAATTGTTAAGTTGGCAACAAGGTTACATAACTACCATGCTGACATCGGAAGAATCAGATCCTTAGCAGGTGACTGAAGACGACTATTGATCAAAATTGTGAAGTTGATTCCTATTGCAAGTAGGATTCCTCGAAGAATTTGATTTTTGAAGAAAACATGTGTTGCATCAAGGAATTCATGATCAACAAGGAACTATTGCTACAATTGCATATATAGAAAGAGATTTAGAAATTAAAAAAAAAACGTGTGGAGATTGAAAGAAATAAGGAAACCAAGTCGAAGTAGGATTGTATTCTTTAACCCAAATGCTTTGGTTTTGGAGAATAAAGTGAGAAGAATTACGGTCATCACCACTCCTATATAAAACACCATATTGTTACCATTGACTTACTCCATTCGCACAAATATATATTTTATTCTAAGGAATAGCAGTCGTAGCAAATAGTGCTTTGTGAGATTCAACCTGCTAAATCAAAGAACTTGTTTCTAAGGAAGATGCGGCTTTAGTTCTTGAGTTGTTTAGATTTGATTCTTTTATTCCGGAATTGTAACCTATTTATTTTATTAGAACTTTTGTAGTAGGTGTTCTTCATTAAGTTGGAGGTGTTGTTGTAAAGCTTTCAAGATGAGGATAGAATCTTGAAAGGGATAGCTACAATTAGCGAGAATTGTTTAAGGAAAGGTACTAAGTTGTTTGTCCCTTTGGTTATAGAGTTATAATGGTAAATCACTCTTATTTTAGTGAAGTTTTTGAGATATATCCTAAGGAGGGTCGTGATTTTTGTAAATTTGATCAAGAGATTTATCATGATAAAACGTCCTGTGATTTATTATTTCGTACTTTACTTCTTTTTATTGGTGAAGAACCAGAGAACTTTAGCTGAAATAACAATATTATCATTTAAAACTAATTCTAAATTATAACTCAGATTTTATATTTAGTTTCAAGTTTTCAACTTCCAAATTTTAGTGTAAATATTTGAATTGCCTGCATTATATTATTTCTCTTTGCTATATTTAATCATCCCATAAAAGTTTTGTTCCTTCAATTAGGGAGTTGTTAACTAGCTTTCTGGTAATCTTCACAAGTACTTAGCCATCAACCATGGTTGTGGTGTAGTGGCTGATACTATTCTATCTTTAACCGAGAGGTCTTGAGTTTGAGTCTCCTTGAGTACGGAGTCACTATTATTAGGGAGTGTTTTGCCCCCTAATGTGAGATTACCCGACACGAATTCGGATTAGTCGGGTCTCAATGCGGATATCGGACACCGGATGGGAGACAAAAAAAAAGTACTTAGCCTGTTTAGGCCTACTATATCGTGTGGAAGGTGTTGAGGTCTTTGAGGACGAGGTTCATATTGACGTATTTTAGCAATTCTTTTTATCATTCTCGGAAAATGCCCCATAGACTATACATTCAAATTCAGTCTTTAGAGACTCGTGACTTGTCAGTAGGTTAGCCTTCAGACGCTTTTGCATTATGTCCATAAAGTTTTTTTTCATATTATATCAATTAGATACTTGAATAGCATTTATTGGTATGATAAGTTTACTAATAGCCATCAGAGAGTTAGAACTATGACGCCCCTGATAGAAGGTGGGATGCTGAGGGCGGGTCAAACAGAAATGCAAGGCTTCTAAAGACTAAGGTGACAACTTTTTAAAAATGAGGTGCACATGACATCTTAGGCATAACTTAAATTCAAATAATACACGTTCTTTGTGGCTCGATATGGCATATCCCAAAAGAGAAATCCATGTGGGACTAAGCCGACAATATATGCCATTAACTTGGGTTTGCTTCAGATATTTTTATGTTATGTTCGTAAATCAATTTTCAAGTAATAAATTACGGATTTAAATAGTATTTATTTTTATGTTATTTGCGTTAATATTCATCAGACTGTTAGAATAGGTTCACTAGACGAATAGTATACGTTGAGTGTCAATCACATCACCTCCTCCTAGTTAAGGGGTGTAACACTTAGATTTTTGCATCAAATCCAAAGGTTGTGAAAAAAAACCTTGAGGTAAGATCTTCATATAATTCACACTTTCTTCGAGTGGTCCTAAGATAGGCATGATTGGTTATACGTTTACGGATTCAGCCTAGGGGATGTGTGGGCTTTAAGATATGGTTTGACAAAATTAGTAGTTTTGACCGAAAATCCATATATATAAATTTTGAACCTAATTACTAACACATGAAATTGCTATCAGAATTTATAAAATTCAAATTCTAGATCAATCTCTTATTTGATGCATAAGTAGGTGTTTGACTATGAAAATTAAATATTTTTACTTTATTTGGAGTTTTGAAGTTGTAGTTGATGATGAAATTGTGTTTGGTTATAGCTTTTGCAAAAACATATTTGGTTGTTTGAATGTATTGAAAGTGAGAAAAAAATAAGTGAAAACTGTTTAAGTTTGGATCAGTTCCAAACTGAGAAGAGAACGGAGAAGAAAAATGAGAAAACAGAGGAGACGGTGAGGAGCAGAAGTCCGATATTGGGAGCAAAGTGCTCTTTTATTGATTCTATTATTTCTGTTCAACAATACAATGAGCCCAAATGCCTTATTTATACAATGATTCTGACTAGAGGACTAGAATATAAAATGACCATAAGGTCCTTGACACACAATATATCATATCCTGATATTCATGCTAAATATCTAATCTACTTATTCATTTAATAACTTCAACACCCCTCTCAAGCTAGGCACTGAAAACATTTCAGTCCTATCTTGGAAACAACCAGCATTCGTCGATGCATCATTATGGATAGCAGCCACCACAGGCTTGGAAGCAACAACAACAGCTTCATGTTCAAACAGAAGATGACTTGCGTGGAGTGCTTACTATAAGCTGAAGTGCACTCTCTTCTTCTGGAATATGATCCCATTCCTAACTTGCCAAATATGATAGAGCATGGCACTTTAACTTGCTGCTACAACCTCCTTTTCAAACCTCCTCTCGGATGACAGTACCTCCAGTAAGGATGTCAATGTCGTCAAGATATTGGCCTTTTTTTCGGTCTCCAAAACCAGGAGATTTGAGAGCAGCAATTTTCAATGCTCCTCTCAGTTTGTTCACAACCAGAGTGGCTGAGGTTCCTGCTCTGTCTTCAGCAATTACCAATATTGGGTATCCACTCAAAAACATTAACTAAATCCCTTGCATTTGTTATCTTATTGTCTGCCAGAAGCATCAGTTTTCATATTCAGCTACCATCTTCTCATTGTCTGTTACAAAGTATGGATCTTCTCATTGTCTGTTACAAAGTATGGATGCCCAGCCACAATCTACAAATAAATGCATAGCATCTTCAGGCCGTCTATCATGCAGCACACATCTTGTAAGGAGTTTCTGCTCATTTGCATCAACAACAACATACTAGACACCAGCAAAAATAGCAACAGCAGTAGCATCACTCTGAGTTCCTCCACATGTGTATCAACTTCATTTTCACATTGAACAGGTGATAAGTAATAAGCTCATCTTTCTTCCTTGAACATCAGCCATCTGAAAGCAGAATTTCAGAGCTGACATTCCCTTTGCAGAATACCACAGCAAAATTCAAGTAGCTACAGCAGCAATATTTTCCAGCAACTGCAACACAATTCCAGCAACTAAAACAGACAACAAAATAACCAAAGACCATCATACATCGCAAAGATCAATAACATCGCAAAGAATAATCGCTCGACATCGTGAGCTCAACAGCTTGAATCTCTAAGTTATTATCCTTAATTCGACATTATTCATCTTGACGGAGAACCTCTCGTTCTCTAGTCTCACTCGGACTAGAGAATCCCTCGATTCTCTCTATGAATTTATTCTGAACCAGCACCAGCAGACTACAACTTTGATTCTGAACCAAAGACCAGAGAATTTAATGTCGGCAAGAACCTCTTCGTTCTCTAGTCTCTCTTGGACTAGAGAATCTCTCGATTCTCATCACGCAATCTATTCTTTGAATTGAGCTTCAACTCAATCCATATTTAGTCTACGACGAAGTATCCCTCGGTTCTCAATCTGTTTGTCGCTAAGAACTCTTCGATCCTTCTATCGATAGATTGTTCCAGCCTTGTTCTTAGCCGACAAGACAAGTAAAATATTTTTCGTAAAGCAACAACACTGCAGCATCAAGCAACGCTAACAACAGTAAAACTAAATTCCAGTAGCAATAACTACACATTTCAAAACATCAGTGCAGCAATCCAACACATCTGATGTACTCACACCAGCAATGCCAACATTTAACCAAAACAACAACGACGAACTTGACAATTTTCCTCCAATTCATCGAGTCACCAACACACATACAATTCTAACAACACAGAACCAGTACTGAACAGAAAACAACATCAACGATAACACAACATCTACGAAAATGATTTCGATTCTCTATTTTTGATTTTTCAGAAATATTTTCGGCGAACTTCGATTCTCTGTCGATCATGTGTCACTCGCAACAGAATCGGTCTATATTCTCTACATCCTACAGAGATTACCTCAATACTATGTTGATTTTGATTGCGTCGCGATTCTGATCTTCAGTCCCTTCGCGATCGCCAATTTCTCCTCAATATGTATCCGAAATCGATCGATACAGAGAGAATCACTCTGTGTTGTACTCTAATCTGGAAAATAACCTCTTCGATCTCTCAATCAATCTTCAATTCTGATTTTCAGTCGAAAACACAATTCTGATTATTATCAGAAATTGCAATTCTGATATTCTACTTCTTCAATCGCGCCTCTCAGATCTATCCGGCTCTGATACCATGTTAAAGTTTGGATCAGTTCCAAACTGAGAAGAGAACGAAGAAGAGAAGTGAGAAAACAGAGGAGACGGTGAGGAGCAGAAGTCCGATATTGGGAGCAAAGTGCTCTTCTATTGATTCTATTGTTTCTGCTCAACAATACAATGAGCCCAAATGCCTTATTTATACAATGAAGAAAGACTAGAGGACTAGAATATAAAATGACCATAAGGTCCTTGACACACAATATATCATATCATGATATCCATGCTAAATATCTAATCTACTAATTCATTTAATAACTTCAACAAAAATAGCATCGTTTTCCAATTCCAAATACAATTTTAAGTTGTGTTTGAAATTTTCACGGTCAAATATTAATTTTCAAATAAAGTGAATTTTTTTTAATGAAAAGGTGAAAAATTCTCATGGCTAAATCACCTTGAAATCACAATGACTTTTCACCGTTTTTACGATGGCCAATATTATATTTTGCTTCTCCAATGGGTGTCCACTTCTCTTATACATGCATCAAGAATTGGCAATATTATTTTTCTTTTTTCTTTGCCGGGATAGATTTATAAACATCTTACTGAGATATACAGTACACTCCAGTAAAAAAAAAATTATTCTCAAAACTTAAATAATTGCAATAATGATTTTGACTGTTTTATAATGGCCAACAGGATTGATTCCCATTTCCTCATTCACTGTTGTTTTTGCTTAATTTGGACATTACAGCAGTATAGTCATGCAACTCAAAATGGAAAATATTAGGTAATCCTAATATTTAATTGAAGAGATATATGTACATGTCACTTTCCTAAAAGACTGTTTTTGATTAACTAATAGTTAATTCGTTGGCTTTTAGTATTTTATGCTGTAACACGTTTCTAAAGTAGGACAATAAAAGAATTATTCCATCCCAATCTAGTAATATATATTATATAGTAGTAGTAGTACTTTTTGGGTATAGTAGAAGGAAATGACTCGTAAAAAGCCCGATAATAATAAAACATATTTGGACGTGTAAAATGTAGTTTAAAAGCTCATATCGAAGTCTCTATTCTTGGATGTTAAATTTAGTTCATGAAAATATAAGTATCTCACTCTCTATAAGTTAGAGGAATTAAGTTAGACATGTATTCAGTTGTATTGCAAATAGCACAAGAAAAACTCTCTATAACAGTGTCCTTATATAACAAATATCTCACTTCACACGTATGCATTCGGAGAAACTAATTTAGAGACAGATAAGCTTGCAAAAGAATGAATAAAGCGAGTATATTTTGGAACTGTTTACTACTTATTTATCTACCCTTGTAACCTCTTTTTTTTTTTTTATCATTTATACAGAAACATAAATTACAAATAATCTACCATATGGGGCAACGAATGGAGTTGCTCCTCTCATAATAAGTTTCAATTTTAAATCTTGGATATGAAAAAATCCTTAATAATGAACGCTTCCTCAAACTGAGCCCTACGTTGCATGAATCCGGATTAATCGGACTCCAATACAAGTACCAGATCGAAAAAAATTACAAACAATCTCAACACGATTAGTCTTGAATCTTGATTTAGTTTGTAGGCCTGACCACAGGTGGATGAAGCAAAGGGCCGCAGGCCACGAGGAGGGTTAGGAGTTCTAAAGAAGTCTGTATTTTACTTTGAAAATAGCTTGGACACCCTAATTACTCTAGGGTTAGGAGTTTTTGCAGCCTATATAAATTTGGCTTTTTCGCTGTAATTTGTATAATTTTATTGAGAAATAATAAGAGTTGGTCACTGTTGGCCGTGAGTTTTCTTCCCTTTAAGGATTTTTCATGTAAAATTGTGTGCTCTTTCTTTTCGTTATTATTGTTTTCATATATTGTTGTCACATAACATAATCCGTATAACTTTAGCTCAACCCATTCATTTAACACCCTCAATAAGTTTTTGATGAATCAATCATAAAGTTAAAGATAGTCACATTTTTTTCTTCTCTTTTACTTTTACATCGTCGCTTTTAATCAAATTCGTGATTTCGTGGGATAAACTTGCAAATTGACGCTGGAATTCGGACAAGAATGTTCTTTTTAAACTTTTCACAAGAATTTCCATATCAACTTTGCATGCAAATTATAAATATTTTTTATATTCTCATTCTAAAGTTATAATACCCCCTTTTTCCATAATTTATTGATATATCAAATTTGGTAAAAGTTAGATGCTTTAGAATTACCTCAATATCATTCGTTTCACACAATAAATTTGTCGATTGATGACTGGCTTCCTCTTTGATATCAAACCCTAGCTCCTCGGTATTTGAAGATACAGACCTGCTATATTGAATTTAGTTTAAAAGTAAAGAATATTACTACTAGTACAAAAGAAAAATACACAGAGAGAATAAAGGTACATAGAAGATTGGGGTAGAGACAGGATATCTAATAGTAGTTCTTATGTATTAGTAAATTCCTCTAGCTAGTAGCTATTTTACTATTGTGAGAAACTTCTTTTTAATACCATAAAGCTTCGGATGGTCGTTTGGTTCGCGGACAAAGTTATTCTGAAATTACAGTCTTGAAATTATAATTTTGGAACTAAATAATACCTGAATTTTTTAGTACTAATTTTTTGTTTGGTTCATTAGATTAAAAATGAGATATATTAGGTATAATTCAAAACAAGTGTTTGGTTTAAAGTTGGATAAGACTGGATAAATTTCTTGTTTTCAATTTTAACCTTGATCTTTAAAATTCAACTAACCTTGTATAACAACAACAACAACAACAACAACAACAACAATAACATCCTCAATGAAATTCCACAACGTGGGGTCTGGAGAGAGTAGAGTGTACGCAGACCTTACTTCTACCTTGGTAGGTAGAGCGGTTGTTTTCGAAAGACCATCGACTCAAGACAAAGCATACGAACAAGCACAAACAAAGCAAGAGAAACGGTCAGACCCGGACAAGAAATTTAAAACAGTATGAAAATTATGGTAACAAAAGAGAATATGTCATGATAATGCATTCTAAAAAAAGAAGCATTAACTAACGCAAGTAAATAAGATAAACAAAGTACTCTAAAGAACACATAACAGCAGAAATTAAACGACGGGGATATAAAGCAGTAATGTGTCTACTAGTATGATAGACTAAGCAGACCTACAATAATAACACTACAACTACCAATTTGAAAGTGTAAGTAGGACTACGCTCAACTACCTACTACCCTTTTACCCTAATCTGTGTCTTCCACAACCCCTATATAAGGTCATGTCCTCATTAAGTTGCACTTGCGCCATATCCCGTCTAATCACCTCTTCCCAATACTTCTTTAGCCTACCTCTACCCCTCCTAAACACGTCCATAGCCAACCTCTCACACCTCCGCACTGGGCATTTGTATATCTCCTATGTATATGTCTGAACCATCTCAACCTCGTTTCCCGCATCTTATTCTCCACCGAGCCCACTTCCACTCTGTCTCGGATATCCTCATTTCTAATTCTATCCCTCCTTGTATGCCCACACATCTAGCTCATCATCCTCATCTTCGCAACTTTTATATTTTAAATGTGCGGAGTCTTGACTGGTCAACACTTCACCCCATCCAGTATAGTTGGTCTAACCACCGTCCTATAGAACTTGTCTTTAAGTTTTGGTGGCACCTTTTTATCGCACAAGACTCCAGATGCGAGCCTCCATTTTATTCACCCTACTCCAATACGATGTGTGACATCATCATCAATCTCGTCATTCTCTTGGATAATAGACCTGAGGTACTTGAAGTTTCCTTTCTTTAGAATGACCTGAGTACTAAGCCTCACCTCCATACCTGTCTCATGGTTGCTCCCGTTACTGAACTTGCACTCCAAGTATTTTGTCTTTGTCCTACTCAGCCTGAACCCTTTAGACTCCAAAGTCTATATTCATACCTCTAGCTTGGCGTTCACTTCCCTCGAGTCTCATCAATCAGGACTATGTCATCTGTGAATAACATACACCATGACATCTCCCCTTGGATTTGTCGCGTTAGTCCATCCATTACCAAGGCAAATAAGAATGAGCTAAGAGTTTGATCCCTAGTGCAGCCCCATCAACACTAGAAAGTGCTTCTAGTCTCCTCCTACTGTATGTACCCTGGTCTTCACTCTATTATACATATCATTTATCGCCCTAGTATACGCCACATGTACTTCTCTAACCTCCAAACATCTCCATAGAACCTCCCTAGGGACTTTGTTGTATGCCTTCTTGAGGTCGATGAAAATCATATGTAAGCCTTTTTCCTCACCCTATACTGCTCCACCAGCCTCCTAATAATATAAATGGCTTCTGTAGTCGAACGCCTCGGCATGGATCCAAACTGATTCTCGAAAATAGACACACCTCTTCTCGCCCTCATCTCCACGTTCCTTTCTCAAACTTTCATAGTGTGGCTTAACAACTTGATAACCCTATAGTTGTCGCAACTCTGGATGTCACATTTGTTCTTGTACAAAGGAATCATTGTACTCCACCCCCATTCTTCAGGCATTCCCGCCGTCTTAAAAATGATATTAAAAAATTCAGTCAGCCACTCTAAACATATCATGTCTGTGCTTTTCCAAAATTCAATTATGATCTCATCAAGCCCGATCGCTCGTCCCCTGCGCATCATGCGAACAACATCCTTAACCTCCTCAAACTTAATGCTTCTACAATATCCAAAATCTTGATACCTTCCGGATTGCTCCAGATCTCTCAGCACAATGTCTTTATCTTTTTTTTTTCATTCAAGAGTTTATGAAAGTAAGACTGCCACCTCTGTATAATATATGTGTCCTCCACCAGTACTTTGTCATCCTCGTCCTTGATGCACCTCACGTGGTCCAAGTCACATGCCCTCCTCTCCATCGCCTTGACTAGTCTGTATAACTTCTTATCTCCGCCTTTTCCTCTAAATCCACATATAGGCGTTCAAAAGCCTTTGTTTTTGCCATCGTTACCGCTAGTTTTGCCTCCTTCTTTGCCATCTTATACAATTCCCTATTCGTCCACTTCTCCACCTCATCCTTTCTTTCTACCAATTTTGCATACGTCACTTTCTTTGCTTCCACCTTCTCTTGAACTTTACCATTCCACCACCAGTCCCCTCGATGCCCACCACTACTACTCCGTGAGACCCCTAGCACTTCTCTAGCTACCTACCGGATGCAACTGACAATCATGTCCCACATACCTATCACATCCCCACTACTCCCCCAAGCCCCCTTGGCCATCAATCTCTCCCACATCTCCTTTGCACTAGCCGTGATCAAACTCCCCCATTTGATTCTTAGCATGTCATTCACAACCCTCTTCTTCTTCTCCAGCACCTACGTTTTTTTACTATTCAATGTTTAGTCTTTAGCTAATAATGACTATGTAAATGTCGATAAATTTTTCTCGATGATGAAGTTGACTAAGACCGGCTTACGAAATCGAATGGAAGATGAGCTTTTGAGTGCTTGTTTGATTTCTTATATAGAAAATGAGGTATTTAATAATATTAATTTTTAATGAGTCTATTATGAAAACGTATCAGAAAATGAGAATTCGTCAAGGAGAGTTGTACATTATATTTGAATTGCGCTTTTCTAAATTATGATGTTACAGTGATTTATTCATTAATTCACTTTTTGAATGTCGACAGCTCTTACAAAAAAAATCATGTGTACGCCATTGTATACAGTTCATATACAATGTACAATATATATGTATTTGTTGGAAGGTGAATCTCTCTCTCACACACACACATCAGATTTAAGTTTTGTAAGGTGAGACTGGAGTTTGGAACTAAGGGTATGGGTGGTCAAGGGCTTGGTGATTCTGGAATGGTGGTTAATGTGTGCGGGTGTATGTAGGATTGCGGAGGCGGCAGGGTGGGGATGGTAGTTTGGGTGGTAGAGTGTGGCTTTGGAGTGGTTGGGGGTATGATGTGTGGTCAGAGGGGTGGGGTGCTCGGATGAATTAACTTTAAAATATTGATAAGCCTAATATTTTTGAACGACTTAACTTAAATAGTCGCCCACCCAATCGTTTAAATTAAATATAATATACGAGTGCATCATATATATAGAATTCAATATGTGTAAAATTGAATATAATCAGTGTCTAATGTAGATCTATTCGACTAACAAAGGTAATAGTGAATCTAGAATCTGGCCTTCTATTTTTATAAAGATCCTAACTGTAGAACATGGAAGAGATTTGCCTAAGGGTTATTTAAATGAGTTATTTGGCTACTGGGTGTAACATTAGAAAGTGGGCTAAATGGTTATTAATATTTCTTTCTCACTACTTATTGAAAATTTCCAAATTTTATTTGAGTGACACGTTTATTTTGGTACACTTACAAGTTACAAGTTAATATAGTGAAATTTCAGTTTGGTTTCTGACCTTACAAAATTATAGAAAAAAACAATTACTTAAGAAAGAAAAAAAAAATCTCTTGGAGGCATTTAATCCTGTTAAAAATATATATGTCAGTAAAAATTATTTGAAGTGTAAAAATAATTTTATTTTTTACAATATTAGCTTAAGATGAACTTAAATAAATCGACATGATCATTGAATACTAATGCAATCGGTCTCAACTTGCTCGGGATTGAAGCATTGTTATTTTTATTGTACATAAAATAGAAAAAAACTTTTACTACAATAATTCGATGAGATGCTGATACAAGCAACACAAATGTAGGGCAGAAGTTTGCTGTCCTCTCTTCTGTGTAAATTTATTTTTGTGGACAGGGCATAATTTTTATACTAGCAAGTTAGTAATAAAGGTGTTCAGTGGGCCGGATCAGCCCGATCCCGACCTATCCTGCTACCGGCCCCGCCCGGACCTCCCTTAAAGAAATGGGATGGATATGACGATGTGGGGGATCGAACTCGGGATAGGATTAGGGCTCGTCCCGCCCCATGACCCGCCCCGGCCCGTCCCCTTTTGCAGAAATAGTCGTTGCACAAACGATCCAATTTCAATTTTGCAACGGCTATAACGGTCATTTTTTCCCCACCCCATAACCCCCCCCCCCCTTATAACATTATTATTTAACGCCCATAATCAAAATCCAACAGATATGCTTGTAGATGATTATTGAGATAACATTTTGGAACTTATCACATTTTTAGAGAAATTTTTTCTAGATACTAAGGACTTTTCTTGGATTTATTATCATACTATTTCATCTATGTTATTTAATATAACTCTAATATTTTTATTACTTAATGAATATATGCAAAAACCAACTTACGCTCCAGCTATTAAAAATGTTTATAAAATTAAAAATAAACTTTTTTCTATTCTCACTCTTTATTTTTTTGGTGTTGTATTAAATCATACTATTAAAGTAGATGATTGTAAAACACTTGTTGAAACGATTTATGAAAGCTTAGGAATACTTCCAACAGACCCAACTGAAGAACCAACTGACGAACCAACTAAAGAAGAAGTTATGTCGTATTACCAAGAACAAAGTGCAAATAATCAACCAGCTTATGTACCATCTTCTTCTACTTTGCTGCAACCTTATAAAAGACATGTTGTTTCTGCTCAAATATTTAAAGCCTTAGAATAGAATGTATAGTGGTTCAAGTTCTTCACAAATTTGTGAGTTTGATGTTTGTGTTTTGCAGGGTGTTGTACTGTACAAATCAATTGTCAATGAATACGGACGTGAAGACTTGTTGAAATCTGGAGGGAGAATGAGAAGACATTTCCGACACTATCAAAGATGACCCGAGATGTGTTGAATATTCAAGCGTCATCAACAACTTCTGAAAATGTTTTTTCTGCTGGAAGGTTCAAATAGGAGAGCACAGACACTCATTGGCGGGAGACAATTTGGAGATTGCAGTTTTATTCAGAGATTGGATTAGAGCAGAGCGTAGAAGGTGCGGTCAACCAGAGATCAATGAAGAAGACGACTACAACTACAACAAAATCTAATCCGAGAGAGCAGGCACCAACGTCGAACAATTTGACCAACAACTTTCAATTTCAACAGAAGATCCTCAAGAGAGATTGTAAGGAAATTAGAAAGAGTATGGTTGAATATTTAAAAAATTTAATGGTAATTTTGCTATATGATTTGCAACTTTTGAACTACGAAACAAAGTTGCAATTTTGAAATTGTATTACAAAAAATAATATTTCTATTAAATAATATAAGAGACACAAAAACAACTTTGAGGTGTTTTTATTCACTATCTTGTTCAATTATTTAAGTGTTTAAATATTTCTTTTAAATTAAGTGTCTAAAAATATTTAAAATTTCCCCAAATCCCCCTACCCGACCCGACCCAGCCCGTCCCATCCCCCCAAAATATGTCCCCTCTTCCGGCGGGATGTGAGACGGGACCTCTTTCCGTCCCGCCTTTCCCGGCCCGCCACGTCCTGATCCCGTTCCCCCAAAACCTGTCCCCCAAATTCCGTTCCGGCTCACTGGCCACCCATAGTTAGTATTACGTAAAGTATTTTTCAGCTATCATCAATTGATGCCATTTATTGGTGGATTAATTTTTTTAAGGGTATGGCTTGCCAGTTATCTCTAGCAGCTAAAATTATTTGATAGCTAAGACCATCTCCAGCAGGAGATAATTGAAATCACATTTATCTCCTGCCACATCATAATATTCATATGCCACATCATCAAATATCTCAATTTATCATATACACTCCACATCATGAGATATTTCATAAAATAATTCATTTTCTCTTTCCTCCACATCAATACATAAACCCCAACATATATATTCATTCTATCTCATTTTCTATTTTGTATATAATATTATTCTTGTAATTCATATTATTACACATATAATAATAAAATTATAAATTACTTATATTTATTTAATTTTGACACTTATCAAATTTATTATAATATTAAAACACAACAATACATGATTTTATTAATGAAGATAAATTAATCGTACAATTTATCAAAAACACACCAAAACATTGATAATATTAAAATCACAAATTGAAAATTAATTTTCGGTTGTTTCAAACTTTTGTCAAATTCCAAACTTTTCGATTATACGGATATTGCATACCAAAATTAGTTGACATCATATATACATTTGAACTCGACTTTATTATATTATAAAAGGGAGAGGAGCTGAAAAGCAACTCTCTTGACTATAAGAAAGAAAGGCGCTCCAGCCACTTGACTTTATTATAAAAAATTGGATGACATATTTTGTGGACGTTGAATATTGGATTTTGTAGTTGGTTAGAAAATATAAAATTTGGAGGAAGATTAAAATTTTGATTAGGATCCATATTAAAAAAAATAGCAAATAATTTGGAAGAAGATAGAAATTTGGAAAAAATAGTCAAAATATGTCAGTGTCCAAATGAAGTAAACTTAATCTCTTTTTATTGATCTTGAAAAATAAAAATAAATTGGTATTTTTTTTTTAAAATTCGGTCAAATTATTGGTAAAAAATAACAATTAAAGTAGCGGTGGAAAATGAATTTCTGGCAGTCAATCGTAGACTGCGACATGGCGTTGCAGGAGACATTGTCTCCTTATCCAGCAGGAGACATTGTCTCCACGTGGCAAGATTATCTCCTATATATTTAATAATTCTCAATTATTTCCACGTCAACATGTCATTCAAATTGTCTCCTGCTGTGTGTAATTATCGGGGACAATGTCTCCTGCTAGAGATGGTCTAAGTTTGAAAGAAGGGAAAAGGGGCATATTTGCCCTCAAACTTAAGGAAAAGGGGCATATTTGCCATCCATCAAAGTTTGAGAACAAATATACCCTTTCTGTTAATAACTTGTAGAATTTGCCCAAAATTAACAGAAATGTCAGGTGAACTCCACGTGGAAGACACATCAGCAGGTGGGACTCACATCACCTCCTACAGTGCTTCTTCTCCCTCGGCTGAAGCTTCAGCAAGCAACAATACTGAAATTCGATTTAAGAGGAATTGAGACACGGGGTAGGTTGCAAAATGTAGCTAAGACCAAGGCGAACTCAGGGACACCACCCACAGTCGTCGACGTTACCTGAGATGGCCGAAAAACGCACTCAAAGTTTTGGGTTTTCCAATTTGGTGGACCCACAATTTCGTGAAGAACTGACAATGGTGGGCGAGTGTAAAATGACAGGTATAGGAAGGCGAATCTAATGGTGCAAGCCCCGACCGTCGATTGTAGCCCCGGTGGCCGAAAAATCGACGACGGCGGCTAAAACCCTAAACGCCGCCGTCGATTTTCCGGCCACCGGGGCTACAATCGACGGTCGTGGTTGGGTTTAGTACCTTCGTCGTCCTCTTGCCGACGTTCTACACCAACTCACAACCATCAATTCGTCTCAGATCAGTCGGTCGACCAAATCAAATTTTCCGACGGTTTATTGGTATTTTTCGGTCAGCTCAGGTTGCGTCGAGGACAATGGGTGGTACCACTGTGTTCGTCTCAACATTCTCTACATCCTACACTTAATCCCCAAGTTCGAATTTCAGTTTTGAAATTTTTCGGCGACTCACTGGCGGCGATGGTAGCGATACCGCCGCATGACCACCTGCAGCCCATCTGATGTGTCTGACTACCCACTGTCTTCCCATCTGATGTGTCTTCCACGTGGCGTCCACGTGACATTTTTGTTAATTTTTGGTAAATTCTACAAGTTTAATAACGGAAAGAATATATTTATTCTCAAATTTTGACAGAGGACAAATATATCTATTTTCTTTTAGGATAAATATGCCCCTTTTCCCTGGAAAGAATTATTGACTGATTGATTGATTTTCAGTTAATTAGACTTCTAAGGCTGCTGAAATGACCTTAAAGTTTAAGAGGCCAATATGGCTAGTTTGAATATGTTTTTTTTAAAAGTATATTTTAAAAATAATGTTTGATTATATATTATAATTTTTTGGGTTAATTTTAGCGGCTGTAATTATTTTTAGTGGAGCAGCTGAATCTGTAATTTCTCTAAAAAAAAAAGCCCCTCACAAAACTTAGCTTAAACTTTTTTTTCTCCCAATAAATTGTATGTTCAAATACAACTTCAATTTTAAATATATATTTTTAAAATATTACTCAATTCATATTTGATCCGTTCCGACTAAACTTGACTTTTCCTAGAGCATTAAGGGATAGTTTGGTATAAATGAAAAAGATAATAATTTGGGAATAAAATGTGAAAATATTTTAAATTTAGTAAAAATCTAAATATACTAATACAAAATCAAACACATATTTTATATAGCTCTTATAGCCATTTATATACATTTTGGAGTTATTGACATATTTTTAACTAAAGACCGATATTTATATACATTATGTGATATATATTATTGGGCTATTAAATATCAAAAGCTAAAACATGGGCTGTTTGTGCCCATAGTTTGCTCGGATTGTATTGACACGTCAATTTTTCCTTATTATATTCCATTTGTAATCTAATCAAACAAACATCTATAATAAACGCAGATCAATAGAAATTTACAGAGAATAAATCACATATTCTTTATCGCTTTTGTAAAGATTTTAAAACGAATTTATATATAATGGTCCGGACTATTCAACTCATAGCCTTAAAGTTTTGGATTTAATCAAATTATTCACATAAAGAAAGTGCCGATTTAATACTAAAGGTGCCAAAGAAATTTGTAGGAAAACGTAATATAAACGTAATCAAAATAAAGTGCAAGAACATGTTTCGGAATTCTTTGAAAGTATTGGTACGAATATATTTGGGCCAAGAGATTCCATGTGTACCCTCACTTTAATTTCATGTGACGCTTGTTTAGTGGAGATGCTGGTGAATCAAATGAAGAAGTTGTATAAGTGAGAAAATTGCTTTGCACATAAAACTTGAAGAATATATATTTATATATATATATATATATATCAAAAGAACCTTATAAATTTGTGATTTAAAATTTTAATTATATATGTCATAATATTGATAGAAATCGTAACAACAAATTCTAGTGTAGTTAGGTTTCTTACCTTATTTTGTAAATTCTTGTACAATTGTAATTAGGATATTAATATTATAGTAGGAATATAATTTTCCATATTTAGATATTGTATATTATATATATAGACTTATTCATTAATGAAAATAATCAAGAGATTATTTCTTTCATGGTATCAGAAGTTAGAGCAAAATTCATTCTCCCAACTACACTTTCGCCGCCTAGCACCCTGAGAATCTGCGATTCCGACATTTTTTTCTTCTAATAATTTTCCTATCTTCTCAAATTCTCTTCCTAATACCTAATTGTCCTCTTGTTCTTTCATTATGTCTACCTCAAATAACACATTTCATCCTGCCCTTACCGTCTCCAACATCAAGATCCACATCCCTATCGTTCTTGAGATGGAAAACGTTCAATACGTGACGTTGACAGAATTATTTAAAGTCACACACGCTCGCATAAAGTATTTCACCACATCATCCCGGCAGATACAAGCAAGGAGAAGGCACCTATCGCCAATGATGATCTTGTGTTATGGACGATTCTTGATGCTACCGTACTCTAGTGGATATATTCCACTATCTCTACGGACCTTTTGCAGACGAATATTGAACATGACGCCATGGAGATGGATACTTGGAATAGGGTGCATGATATATTCCAAGATAACAAATACTTTCGTGCCGTCACTCTTGAGCAGGAATTCTCCCATTTCACTATGAAGGATTTTCCAAATGTCTCAGCTTATTGTAAAAGGCTGAAAGAATTGGCTGATCAACTCAAGAATGTTAGTGCTCTCGTCATAAATGATCGTCTTGTTCTTTAGATGGTTGTCGACCTATCTGAGGCCTATAATGGTGTTGGGACTCTTTTTCATCAAAGCAGCCCTTTTCCTCCATTTTATCAAGCTCGGTCTATACTCTCCCTTGAAGAGACAGGGTTGGCTAAGAAGGTCGCAATTGGAGCAACTTCTACCATGATGGCGACCTCCCCACAAAATTTCTACTCTCCATTATCTTTGGCTAATTCCAATCCAAAGTAGAACAACGGGGGTGGAAAACGGGGTCAAAATTGGAAGTCCGACGGAAAAGGCGGCGGTCGCGGCAAAGACATCGAATTGAAAGCTAAAAAAGGAAGTTTCTCGTAAAAGGACCTTTCTCGTGTGGTGATTCTTTAGCTATAATAAGATGAAAGTGTCATTTTGTCGAGGTTCGTCAGTCTGTTCACCTCAATTTGCGCCCTATTTGAGACTAAAGCAGGAGGGGTGGCAACCTCGTTTTATTCATCTATCTCCTATGATTTTACGGCTTTCGAGCCCAAGCCCTTTGTATAGGTTGGGCACATCTTTCTTATATCGATCAAGGCTTTCCTTGAGTTTGAAATAAGGGGCAATAAGCAAGGGTGTAGCAGTTGCGTGAAAGCCATTGCGCCTTAACGTATGCCGCAAGTGTTGAACGATCTAATCTACACATGTGTGGGCTTACAGGGCAAGGGCTCATAAAACATTTCTTTCATTTATTAATAAGGTCCTGCCGTATGAGACAGCTCACACATGATTCGGGAGCCGAGCCTTTATAAGACAATCTCAACATTGTGTGTTGTTAGATAACATTGTCTTGTATCTCCTATAGGTTTATATCAAGATAGACGCCGCCAGGCGCAACGATGGTGACAAGATAGGATCGCGCGGCCGGCAGGCAACCACAACTGGGTCGAGCGGTGGATCGGCGGGCCACCGATGTCGCTGGCGATGGCGTGGCGATGACCCGATTACCCTTTCCAGTCCCACCGTTTTACCTAGTTAATTGGGCTACCAAGAAAGGCCCAATCGCAACTGGGCCCGATTTTACCCGGTTGAATTGGGTCAACCAGTAGAGGCCCAATTCCTAGTAGTTTCAGTTCAGTCAGTTGGCTGTTGGTCCTTGTCAGCAGGCCTTCACGGATGCAGGACTAGCATCACCAACACCCACAGATATCTATCCATAATGTATACACTTGGATTAAATCTCTCGGACACAAACTTGTACATAGACATCGGAGCCACTTCTCAGATGACGTCCGCGCAAGGTAATCTCTCATCTTATTTCAATTTGAGCAAAAATTGTGGCATAATTATTGGTAATGGCAATTCAATTTCAATTTGTGGTTATGGTCACACAAATTTATCCCCTAACATCCACCTCTCATCCTAAAATTCACAATTGATAATTGAGTTTCGGTTAACTTTGACCCTTTTTTATTTTCTGTAACGGATTTCAACACAGGAATACCTCTAATGAGGTTTAATAGTCGGGAGAGTTTTATCCAATCACCACCACCATCATTTCTACGAGTCAAGCCACACCTTCCATATTTGTCGCTCTTGCTCTTTCCTCGTGGCATGCCCATTTGGGTCATCCGGGATCGTCTATTATTTCTTCTCTTAAAAATAATAATTTCATTAATTGTAGGAGTATGCGTAGTACTCATATTTGTCATTCTTGTCCTCTAGGGAAACATGTTAGATTATCATTTGGCGCCTCTACTTCTAATACGTCGATGCCCTTTGACATTATTCATAGTGATTTTTGGACATCTCCCGTTTTAAGTTCTTTGGGCCATCAGTATTATGTTTTATTTTTGGATGATTATTCTAATTTTTTGTGGACATTTCCTTTGTCTAAAAAATCTCAAGTTTTTTTCACATTCTTAAAATTTAGAGCTTTCATACGTATCCAATTTGAACAGAAAATAAAAGATATTCAATGTGATAATGATAGGGAATATGATAATGGGCTATTTCGGAAATTTTGTGATACTCATGGCATATTTTTCAGTTTTCTTGTTCTCACATGTTCTCGCAAAATGGGAAGGTCAATAGAAAAAATTGTACATTTAATAATATTGTCCGAACCTTACTAGCACATGCTTCATTACCCCTTATTTTTGGCATCATACATTATAAATGACAACCTACCTCCTTAACATTCTTCCTAACAAAGGTTTATCATATCAATTCCCATTTAAAACTCTTTACAATAAAGATCCCCCGTATTCTCATCTTAGGGTGTTTGAGTTCTTATGCTATCCACTTTTTCCGTCCACTATAATTAATAAACTTCAAGTTAGGTCTACCGCTTGTGTATTTTTGAGTTTTACGTCTAATCATCGTGGTTATAAATGTTTGAATTTATCTTCTAATAAAATTATAATTAATCGTCATGTTATTTTTTATGAAACCCAATTCCCGCTTGCTCAAGTGTCTAAATCCGTGTCGAGTGCTTATAATATTTTGGAAGATATTCCCTCCCTATATATTCTACAACAGTGGACCCACTACCCGCTGGCCCAAATATTCTCCCTACCGCACCATCTAGTGACCTAGGCCCATCAACCACTATTTCTCGACCAACAGGCTCACTACCTACTGGCCCAATAATTCCTTCTCCCAGGACCGTCACTCAGCCAGCAGGCCCACTACCTGAAGGCCCAAATACCTCCAGTCTAGTCGAATTTTCCAGTCAAGGAGACCTACTGCCTGTTGTCCTAGTAAATTACCCCCTGACCCATTATCACGACCAATGTGCCCATCGCTCGCCGCCTCCGAGGCGTCGCCAACGCCCCCTGGCCCACCCATTTCTATTCCGATTCAAGGACCCATTACTCATAGCCAAATGGGTATTTTTAAACCTAAATGACATTTTCATTTACATTCTAATGCCACTAAATCACCCCTACCAGGTGACCCAGTGTCCGCCCTTCATGACCCGAATTGGAAAATGACCATAGATGATTAGTATAATGCAATTAAAAATAAGACGTGAGAGTTGGTTCCCCGTCCGACTGGTGTCAATATTATTTGATCTATGTGGATTTTTATTCATAAAGAAAATTTTGACAGTTCGTTTGAGAGACATAAGACCCGTCTTGTAGGTGATGGTAAAACTCAACAGGTTGATGTGGATTGTGGTGAGACATTTAGTCTGGTGGTCAAATCGGATACCATTCACATTGTTCTCAGTCTGACTTTCTTGAAAGCATAACACATTCATCAGTTGGATGTGAAAAATATTTTTTTACATGGTGATCTTAAGGAGACAGTTTACATGCATCACCCCCTTGGATTTTAAGGATCCCAATTATCCTCACCATGTATGTTTGCTAAAAAAAGTCCTTGTCTGGGCTTAAGTAGGCCGCACGAGCTTGGTATAAGAGGTTTGCAGATTATGTGTCTACTAGTAGGTTTTCTCACAACAGGTCTGAACATTCTATGTTCATCTATCGTCGTGGTACATCTCTAGCATACATTCTCTTATATGTGGATCATATTATTTTGACTTCCTCCTCTGATAATTTGTGCAAGTCTATCATAGCTCTTCTCAGTTTAGAATTTGGTATGAAAGACTTGGGGGCTTGAGTTATTTTTTTGGCATAGTTATAACTCAACATGTAGTGGTCTATTTTTATCCCAGAAGAAGTATGCAGCTCAGATTATTGAGAGAGTTGCCATGTCATCTTGCAAGTTCTCTTTCACTTCAGTTGATACCAAACCGAAGCTGAGTGCTACTTCTAGCACACCATATGAGGATCTCACACACTATCGTAGTCTTGTAGGGGCTCTTCAGTAACTTACTTTCACAAGACCAGATATTAATTATGCAGTTCAACAGATGTGTTTATTTATGTATGATCCGCGGATTGAGCACATGCATGCACTCAAACGCATTATACGATACATACAGGGCACACTTGATTATGGATTGCATTTATATCCATCCTCCGTCTCTACTCTCGTGTCGTATACATATACTGATTGGGGTAAATGTCAGATCCCAGACGTTCAACGTCTGGTTATTGTATATTTCTTGGTGATAATTGGTCTTTAGGTCTGCAAAACGTCAGGCTACATTATCATGATCCAATGTGAAAGCCAAGTAACGAGGAGTAGCCAATGTGGTGTCGGAGTCATGTTGGCTGCGTAATATTTTATTAGAGCTTCACTTTCCTATCAAGAAACTACCTTGGTCTACTGTGATAATGTTAGTGTCATCCATCTCTCTGGGAATCCGGTCCAACATCAGCGCACTAAACATATCGAGATGGATATTCACTTTGTTCGCGAAAAGATCGTGGACAAGTACGTGTCTTGCATGTCTCTTTAAGGTACCAAATTGCTGACATCTTTACTAAGGGTCTTCCCTTGGTTCTGTTTGGAGATTTTAGGAACAGTCTCAGTGTACGACAACCGCCCGCTATGACTGCGGGGGTGTGATAGAAACTACGACAACAAATTCTAGTGTAGTTATATTTTTACCTTATTTTGTAAATTCTTGTACAACTGTAATTATGATATTAGTATTATAGTAGAAATATAATTTCTCATATTTAGAGATTGTATATTATATATATAGACCTACTCATTAATGACAATAATCAAGAAATTATTTCTTTCATTTATAGCTACAAGACAATTCCATTAGAGAAAAACAAATTTAATATAAAAAGTTTACTAATATACACCGATATCATTCATTGTGAGAAACATACGATAGAGGAGAAAGTGCATGCATGCTAGCTCTCTCTAATATTGTCTCTTTCCTTTTTCATTACTATTGATCCCAAGGTGACCAAGACATGTGAAACCTTCTGCTAGATTCTAGAAAAATCCTTCTTAATTTATTTCAAACGAATCATATGTCCTGTGTTGAAATGTGTGACTATCTCAATTAAAAATTTAAATGATTAGAGATAACATAATTTTATTTAATTATATATTCTGAACACACCTACTCACATGTGAGCTTGATTCCTTTTTATGGTCAAACACATAAAAAATTCTTTTATTTATAATGGATGACAATAAGAGTCTAGGTAAAGAATGAATCTTGAGTCTAACTCAACCCTAAAAGCTAACTTATGAGGGAAGGATTAATCAAGTCCATATAAGGAGATCATCCATCCCTTAAACCACCGATGTGGTACTCTTCAAACCCCATCTCACTCCCAGGGTTGGACATCTGGTGCGTGGGGTAATTTAATATGGGGGTCCAACATCGGGAAACAATAATTAGGATGGGCTCTGCTATGATATCATGCAAAGAATGAATCTTGGATCTAACTCAACTAAAAGCTAGCTAATGAGGGGAGGATTGTCCTAGTCCATATAAGGAGTCCAAATTCCCATCCCACAACCTATGTGGGAGAATCAACACCCCCGTGCACGCCCAATACTGGACATTTGGAGCGTGAACAATATATGATGGGGCCCAACATCGGATAAACAATGAATTAGGATGAGTCTGACTCTGATACCGTGTAAAAAAATGGATTTTGGGATGTGGGAGAACTCAACACTCTCTCGCACGCCTAGGAGTAGACATCTGGAGCGTCGACAATATAAGACGGGGCCAACATCGGAAACAATGAACTGAGACTGGCCTGACTCTAATACCATGTAAAGAATGAATCTTGATTCTAACTCAACCCCAAAAGCTAATTCATGAGGGGAGAATTGCCTAAGTCCATATAAGGAGACCACCCCTCCTTTAAACGACCAATGTGGTACTCTTCAACAACTCAAATCCAAGACCTCGATCTATCTATTCTGATACCATAAACAGATAGGGAAATTCTAACAGAGTACACTTTTATTTAATTAAATTATATATTCTCAAAACCACGCACTCTAGTTTTTTTTAGAAAGATTTACGACTAGCAATGAAATTAACAAAACTTCTCATTGTGTACATGCATGCAGCTATATAGATATCATGAAACAAGTTACTAAATTAAGAGGAGATATATGCATATACAATAATTTAGATGCCATAGAAATGGTTTTGAGTCGAATTCACGTACCAGAATTTAATTCTTTGATGAAAGCAATTTAAAAGCGGAGACCTTCTTGATAACTACTGCAAAGGGTAGTGACAAGTTAACATGCTGCAACGAAGCAAAAAAAAGTATTAAATATCATACTCATTAGCATTAATTAAAAGATAATTAAGGGACAAATCAGACCTTTGAGACTCATGTGTGCGGACTCCCATGTGTGCATATATTTGTATAAAGAAAATGTATATAAACCACACATCTCCTAGAGTTTAAGTCTTGGATTGAAAGTTGTTTTATTGGAGTTTAATAAGGAATTAAAGAAGGAAATAACGTAAACTCAAGACTCAACTTGGAGAGATATTTGAATGTAAATAAGCGCACCTTACAATTTGATTTTGCTAGTGTGTGTGTTGGCTTGGTTATTTATAGATCGTTTTTCCTAAACGGAAGTCAGACCACTATTTTGGACCATAAAAATATTTGATTAGTTTTAAAAGATATCGGTTTTTGACGAATAAATCATGATATCAGAATATATCTGCACGTGAGATACCATGTGAAGAATTAGTAGTATGTGTTTACTTGACTAGATATGTTACGTTGCATAACTAAAATATAAAACCTATTCCGTTTTGTGATTAAGTTTTTAGATAAGATATTTGTGTAAAGAATGGATTTTGGGTGTAACTCAACCCCAAAAGTCAGTTTGTAGGGTGAGGATTGTCCAAGTTCATATAATGAGTCCATGTTTCCATTTCATTTTCGATGTGAGACTCTTAACACTCCCCACACGCCCAGATCTCATTAATTGGAGCGTGAACAATATAATTTTGGGGGCTGACATCAGTGAACAAAGAATTGAAATGAGTTTGACTCTGATACCATGTAAAGAATGGATCTTGAGACTAATTCAACCCCAAAAGATAGCTTGTAGGGTAAGAATTATCCAAGTCTATATAAGTAATTCATGTTCTCATTCTATTTCCCACCGTGAGACTCTTAACAATTTAATTTAACTAAAAAGATTAGTTTCTTTAGAATCTTAATTCTCATTTTACTATTTGGAATAAATTTTCTTAGGGAGTGTTTCCCTCTTATATGAGTTTTAAGCGGTGCATATTTGGATTAGTCGGGGCTTCAATATAAATATCGAATATCGGGTGAAAAATCAACTAAAAAAATCCAACTGAAGAAGGAAACCATATCATACAAGTCGTGGTGGGGGTTTGAGCTCTGGAAATAGAGTATTTTTTTATAGGAAATGCTTTATTCTCAATGTGTACTACAAGAAGAAATGCATTTACCAACAACATTTTTGTTATCATATGTTGGATGTTGTTGCCAAAAGTATTTTTTGCAACAACAAAGTACTTTTTACAACAAAAATATTGTTGCAATAACCTTCGATGCAAAAAGTTTTCGCAACAACATATTAAATTTGTTGTCATTTACATTTTTAGTAACAATATATTAATTTTTTGTTGTAATTTACATTTTTAGCAACAATATATTTATTGTTATTAAAATTTTGTTGTCAATTCTATATTTTTTTGTAGTAGTGGTTTGACGCAAATCCGATTTAGTCGGTCCAAAGTAGATACTGGCACTGCGTGGGAAACTTTTTTTAAAAAGTAACCCATATCACATTATTCTTGAGATGTTATTAAAAAATATTAGTCTTAAAGTGAGGCACTAACAAGTTCTAATTAATTAGTCAACTAAGCAAATCCCCACATCAGTGGAATGAAGCATTAAGAGAAAAGTAAGTGATTATAATCACCGTTTAAAGTTGAAGTATTAAGTCAAAACCTTCGTGTCTGTCTTCAGATTGAGCAAGAGTCATTATCAACGGATACCTTCAAACAATGAAACCTTTGTTTTTCTATTTTATAATTTGGCTAAGTTTATTAAATGATTATCTCACTAATTCAAATGCACAAAGTACAAATATCGTTAAGACGCTTTCTAAATTCGGTGACTTGAAAAGTTGTTTGACTTTTTTTGGCTATGGAAAGAACCTTTTTATCAAGATTGAAAGTATCCCACCAAAATAAAGTAAATATACAGTATATTGCTGGCTAGCGAACCTCTAATATTTCAACTTCTATGTGGAACAAAATAATTAGTGTTTGGAAAAGCCACTAACTAATAGCTAATCATGTAACTTTTGATGAATAAAACATGATATAGCTACTAAAAAGAAGAATAAATGTTGCCCTTTAATTTAACCTTTCTGCACCCCTCAACAATATGTCTAAAGAAAGCATAACATTTTGAAAATGCTAATCTTCTTTATGTTGATTGGTTTTGCCTTTTGCTGGCGAAATTTGTGGCTCATTGGTTGTTGAAGCACACTATAATTGAGTCAAGAAACATCTGGAATAGTCAAAGTCACTTTCGATCCTAGTTATTGCATAGACCATTTTGATGAGGCATGTTTATGCCTCTTATACTTATCTTAAGTTATTCCTGTATTTGTTGTGCTTATAAGAAAAAGAGAAATCAAACTAATTGACGGACCCGGAATGGAAAATTGGAAAACCTAGTATAAGGCTAATAGGTTTATGGTAGAATCATATTTTAAGTCTAATAGTATATTTTTGGTGAATTGTAATTATGATAGTTTTATTAGAATAGAGTTTCCTTGTTAGACCAGAAAGAACTTACCTCTATATAATGAGGTCATTGTGATGAATGAAAAATAAGAAAAAATTCTCTCATTATTCTTCTTCTCTCTAAATTTCCGCCTCATCTTGATTTTAACATGGTATCAAAGCCTCGTTAAAAGAACACGAAAAACCTAAATAATGGCGGGTGACAGAGAAATCGTCGATAAAAATAGAGATCGCCGGTGAAGAAAACAAAATTCAAAGAAAGACAATCTCTCCTTATGACATTACGGCAAACGATAATCCCGGAATTGTGGTGACACAAGTACAATTGAAGGGAAAAAATTATGAAGAACGGGCTAGCTGCATGAGGGCGGCCCTAAGAGCAAGGAAGAAATTCGACTTCGTTGATGGTACGATCAAGAAGTCGGATGAAGAGTCACCGGACTTAAAAGATTGTTGGACTATAAACTTTTTGTTGGTGTCATGAATTTGCAACACTATCGAACCAACGCTTCGCTCAACGATTTTCACATAAATAGGAAGCTGAAAAATTATGGACGAGCATCGGAGAGACGTTCACTGTTATCAACGACTATCGGATGCAACAACTGAAGGCAAAACTTGCTGAGTGCAAACAGAAGGGAAGGACCATAGTGGATTACTATGGAAAATTAACTAAGTTATGGGAAGAATTGACAAACTACGAACAGATTCCGACTTGCAAGTGCAGAAAGTGCATGTGCAATCTGGGGATGATCTTGAAAACCAAAAGAGAAAGAAAAAGTACATATTTTCCTCGTGGAATTGTAGAGTCAATGTATGAAACATTGAGATCAAACATACTGGCCCAGGAACCATTTTCATCATTAAACAAAATCTATTCGAAGGTAGTTCAAGAAAAGAGTGTGAGAGGACTCACACGAAAAATGGAAGAATGGAGTGAAATCGTGGACTTTATCGTACAAGGGAGAAATTTTTACTGTGACCAAGGTGAAGGAAAAAATGATGGTGCATTCTGCACACATTGCAAGAGATCTGGACACACTGTGGAAAGATGTTTTTAACTAATTGGGTATTCGGAATGGTGACCAGGAAATAAAAAAAAGATGAAAAATCCAGAGGAAAATGATGAGGACAAAAACAACAGCAGAGGGGAGGCCCGAGATTTGGTCGTTGTTAGGCCGATTTCCAATTGCTTACGCAAGTGTACATATCGTTACAAGTAATATAGTCTGATAAGACCGAATATCGTCCACGGAGACTGATTTCTAATTACCGAACATCTATTCTTGGTTATCTATTTGGCAAACGATGGTTGATTTGGGTTTTTATCTAACACTACTAGAGTAATTGCAAGAATTAAACTAAATTACTTCGATTTAATCAGTTATGATGGAAATAGGGCTTCCAATATCCTCAACTATCCACTCTTTTCAATCCTTAATGCAACTAGAATGACTTCTTCTTTTACGTTAAGATAACGGTTAACTAGACTGTCTTATATTCCGGTTATGATATATAATCGCTCAACCCCAGTGCAGAAACCTTCTATATTTATATGACAGGTTTTACCACATAGGAGGATTAAGAACAATAACCTATAATGCTACACAAGTATCGGGGTAGTTTCGTCCGCGATTTAACCTATGTCTATTCAATTACAGCATATTCAAATCTCTCCCCTCGGTTTTTGATTTGAAATCATATGAATTATGATAATTAGTGATCAATTAACTATCAAACATTCATACCAATATTGAATAAATCCTAATCAAGTGGAGAAGAAATCAAACTAATGCATTAATTCAAGAAAGAGAGTTTCAAGCGATTCAATAGAAAAGCCCTAATAAAGTGTTTAGCTCATAGCCATAGACATGCTAAGAACTAATACAAATCCAAACATGAACTGAATTGAAAACTAAAGAAAGAAAAATTATTTAGAACTAGGTCTTCAATTGTAGCCTCCAAGGTTGTGATGCCTTCTGTGTTATGAGATATCTGAGATGGAATATGTACAAGGTTGTCCAAGCTCCTAAAATCTATTCAAAGGGTTTATATATGTTGTAAAAAATGTGTGCCTTGGACCTTTTTTGCCCCTTGCCAATTCTATTTCGGATTGGAAATTCCCGCATCGACACCGCGGTCCTGCAGAATGGCACCGTGGTGCTGAAAGTACCGCGACTTTTCAGTAATTATGGCACCGATAGTTGCCTCTCCGGCGACTGTTAGGCACATTTTGTATACACTTTTTGAGTCATTTTTAGTTAGTATTTTACTCATTTCGTTTGTGTTTAATATAGTATTAGGGTTGTTTTTCTTTCTTTTGAGTCACAGCGGTTCAAAATGGCAAAAAAAAAAGCTAAAAATGGGCAGAAAAGGAGCTCCCGAAGCAAAAAAGAAGAAACTTGGAAGATCCGGATGAAAGACTGCAGGACCGCGGGCTAACGTTGTTGTTGTCAAGGATACACAAGTAGAGATAGAACAGATGAATTCCTTGTGAGTTCAACACGTGAATCACCATTTTCAGATCTCTCTTGGATTATTGAATCCAGAGCTACCAATCATGTGACACGTAATTCAGAGAAACTGAGCGATCGACGGGACATTCCTGAGTGTCCGATTGGGCTTCCGGATAGAAGTATCTCGGTGACTATAAAAAAAGGAACAATCAGACTGAATGACAGGATATGGCTAAATAATGTTCTTTATATTCCGGATTTGACATGCAATTTAATTTATGTGTCACAACTAGTTGATTATTTGAACTGTGATGTAACTTCTAATAAAATTATATGTGTTATATTAGACTCCACCATGATGAAGCTGATTGGAAATGGTAAGCGTCGATGTGGTCTTTACTATTTTGAAATATGTCGCTGATACGGGCTATGGAGGCAGAGGCAGTTGATTGGTTCAATCTTTGGCATAAACGGTTGGGTCATCATTCAGCACAAGTAATAAAGTCTATTACGATATTATGCTTAAAGAAGAATGATGATAGATTGGATAGAAAATGTGATATATGTCAATGAGTAAAGTAAACGAGAAGTGTTTTTCCTTTAAGTGAGAATATTGTCTCGAATACTTTTGAGATGATCCTCTATGATTTATGGGAACCATATAGGACCCCTTCCTCTTGTGGTGCTTCATATTTTTTACTATTATGGATGATCGTTCACGATTCATGTAGATCTTTCTCTAAGTTGATAAGAAAGAAGTTTCCAAACCTTGAAGAATTTCTTTATTCTTGTGCAGAGGCAGTTCGGAAAAAGAGTGAAGATAGTTAGAAGTGATAATGGAACTGAGTTCACGTGTATGAAGACTTACTTCTTCGAACATGAAATTCTGTTACAAATATCTTGTAACACCTCGTACGTTCGGGCTAAGGTTTAACCCGTATGTGGAGAACATAATGAAACCAAAATGAAGAATGTAAGAAGTATTTTTTGAAAGCTAATCAAGTTATAAGAAGAGTCTTTGGGAAAGGTATAGTCGGAAGCTACTCTGGCTATGTTTTCAAGTGAGTTTGCACAAAGTCTTAATTCAAACGCGTATATATATATATATATATAAGGGATTTTGTAATACTTCATTCATTCAAGTTGTAGATCTTTGAAATATCTTTCCAACGATATATTATGGACATTAAACGGATATATGTACAAAGAGTTATTGCTATTTTACAGAATGTTTACAGAGTAGTCTGCCGGAGTCACATATGCGATATGCGACGCAGAATGCCATCAGCGACGGATATCCCGTTGCATTTCGGGCTAAATTTCCATCCCAAAGTCTCCAACCTTCTATTTTGATATGCAGAAGCATCCGCAGCCACATATGGCAATCCGCGATGCGGATGCCAACGCATATGACCTATAAAATAATTTAAAATCACATTTTTCTGAATTTTATTTTATATTTCAGTTCTACAAAGCCCTAACATGACTTTTTTCTCATCTCCTTATCCTCCCACATCAGAGTAACTCTCTCCTATGTATTCCTAAGTAATTTTAACACTTATACATCAATTAATCTTTATACGTTATAATCTTAGGTTTTCAAGAAAACCCTTCTCAAGGTTTCATGTTCAGAGTTTTTGGCTTCTTCTTCAAAAGTTCAGACCTTTTATTCAAGTTTTTGAGCGACTAAGGTACGTAGAGCTCTTATCTACATGTGGGGACATCATTGTTCTTCACCCACACCACGTTTCCATGAAATCATGAAAATTCCATACTTAGGGTTTTAACTCTTTTATCATGATAACCCTAATTATATTAATATTGTAAGTGTATCATGTCTCTGTTACAATCCGTCTATTGTATTCATGATATGTCATTATGATTATCAAGAACCTGTCCATAATTCATGAACGCGTGCTTTGATTTCCATGGGTTCTTAAATATCAGCTATAATCAATATTACTCAGTTTCATGAAGTTACATATATGTTTTCATGTTTTTATGCAAGTTATATTCTATATGTATGTACATGTTAAATTAAAATGATGAATCATGTTTATAAGTTATTTCATGAAATTCATAGGTTTACAAGTCATTATTTTCAAGTACATATTTTTGGGAGTTGCATAGTTTACCGAGAAGGCCATATTAGCCTAAAATTACATATGCCATCATAGGATAAGGGTCATTCTTCCCTGAGGATGATACCTTCAGATTTAGAGATTGAATCATTTCTTTCCATGTTCATGTCTCATACCCGAGCAAGGTATGAAAAAGCTCAGATGGTCGGTCCACGTACCACACTCCACGTACCCACGTGGTGATTCATGTTGTCGGTTATGCTACTGCTCTCCCCACAAAAATACAAATATACAAGTTTACAAATACACAGATTTTATACATATTTTATACTCATGTCAGATCATATTCATGCTCATGTTCAGTTTCAGTTTCATATTCTTATTATTTTATGTGCTAGCTTATTCCTTTAGTTGTTTTACATACAATATAATTTAAATATAATAATGTTCATTTGCATGGGGCCTACACTTCATAGTGCATGTGTTGAGTTTCAGGATGACAAATCTGCTTGTTAAGATTGCTTCAGTACAAACTATTTGGTGAGCCCCATCTCAAATGGGTGTTAATCTATTTATGTTTATGATTATGCATTATAGAAGAGGTATGCTAGGACCCTTGTATTGGTAAATAGTTTTGTAGTCAAACTCATGTTCAGAGGTTTCATAGACTAGACTAGTTTAACATGTCAGTCATGTCAGTATTACTTTTCAAACTTGTTATATTTTCAAATATATCCGTAATTATATTTTCAGACTATATTTCAGTATTCAGTTTGCATGTTTTAAATCATTGTTATTACATGTTTTTGATGCCCATATTGATTAACAAGCCATGTGGTTCACTCGGTCACATGCAGTCAGACACCGAGTGTAGTGTCGCATCGAGTGTTGTGTTTCACCAGGCCATGGTTCGATGCATTACAAAGCTTGGTATTAGAGCCTAGGTTCATGTATCTTATGGAGTCTATAAAACTGTGTCCAGTGGGGTACTTTTATATATGTATGCATGCCACATATATAAACGGTTGACCACCAAGACATTTAGGATTATCTCTCTTATTTCATACTCTATGTCGTGCAATTAAGCAGTACTTTCAGAAATTCTTCTAACTCGTTCCATGAAGCTTAGAGCCGTAAATAATATTCTCTTTCTATTAAATTACGAATGTATCGAATGCATAAGCGACGAGAAAGAAATTCAAGATCCAAGTGAGAATGATTACCCATCAGGTGTAAATTGTTATGTGCATTTTAGTAAAAAATGAGGCTTGAGAGGATATTTAAAGTGGGAGCATAGTTACTACAGACTAAAGCATAACTATTATCAGAAAGTAAAAAAACTGTTATCATGATTTATGTTTATCAGTTACCTTAGTTACCAGTTATACAATGTTTCAGTTGGAAAGATTATGTTTATTCCATACACCAGTGTTCGATTATGTAGTTATCACCCTTCAAATTTCTAGTGTTTCGAAATCCTTATGACTTGTGAGTATATAGTGATGCCTATGGATGTTAAGAGGAAGTATAAGTAACAATGACTCTAGTGAAATTTGCGCGTGTTTTAAGTTCGAATTATGTAACAAGGATCGTCAAATGGTGCATAAGGAAATTTATCAGGCGATAGTACCATTTTAAGGATTAGATTTTGCATGATAGTATACATATGTTCTATACCTTACAAAATAAGTTTATTCGGATTTTTGGACCATGGAGCTACAAGTGTGATGATGATAGCTCAAATTGAAGATCCCTACATGGTAACATGTTATACAGTTAGCCACAATGGGCATAAACGGCTCATGATAATTTTGAGCAGAAAATAACCTAAGAGCAAATCATATGTGATTCTAGAATGTCTCAAGTTTTCAAAGATATATTTGTCATATGATCCATGCACATGACTAAGAAGAGATTGTGTACGACATGAGAACTATGAGCAGACAATATTGAATTTATGGGGATAATTTTAAATTATTTAAGTTATTCAAATCAAAACTAGAGAGCATGACGTTGGCAAATTACTACAAAAAAAGGCAGTCTGGTGCACTAAGCTCACGCTATGCGCGGGATTTGGGGAGGGGCCGAACCACAAGGGTCAATTGTACGCAGTATTACCTTGCATTTTTGCAAGAGGATGTTTCCACAGCTTGAACCTGTGACTTCCTGATCACATGACAGTAACTTTACCAGTTATTCCAAGGCTCCCCTTCAGGTAAGTTACTACAAGAAGTAGATATTACTATAAGATGTGACAGTTCTCTCTAAGTTTATGTGATTTAAGTATTTATTCCATATGTGTAAAATTTGAAATAAGCTTAAAATGTATTGAAAGTTGGGGTTAGATATTTCAACCTTTCATTTAACAGAAATATAATTGCCCTAAGTTTGATCCATGTATGTAGCTCAGAAAAGATAATATATGATCGTCGAACAAGATCGGATGATGAGAGAAGTTCGAAATAATATTATGCTTCACTGTATTCAGAATAGAACTAGAGAACATGATTCTAGCAGGTGGTTAGTAGAGAATAATAAGTATATTTTGAGTAGATACAGTGAATTCAACAATTTTGGCAGAGCTAGTAAAGGTACAATTTGATTTCCTTAGTTAGGTTAACATCGGTGAGTGAGTAGCAGTTTGAATACACAAATTGTGTGTTAGAATCCAAAGAGATTATGATAAACATGAAGTACATTAACAATGGAAGAAGAAAACTAGCTAAGCAGTAAGAGGGGAAATTATAGAAGAATGGTCTTTTAGAGTTATAAAAAAAAGGTCTCCATAAGACTAGTAATATGAGAGAAGTTAAGTTGTTAAAATATAATATGTCAGTAATTCAGTCTATGTATGTAATTTAGTTTCCCACTTATGTAAGTAATTCAGTTTTCCCTATTAAGAAAGATTGCTCAGAAGTGAGTCGAAAGATGAGCAGTCAGAGACATAAAGTGCAAAGAATTGCAGAAGTTGAAGAAAGTTGGTTGGATACTAATGAGAGAGAAGGATACCCAAATATAAGATCTTAACATTTGGTCTAAGAGAGAGATGTATAAATTGTCAATGAGTGCAGTTGAATATTTGAAAACCCAAAGGGTTAGCATGAGATATGAAGAATCTCAGTTTAGTAATTAGGGCATAATGAGATAGTCTCCATAAGAAATGTGCCTCGTATGCATAAGAAACACGAAGTGAGTGGAATGATTGTCGACCGACTTGTATCCTGATCAGTTATTATCATTTAAGCGGTCACATAAAAAGCTATAAGATCATGCTCAGTTATGTGTTACAAAAGTAGTGTCATTGCACGAGACTCTATTTTTCAGGGTGCTATTCAAAGACTTATCGCACAACAATACTATAAGTAATTCATGAGGCATCTCAGAAAAATATCAAATATAGGTAGTTTAGCTCATGTTGATGCAAACAAGAGAACTATGATGAAAGAACTCCATCATTTAGCAAACATAGGAGATCAAATTTTGGACCATGACAATGATAGAGTTGTTGAACAGAACAGAGCCAAATACTTCTTAGTAGTTGAGCAAGCAAGAAAATTGAAATTTACAGGCATAAACCTGTGACTTTCAAACAAAAGGGAGATGATAGTACTCTAAGGTACCGAATAAAACTTTGTGTATCATATGCAGATAGACACAAATAGAGGATTATGACAGCGGCATACAATTTTAGATATTTATCTATCCAAGCTCTATGAAAATGTATCATGACCTCGAGGGGGTTTATTGGTGGAATGACATGAAGAATAATGTAGCTAATTTTGTGGATAAGTTTCCAAATTGGTAGCAAGCGAAAGTCAATTTTGTCACGACCCGACCCCGGACCCGCGACTGATGCCCTACCTGGGCACCCCTTACAGGTATACATCAGAGAATAGCAGCGGAACATACATAAACTCATAAAACACTTAAACAATAAAAGTATCAACAGGCTAGCCGATAAGGCCACCTTCCGTGAAATATACATAACCCAAAAATTGTCACGACCCGACCCCGGGGCCGCGACTGGTACCCTATCGGGGTACCCTGTCAGGTATATGTCAGAGAATAGCATCGGAACATACATAACACATAACTTATAAAAAGGTAAACATCACTGGCCAGCCGATAAGGCTGCCGTCCATAAAACATTCTTAAACAAAAGTATAGTAGTACAACTGGTTCTTATAGCCCAAAACACATAGGTGACCACAAACCTCTAAAGATAACAACTGTGGCGGGACAGGGCCCCGCCATACCCCTGAATGTACAAAATACCTATAGCATCAGGGAATATCCGTACCAAAAAACAAGCTTCCGGAGGAATGGAGCTTCTGACACCGGAATAGTGATCCTAAGAACGAGGATCCTCAATCTGCTTACCCTTACCTGCGGCATGAACGCAGCCCCCAAGGAAGGGGGTCAGTACACAATATGTACCAAGTATGTAAAGCTGAAAAATACTGTAATAATGATATCATAAGTCTAAAAGTAAACTGGAGTCATGGAAGACAAACAAAATACCTTTTACTGTGCCTTACTATCAATGAGAGTGACAAGTGTATATAATACTGCATAAAATAGGGGCCTCATGATCAAAACAGGGTACCTCGCCCGTAGTATCAATAAGCACCCCTACTCCTGGGACTATTTCACCCGCATAGGTCCTGGGGACCCGCATGAGGTATTCCTCGCATAGGCTGTACCCGCCCGCATGGGACTATTTCACCCGCATAAGCCCATAAGGACTCGCATGAGGTATTCCTCGCATCGTGGGTAGCAAATCCACGGAACAGGTGGTATAACGATCTTGGGGACTTTCCCCTCAGATATACTCTTACCACAGGCGGATGGTATAACGATCTTGGGGACTTACCCCTCAGATATACTCTTACACTGAAGCAGATGATATAACGATCTTGGGGCTTGCCCCTCAGATATACTCTTACACTGAAGAAGGTGGTATGACGATCTTGGGGCTTGCCCCTCAGACATACTCTTACCCTGGAGAAGGTGGTATAACGATCTTGGGGCTTGCCCCTCAGATATACTCTTACCCTAGCTCAAACTGTCATCATATCATAATCATAAATAAGTTAAGAAAACTTATAACTTATTATTAGTCTTGTTCATATACCCTCTCATTTTAGTTTACTTAAGGCACTTAATCATATCTTTAATAAAAGAACACCGGGAATTTAACCCAAGTACTACATGCTTCAACTCTTTTAAAAATGACTCTTCTTTATACATAAAAACTTTTGGGCAATTGATGCCTTAGAACCAATTTGCCTCTTCATATACTTATCTTACTTAGAGTAAATCTCTTCTCATTAACCTTTTATGAAGCTAATAAACCAACTTCCCATAAAGTTGTTATATTAACTCTACACTTTAGTAAAATCATACTTTTCCCCTAACCAAGGGACTTATACATTCTTAAAACGAAACAAGTCATTATATACTTAAAACAAGTAAGAATACCAAATCTTGTACGTCTACCGTACTACATAGTTTCATCTATTCATGCTCAAGAGATAGGAAAGCTTCACATACCTCTTTGGTCAATTCACTTGCTAAGCTCAACTACCGCAAGTAATATTTCAACCTATAATAATCATGATACGTTTATTAACCTCTAATTTCAAGGTAGAATAATCCAAGTTCAAAGTCACTAAATTCTATGGAAAATTGGGCAGCATTTCCTTTGTTTCTACCCACTTTGCCACCTTTCTCAAGGCCGAATTTATCATTCAAACACCACATTTAAGGCTCAACAATCCAACATTTTAAAGGGGATTACACCTCCAAACTTGGGTGTGTAAAATTCTGCCCCACTAGGTACAACAATTCTCTTAACAATTCTAAGGTAGTTTTTAGGCTACAACATGCTCATAATATCTTCTTAACCAATTCTTTCATATCCAAACCACATTTCTTGCATGCAATGATTCTAAGAGCATTATTTACTACCACAAGTTCTTTCTTCTTAACATGCAACACTAGAAACTAATTCTAAAGGAAGAAATGTTACCTTAAAGTTTTAGCCAAACTTATTCCAAATGTTTTGCTAGCTTTCTTGCCAAGAATACCACCACAACAACACCAACAAGCTAGCCACAAACTTCCTTCTTGTTCTTAACTTTTCAGATTTTTCTTAGGCTTTGAATTTCCTTTGGAAATGTAGAGAGAAGGAGGAGCTTGAACTTTTAAGAGAGAGGGAGGAGCTTTTGTCTAAGAGAGAGATGAAATATGACCAAGTCTTTAAGACTTGGTCAATATAATGCATGCAACATTAGATGTGTGGGGACACTTGTCACCCTCCCAAGGTCTTTTAAAAGAAAATCTGACTTTTCCTAAGTTTTTCCGCCAGAATCCGCCAGCGCCATGCGTTCGACGGCCAAGGCGCTGAAACCTCTCGGACTTTGAACTTCCGCACACGCTGGCTCAGCCATGGCTGCAAATCTCAGCGACTTCAAGATTTTAGGCGCCGCGCCTCGCATCCGGCGCCGCGTCGCCGCTTTGTCCAAACACTTTTCTCGTCCGATCACAGACCGAACTTGTAACTCTCATAACTTTCTACTCCGACGTCCTATCGACGAATGGTTGGTTGCGTTGGAATCTAGACTCCATGAATTACGCCCTAGGCCTTTGAAACACTTAGGAACTCTCAATGTACCGGGTCATAACCCTCCTCAAAGTTGACTAAAACCCGTCCGGAATAATCCGTCAACCTATCCTTTGAAAATTTTAAGTCTTACATGCTTTCGTACGCTCTCATACGTAGGGTCAGAACCACGGGGTATAACAAAAATAAAACAATACATCTTTGTTCTTACAACCCAATCCACAAGATATGACTACAGACCTCTAAGAATAACAACTGTGACGGGACAGGGCCCCGTCATACACCTGAATGTACAACAACCGACAATACCAGGGATCTGAACCGAGGATAAGCCTCCGGAGTAATGAGAAGGAGCTGAACAATGATCCTAAGAGTGAGGATCATCAACCTGTATAACTCTACATGCGGCATGAACGCCCAAGGAGGTCAGATAACATGTACTAAGTATGTGAACCAAAATCAGTAATGAAATCATAAAGTCTAAAATAAAGCCGAGACATGTATAATAACTCAAATAACAAGACATCGTGGCCTTACTAACAATGAGAGTAAACAAGAGTATACTTTACTGCATAAAAATAGGAGGCTCATGATCAAAGTAGGGTCACCCGCCCATAGTATCATTAAGCAATCCTACTCCTGGGACTATTCCACCCGCATAGGTCATGTGGACCCGCAATGAGGTCATTCGCCTCGCATGAGACTATTTCACCCGCTTAGGTCCTGTGGACCCGTAATGAGATCATCCGCCTCGCATGAGACTATTTCACCCGCATGGGCCCGGTGGGCCCGCAATGAGTACAAACGCCGCACTCGCATCATGGATAGCAAATCCATGGAATAAGTAGTAATCCGGGGGTTTACCCCGCAAAAATAACATAACCTAGCACAACCGGCTATCATACATAACATAAGCACTACCGACTTATCATACATAACATAAGCATTATCGGCTTATCGTACATAACATAAGCACTACCGGCTTATCATACATAACATAAGCACTACCGGCTTATCGTACATAACATAAGCAAGTTAAGAAATCCCCTAACTTCTTATTAGCTCTGTTCATATACACTCTCATTTTAGTTTACTTAAGGCACTATCATGTCATTATAAAATCCGGGAATTTTACTTCTATTATTTTAAATGACTCTTTTTCATATAAAACTTCCAAGATACTAATAACCGTAGTATCAAGTCATATTTACTTTTCAAAACAAATCACAATACCTTTTAGAACTACATTTAAAGACTTCTAAATCAAGTGACTTCTTTCTTTAAAACCTTAAGCAATTGATGCATTCAAATCAATTTGTCTTTCTTCATTTCAAGTCATTTATCTTTATTTACATCACTAGAGTAAATCATTCTTTTAACTTTCCATAAAGTTATTATAACCAACTTCCCATAAAGCCGTTATACTAACTTTATGCTTTAGACACTTCCATTCTTTTTATAACCAAGAGACTTATACTTTCAAAACCAAGTATCATATACTTTTAAAATACTTCAAGTCTCTTAACTTTAGTACTCAAGTTTCTTAACTTTAGAATAGCTCAAGGAATCAATACTTTACAAATCAAGTATTCTATACATTTTCAAGTCAAGAAATCTTTGTTTACCTTATTAGGATAAACCATTCTTTTTACTTTCCATAAATTTATTAACCAACTTTATGCTTTTGAAACCAAGGCATTTCTATCCTTTAAAAACAAGTGAGTTAATTCTCTAACTCAACCAACTTGGACATCCTTAAAACAAGTCAAGGATATCAAATGAAACTAAATTCATTTAACTCTCGTACGTCTACCGTACTATACATTTACAACTACTCATGCTCAAGAGATAAGAAAGTTCCACATACCTCTTCGGTTCAATCCACTTGCTAAGTCCAATATGTCGTACGTCGTATGTCAACCTAAAATGACCACAATACGTCTATTAACTTCTAACTTCAAACATAGAATATCCCAAGTGTAAAGTCAGTTAATTCTACGGAGAATTGTACATCACTTCCTTTGTTTCTACATACTTTTCCACCTTTTTCAAGGCCCAAAATCAATAACCAAACGCCACATTTAAGGCTCAACAATTCAGATAACCAAAGGGGATTACACGCCTTAACATGACGTGTAAAATTCTGCCCCACAATTAATATCCAAATAGTCCAACATTTCAATGCCAAAAGGCTACAATGCAACAACAATGTAAAGTCTTTTCCAAATCCTTTTTTTCCATCCAAGTTGTTTAGTCTAACATGTTATATAGCCACAATCGATTATAACAACTACAATCTTCAATTAGATAACATGCGACGATTCTAACTATCGACCAACTTGTATTTCAATTTCAAATGGCTAACAAGGTCATTTCGGATTTAGGCTTCTAATATCCATAACACTTATTAATCTCCAATATATATATCTCATGCTTGTTAAAATGTATAACTACAACAATAAGAAATCTTCAATCACTTAAGAGGACAAAGTGGTTACCTTGATAAGCCCAAAATAGTCCAACAATCTCGCCCACTTTAGCCCTCTTTCCAAAATTCTTCTTCCCGCTAAAATCATCTCTACAAACCCCCTACAAGCTCCCCAACATATTTCCTTCTTGTTGCCTTTCCAAAAATCTCATTTAGGCTTAGGGTTTCATAAACTTTTAGAGAAAAGAAGGAAAATTTCTATGGATGAATTCTTGCAAATGACCAAGTCTTGCAAGACTTGGTCATAATACAGCCTTTATCTTGTTCTACAAGTTGGGAGGGACACTTGTCGCCCTCCCATAGGTCCTTTACATAAATATCTTCTAATTTTGCCCCATTTCCGCAAAAACTCCCGCCTCGGCGCCGTGGCCCTGCAGCCGGCGCTGCAACTTCAGACAATTTCAAGCTTTTCGGCGCCATGGCTCAAAGGCCTGGCCGCGGCCCCGACTGCTCTCTTCGCCACCTGATCTTGTAACGTCCATAACTTTCTACTCCGATGTCCTATCGACGAGCGGTTTGTTGCGTTGGAAACTAGACTCAATTAAATTCATACTAGGATTTTGAAACACCTAAAAACTCCCATTATACTAGGAGATATACTGCTCCCAAGTTGACTAAAAAACGGTCCAAAAATATTCTGCCAACTGTTTTTTTCTTTTTCCAAATTCGAATCTTATTTCCTTTCGACTATTCTCATCTCATCCTCTTGGAATTACGGAGCATAACAGATTTAGTAGAAAATTATGCCAAGTTATATATTCAGGAAAGTTCCATATTCCATGGGGCTCCAATGCCCATTGGATCAGTTCGAGGTGCCCAACTCTAAGCAAAATTTCTTTGAAGTCTTTTTAGAAGGGATTGGATACCATCTCAGTACCATTTTTCATCCTCAAACAGATGTCAGGCAGATCGCATTATCCATACACTTAAAAGTATGTTGAGAGCATATGTCCTAGATTTTAAAGGTAATTAGGATGATAATTTGTATTTAATTGAATTTGCTTATAATAACAATTATCATGCTAGTATCAAAATGACACCGTCTGAAACATTGTATGGGCAAAGTTGTAGATCACCTATTGATTGGGATAGAGTTAGCAAAATAGAATTGCTAAAGTCAGACTTGATCCATTAGATTGTTGAAAAGTTAATTAATTTAGGAGCATTTGAAAATGGCTAAGAGTTACAAGTCCTATGTGAATGTGCGACACAGAGATTTAGAGTTTCATGTTAACGATTGGGTGTTCTTGAAAGTTTGCCTATGAAAGGAGTCATGTGATTTGATAAGAAAGAGAAGTTAGTCCCAAATATATTAGACCAACAGAATCCTACAAAATATTGTCAAGTTTGCAAGTTAAGGACTAAGAAAGTCCCTCCAGTGAAAGTGTTATAAATGAATCAAACTATGAAGAAGGCTACATAAGAAGCCAAAGAGGACATGAAGCCCACATATTTGTACTTATTGATGGACAAGAAAAATATGTCTAGGGTAACTACATCAAGTATTTAGACCTCATGTCAATTTAGTGTTCAGATCCCATTTGCGCTCAGCATTCAGATCTCATGTTGTAACATTCATCTTTTCAGCAATAAGATATCATATTATGATATCCATGTTTACATGTATTCATATCTCATGTCAGTTTAATACTCATGTATCTATGTCAGTCAGTATTCATGTATTCATGTCCCATGTTATGCTCATCATATCCATGTAACCATGTCATGTTCATGCTTATGTTTCAGTACACATGTCATTCGTTTGCCTACAAATTCTTTTCCAAATTCCATGTATAGTATTCATGTATTCCTTTAGTTCAATATCCATGTGTCCATTCCATACTGGTATTCATGATAGTTTATAATCACGCATTCAAATCAGTTCAGTATTCATGTTAGTCACATCCATGCTTTAGTTATCATGTAATGTCATGGCATGCATATTAAGATGCCATGTGAGGCTTACGTTGTGCTCTGTTAGTTGTCAAGTGTTTGAGGAATGTTGAGATTGTAGTATTTACAAAGAAAACTTTGCAAATTTTTTACAAACTTTAAGAGTTAGACATATTCCTAACCATGATCCATCATTCAAGAACGAAAGATCCCAAGGGCGAGATATTGTAACACATCGTACCTTCAGGCTAAGGTTTGAATCATATGATGAGAACATAATGAAATCAAGATAAAGAGTGTAAGAAGTGTTTTGAAAGCTAATCAAGTTATAAGAAGTGTCTTTGGGCAAGGTATAGTCGAAATCTACTCGACGGGCTATGTTTTCAAGTGAGATTGCATAAGTTCTCACTTAAAGTGCGTATACGGAACGATATATAAGGAATTTAGTAATACTTTCTTCATGAAAGTTGCAAATATTTGAAATACATTTCTAACAATATATTATGGAGGTCAGACGGGCATCTGTACAAAAGGTTATGACTATTTTACTAAAGGTTCACAGAGTAGTCCGCTGGAGTCGCATATGTAATATGCGATACAGAACGCCATCTGTGATGCATATCCCATCGTATTTCAGGCCAAATTTCTATCCCAAAGTCCCCAACCTTTTGTTTTGATATGCGGAAGCATTCACGATGCAGATGGCCATCCGCGATGCGGATGCCAAAGCATATGCCCCCAAAAATCATTTAAAGTCGCATTTTCTGAATTTTATTCTATATTTCAGTTCTCCAAAGCCCTAGCACGACTCTTTTCTCATCTCCTCATCCTTTCACATCAAGATAAGTCTCTCCCGTGTATTTCTAAGCAATTTTAACACTCATCTAATACTCATACATCAATTGTTAAAAAGATTATACACTATAATATTAGGGTTTTCAAGAAAACCCTTCTCAAGGTTTCAAGTTCAGAGTTTTGAGTTTCTTCTTCAAAAGCTTACACCTTTTCTTCAAATTTTTGAGTGACTAAGATATGTAGAGCTTCTATCTACATGTAAGGACATCATTATTCTTCCCCCACGCCACATTTCCATGAAATTATGAAAAATCCATACTTAAAGAGTTTTAACTCTATTATCATGATAACCCTAATTATATATAGTATTGTATATGCATCATGTCTCTATTATATGTCTCTATTATAATCCATCTATTGTACTCATGATATGTAAATATGATTATCATGAACCTGTCCATAATTCATGAATACATGCTTTGATTTTCGTTGGTTCTTAAATACAAGCTATACTCAATCTTACTTAGTTTCATGAAGATACATATATGTTTTTATATTTTTACGCAAGTTATATTCTATATTTATGTACATGTTAAATTAAAATGATGAATCATGTTTACAAGTTATTTCATGAAATTCATGGGCTTACAAGTCATTATTTGCAAGTATATATTTTTTAGAGTTGTATAGTTTATCGAGACGGATCTAGTAGCCTGAAACTATGTATTCCACCGTAGGATAAGGATCGCTCCGCCTTGAGGATGATACCTTCAGATTTGCAGATTGAATCCTTTCTTGCCATATTCATGTCTTATACCCCGATAAGGTATGGGAAAACTCTGATGGTCAGGTCAGGTACCAGACTCCACATATCCACTTGGTGATTCATGTTGTCGGTTATGCTACTGCTCTCCCCACAGATATACAATTTTACAAGTTTATAGATACATAAATTTTATACATATTTTATACTCATGTTAGATCATGTTTATGCTCATGTCAGTTTCGGTTTCATGTTTTTATTATTTCATGTTCCAGCTTATTCCTTCAATTACTTTACATACAGTACAATTCAAATGTACTAACGTTCCTTTGCATGGGGCCTGCGCTTCACGGTGCATGTGATGAGTTTCAGGATGACAGATCTGTTTGTTAGGATTGCTTCAGTACCAGCTATTTGGTGAGTCCCATATATTTGTGGTGTTAGTCTATTTATGTTTATGATTATGTATTATAGAAGTGGTATGCCAGAGCCTTGTTCTGGTAAACAGTTTTGCAGCCAGACTCATATTCATAGGTTTCATATACTAGACTAGTTTAGCATGTTAGTATTATTTTTTAGACTTGTTATATTTTCATATATTTCTGCAATTATATTTTCAGACTATATTTCAGTATTTAGTTTGCATGTTTTAAATCATTACTATTGCATATTTTTTATGACCATGTTGATTATCAAACCCTGTAGTTCGCTCGGTCACTTGCAGTCAGACATCTAGTGTCGTATTTTTCCTAGGCCATAGTTCGGAGCGTTACACATCTTGCACATGGACACCTCAACAGAATGGAAGAGTCGAAAGAAAACACCATCACATTCTTAATGTGACGCGAGCATTGAGATTTCAAGGCCATCTTCCTATTAAATTATGGGAGAATGTATTTTGACTGCGGGATACTTGATCAATAGAACACTGGCTTCGGTTTGAATGGGAAGACCCCTATGAAATTTTATACAGGGAGGCGCCTCATTATGATCACTAAGCTATGCACACACAAAAGGAAGAATAAGATACAGGTTTGATAGTCGGAGTCGTAGGTGTGTCTTCTTGGGATACCCCTATGTAAAGAAAGGTTGGAGACCGTATGACTTAGAAAATGATGTGTTACACCCCGTAATTCCATGGCTACTAAGTGAGAACATTATTAAGGAAATAAAATTTGAATGTTGGAAGGAAAGTATATTTACATTTTCTTATATGAGAAATTTGGATACTACAAATGTGGTGGCGAAAATTTATTAACTAGTAGTTAAATTTTTTTCAATGGATTTATGGACTTAGTATTGTATTATGAAGTCTTGACATTGATAATATGGAGTCCACCGAAAATTTCACAATTTTGTGGGTCCATCGAAATATTAAGAATTTTGGGCTAAGTATGGAATTATTTTTGTGTAGAGAATTATGGGCGAATTAGAGGGTGACACGTGTCCCTCCTCACTTGTGTAACAAAGCTCTAATTATATATATGTATTGCAATATTGGCGAAGTGTGGGAGATATTATTGTGAAGAGTAGACAAGTGGATAAATGGGTCTACAAGGTTCCCCCTTCACTTGTGCTACATACACATTTATATTACAAGTCTTGCAAGACTTTGTCCACAAATATCTTCTTCATCCAAACTCTCCTTAACCTCTCTTCTCCTTCACAATTCGAAATCCATGGCCAAGTGAAGAACAAAGTTAACTTATTTTCCATGATTAAGCTCTTTAACCAAGTTTTAAGTCAAGTTAACCTTCCAAAACTGTTGGTCACGGTTTTGGCCAAGAAACTTCTTGAAACCCTAAGCTTGGAAATTAACTTTTTGGAAGAAAAAAAAGAAAGTAAGATGGTTACAAGCTAGTATGGAATACATGTGTGTTGTTGTAACTTGAAGAAGTGGTGCAAAAGAAAGTGGTGGTGGCCGAAACTAGTGGATTGTTTTGGCTAAAAACTAAGGTAAGATTTCTTCTTCCTCTTAAGTTAATTGGAAATTAAATGTTGTTATAGTTAAGGGATGAACTTGTGTTAAGAAAAATGGAGAATAAGAAATGCATGTGACATTTGGCATGTTAGCCGATTTAATGGACTGTTTTTTTCATATTGGATTCGTTGGTTGTTATTATTATCATCGTCACTAAGTGCATGTTAGATTGAAGGAAATCTTGTTATTGAAAGATGAAATGGTTTATATAAAAGTGTTGAAACATGTATTGGATTATAAGACATTATGAAAAGAGCTTTGGATTGTTGTTGTTGGCCGAAACTATCTTAAAACTATTGGATATGATCGTGCTATTTTAGGGGCTGTTTTGTGGTGTTAAAATGCTGAAAATTTAGTTACCATTATGCATGTTAAATGTGGTAATTGCTAACGTAAGTCCTAAAGGAATAAGGATGTAGAAAGGTATAGAAAGACTTCACATTTTACCCTCGTTGTTGTGGAAATATGGACTATTTTTATGGACTATTTTATATGGATTAAGAGGTCGGATTAACATAAGAAGTAGGTGTGTGAACCACCTTGGTTGCTGTTTTGAACTACCCTTAAGTGGTGCTTGGTTATTGATGTTATTGGCCTTATTTGTAAGGTGGAAATGTATGTATAATTAGGGGAAGTGCTGCCCAAATTTTTATATGAAAAGAGAACCATTACTTGGTATATGACCTACACTAGTATCATGAAGTTGATAGACGTGTTATTGTCATTATAGGTTGAAGTACTAATTGAGACGTATTCTACTTATCGTGTTGGTATAGCCGATGAGGTATGTGAACTATCCTTTCTTCTTTTGGCATGTTCTACATGTGAACTATAACTGTGGTATTGCTTCATAATTTACTCTACTCTTAGAGGTTAAGGAATATTCATATTATTGATTCTATGCTAAAGGCATGTCTAAATTGTTCCTACGTCCTTATAAGGCATATGAGACTGATGTTGATAAGAGTTTTTAGTAAGCATGAGAGCCGAGTTGGCTTTGCTTATTTAAATGAATTGTTAAGTATTAAGTGCTGAAATTGGTTTAATAAATAAGTAAGTATGTTATTAGTAGACGTGTTAAAACAAGCCATTATAGCGTTAAATTAAAAAGGTATCGACAAACGATCATTATATTAAAATGATTAGAACGCCATCTGCATAGAAACTACGATATAACCAATTTATTTTACATTTGCTAGTTCACAGCTGATTAGATAAGATCTTTATAACAAAAGATAAATTACTCACGACCCATACAAGAATTAATTAGGCAAATTCGGATCTGTTATCGTCATTCAGATGTTTCCATAATGTTATCCATAGGGGAGAGATGAATTTAGATTATCGAGTTGGTGCGGTATGTGAAACTACCCTTTCTTCTTTTAGCATGTTTTTCATAAAGTGAGTGTACGACGGATGTACATAGTTCTATTAGATTCTAATCCTAAATGAAACATGATGTATAATGCCTTGGGTTTTCAAAAGATGATTTCAAAGTGATACATGACATGATAGTGCCTTGAGTTTTCTAAAATGAAAGTTGAGTTTTATAAAGTGAGTGTACGGCGGACGTACATAGTTTTATTGGATCTTAATCCTTAATGGTACATGATATGTTGGTACCTTGGTTTTTCTAAAATGAGAGTTCATTTTAATGATTGGTACATGATATGTTGGTACCTTGGTTTTTCTAAAATGATAGTTCATTTTAATGATTGGTACATGATATGTTGGTACCTTGGTTTTATTCCTTTGAGAGTTCAAAGATGATTTAAAGTGCATATGGTTGCTCATGATAGCTATTCGTGCAAGTGTTATTATTCTATTTCACTGAGTTCCATAATGGGCCGACAATGTTTATATGTATATGATTTCACGGACAAGATCTGTGATGCGAGTATAGATACTCATGCGGGTATAAAGACCCATGCGGGTTCGATTCCCATGAATAATATATGTATATGATTCCACAGACAAGATCCGTGATGCGAGTATAGATACTCATGCGGGTATAAAGATCCATGCGGGTTCGATTCCCATGAATAGGATATGCATAATGATTCTATGGGCAGGTGTCCCTGATTTTGACATAACTTTCATATTTTAAAAAGATACAGTTGATTTTATATTTTTAAAAGGCACAGTTGACTCTCATTTTTATAAAGAAATGCAGTACAATGAGTGATACGGTGATACAGTGTACTGATGATACAATGATACAGTCTGATGGTAAATGCGTACAGTGATATAAGGTACAATTGGCTCTTATTTTATATGACACGGTTGGATCTGGTATTTGATTTTCATACTTGTCTCTGTCATCTTTTGGCAAGTTATGATCTTATTTACTATACTTTATGTTTACATACTTGGTACATTGTTGTACTGACCACCCTTCTCCGGGGGGCTGCTTTCATGCCCGCAGGTATATACACAGTTTGATGATCCTCGAGCTTAAGATCTTTGCTCAGCTTTTGGGATAGCTCCATTGTTCCGGAGCTTGTCATTTTGGTACAGACTCATGTATATTCAGGAGTACGGCGGGGCCTTGTCCCGTCACATTTCATTATCAAACTCTTAGATGTCTGTAGACAGGTGTGTGCGGTAAATGTGTATTTGGATACATGTGGGTTGTATATGTTGTAACTCGTTTTGAAAAATTATGTATACAGTGGCAGCCTTGTCGGCTTGCCTGTTTTTATTATATGAGTTTTTCTTAAGCTTCTGCTGGTTATATGTGATGTGTGGGTATAAGGGTGCCTAGGTAGGGTACCAGTCGCGGTCCGCCGGCTCGAGTCGTGACATGATGAATATTTAGTCTCAAGATATGTGGATTTCTATGATACTAAGTTTCATTTTACCGTAAGAATATGTAACTTGGTCGACAATATAGAAGTGATCCAAGATTAAACAAAGGACAAAAGGAATTAACACATTTTTGAAGAAGAACATACATATAATGTAGGTGCAAACAAAGCTTGAATAGAAAAAAATCAGACACTGGATACCGAACCTATGGATCAGCCAGAATTAGATCGGACAGTTAATAGTCCAAATAATGAAAACATGAAAGAAGTACAGATGGAAGGTACGAGGGCCAATGAAAAACCACCGGAGGAACAATTGGGTCAAGGTAAACGTCAAAAGCATGACTCGGTTTGATGACTACGTTACTGAAATATTCTAAAAAGAAAGCCCATCAACGTATTTGCTCGATCCTCTTCAACCCTCGGGTGCGCTTTATCATTTAGCTCACTATATATCCTATGATAATTTTTCCTCGCAACACCAAAGCTTCTTTGCAGCAATTATCACAGAAATTAAATCAAAATACTTTTCGGAGGCCATGAAAAAGGAATGTTTGAGAAAAGCCATGCAACAAGAACTTCAACCATTAGAGGACAATGACGCATGGACATTGGAGATATTACCGCCGGATAAGAAAGCACTTGAATGTAAATGAGTGTACAATATCAAATACAACTCGGACGATACAATTGAATGATATATAGCTTGGTTGATCATATTCGATAATAAGCAGAAGGAAGGTATTGACTATAATAAAACGTTTGTTCTGTTTACGAAGGTAGTAATTGTTCAGACCTTCTTAGCAGTAGCGGCCGCTCGAAATTGGGAATTGCGTCAGATGGATGTTCATAATGCCTTCTTTCATGGTGAAGTGGTAGAAGAAGTTTATATGAAATTACCATCGGAATTCCGTATGTCTGGTTCGTGCAAGTATGTCGACTTCAAAAAAAATTGTATGAGTTGAAACAAGCTCTACGGTGTTGGTTTGCAAAATTGTCAAGTGCGTTGATGAAATATGGGTTCATGAATCTACTATATTTTTATCTGATAAAATAACTTGGGCAAATTATCTTACTATTTGTGCAATATTACATAACCTTGCTAGTTTTGATTTTGCTCATGGTAGTGTTATCCCAGTGGTCATGAGTTAACATTGTCTAAATTCATTCTCATCATATTATTGTTTTACTCTTTTTATGATGTCAAAATGGGGAATATTTGTAAAGGGGAAATAAGGAAATATGTCTTGCTGATGTTTTTGTGCAAAAGGGTCTGATGTTCTCGGGGGAATTCACATTATGATATCTCAGGGGAATTTGTGCAAAAGGGTTTGAATCACTTGTTATTGTTGTTGATATCTCGTTTCTTTGGGAAAATGAGTCGGTCGGTGCTCTTTTCATTTTGGGGCTTTAGAAGTGCACTTTCTCACGGTAGATAATGGCTTTTATTTTTTGTTTTTTTGTTTTTGCAGGAAGAATATATTTTCTTCGCCTCAAATTATTTATCGTGATTATTAAAACTAGTTGATTAAAATTATTTATCATTTTAAAAATTCAAGCTTTAATTAATTAATTTTTCTCAATTTATCCTTTGTTATTAATGAAGATGACACATAAATAGAGTAAATATTTAATAAAAAGATATTATAACTTAGACATAAATAAGGGTAATGTAGGTCAATTACCTTTCTTATTTAATATTTCTTAAGAGGTGTGTAAATAAAAAAAAAAGCGACAAATAATTTGAGACGGAAGGAGTAGTAGCAGCATTTTTTGGGGAGAAAAGTTTTAACAAGTTTATGGCTTTTTATATACCTCAAGTTAATAGGAAAATGATTAAATATACCCTCTACTTTGTTTTATTATTTAATTTTTACCCTCCGTTAGCGATTGTGAATAAATATATTCATGTCGTCTTCAAACATACCTCTACTAGATAACTCTACCGCGCTTCGCGCGAGATGAGACAAATTATTTTTCAAATTTATAATTACTATATAAGAGAAAATACTTATAACAACAAAAATAAAAATAAAATATGTAGAGTAAGTACATATAAAAAATTAGAATCAAATGTATAATGAAAAATATATATTAAAAAGTAAAATAAAAAATAAATTCAAATAATAGCAGTCAATAAACCATAGTGGATTAATAGTAATGAAAAAGTTATGAGGAACCACTCTCTCATATAAAATGATTGTATTTTGAGATAAACTGCATATATACATAATTAGAGATTTTTTATCTTACATAAGTTCTCTCTTCTTATCCTTTCTCATATAATTATTGCTCATAAATAATTAATTATTGTAAACGATAATATTGTAGTTATTGTAGATAAATGCTGGACAAAGTTAGAAACTTTTTGGTCCCACAAATATCTTCTCGTGTTTCATTACACAAATCTTCTCGTGTTGGACAAAGTTACTATTTGTATTTAGAAACTTCAGAGATTTAAAAAATAAGGTAAACAAAAAATGAAAAGATAAAATAGGTTTTCATAATCCGAGAGAAATGCCATGTAACTATGTATTAGCATGTGTACATTTTAATACATTTAGTCATATTTAATCTTCTGTAATTATTATAAATATAGGATCCCTATTATATGAGGATTTTACATTGTACACCCTATATATATTTTGTATTAATGAGAAAGGCTCCCTAAGGGAGATTACTACAATCTTACATGGTATCAAGAGCCAACAATTCTTCCCGACCTAAGACCTAATTTCGGCCGCCCATCCCTCTATTTTTCAGGCGCCGAACCGATCGTATACCACTGGTATACATCCTATGTACGCTAATATACAATGACCCAACCCTCCAATTCTGCAAAACAACCTTGTATACCCCGATATACTGCTGATATACAACCCTATTTCCTTCTCTATATCTCCAGCAGACACGTCGATATACACTATGTATACAACTGTTATACCCTTCTTGCCACTATATACTATTTGTATAAAGACTTTATGAGTTGTTATACACCTCATATACGGTTGTTTCCTGCCTCGTATACTGCCCATATACGTTCGCTATCTCTCTCACACGTTCCGGCAACCGTCATGACCGAGCACAACTACAGATGTGGCAGTGGCAGAGGGAGTTGGGTCCTCTGCACGAGTCCACTGCTCTGGCAGAAGCAAGGACACTAGCCTTAAGCACAAGCCCAACACTTTCCACCAGTGGCCTAGTACTTGCGGCCCATATACGTTCGCTATCTCTCTCATCTCACCAATAATTTTAGTAATCTTACTCAATTGTGAAATTTAAATACTCCGCATTCTATTATGATCGGCAATGACCATCGCATTTCAATTCAAGGATTTGACCACACTCTTACTCCACCACTGCATCCCCACTTCTGTCTTAATAACGTCTTTTATGCCCCAAACATCATCAGAAATCTAATTTTGGTAGAACATTTGCCATCGATAATTCTGTCTCAATTAATTTTGACCTATTTGGATTTTCTGTAACGGACCTCCGTACCGGAAAACTCCTTACGAAATGCAATAGTGAGGGGGACCTATATCCTTTTCTACCCACATTCGCTGCTAGTGTCACTCCTTCCACCGTTTTAACTACCATATCTCCCTCTACGTGGAATAGTAGACTTGGTCATCCAGTTTCTCATATTTTTTATTCTCTTAGAAATCGAAATTTAACCCAATGTAACAAAGGGAACCTTTCTCATAGTTGTTCCTCTTGTCAGTTAGGAAAACACGTTAGACTACTATTTACGACCTCTATGAGTACTACTTTCTCTCCATTTGATATTATTCACGCTGATTTATGGACATCTCCCATAACTAGCAACTTAGATCACAAATATCATCTGGTGTTTTTAGATGATTTCTCTCACTTTCTTTGGGTATATCCACTCAAACTCAAATCTCAAGTGTTCTCCAAATTTGTTGAGTTCCGTACACTGATTAAAACACAATTTGAAAAAGACATAAAATCATTTCAATGTGATAATGGTCGTGAGTTTAATAGTTCCCTATTTCATAAATTTTGTATGGCTAATGGCATGATCCTTCGTTTCTCGTGCCCCCATACCTCCCCTCAAAATGAAAAAGACGAAAGAATTCTCAAAATCATTAATAATATGATTCGTACCCTCATCTTTCATGCGTCTTTCCCTCATACTTTTTGAGTATATGCACAAAAAATGGTAGAACACATTCTTAACATTTTACCTACCCGAGCGATTCAAAATAGGACACCCATCGAAATTCTCTACCGTCGGATCCCTACCTATGACCATCTTAGAATTTTCGGTTGTATGTGTTACGCTAATCTGACATCCATGTCCCCTTAAAAATTGACACCCAGATCTACTACGTGTGCCTTCTTAGGTTTCTCGTAAAACCATAGGGGATACTTGTGCTATGAGCTCTCTACCAATAAAATCATAATTTCTCGTCACGTCAGCTTTGTTGAGTATGTTTTCCCATTTTACAACATTAAAAAATCCCGAGTCACTAATTACCAATTCCTCGAAGATTTGGACCCATCACCGCTTGTCCAACAAGCATTCCGTTAGACTGCCACTATTCCGGCGGCGACAGACGCACAAACTGCCACCACCGGCAGTTTGATCGTCAGTTCCCCAACTCCTCCAGTCAGATCTCCCACTACTGAAAATCGCACCTCAACATCTCCATCACCTTCCCATTCTCTGCACTAAACTGCCACCATCGGCAGTCCAGTTGTCAGCTCCCCATCTTCTCCAGTCTAATATGCACCACCACTGTTCCGTCAAACCACGGTCAAGGCACTGCCACCTCCGACAGTCCCGTCGTCCCTGTCGCTTCTCCGTCACCATTTGCCATCCCCATTGTCGCGCCCATTTTTGACCTCGGGGTCTGAACAGTATCCGCAACATTGCTCTTTGGCGCGGTTCCCTGGATGGAGCAATAATGTTGATTTTGAGGAGTCGCCACTTAATTAGTCAAGTGAATTATGACACTTGATTTATTGCAATAAAAATACTGCAATTAATCTCCATTTAATGGTCTGCGAAATTAATGAGATTCTGGATCAGGGTTCTTTATTATCCTAAAGGGAAGGGGTTAGACATCCGTTAGGATCCACTAACTTGCGGTTATCCGTTCAAACCTAGGTTAATTATATATTGGTTTTTATTCTACCTATTCTAAGCATTTTTCATAATTTACAATTAAAATAAAATGCAATACAGAATAATAAAACTAAAATTAAATGCGACATAAAATAAAATTTCGGGACATTCTTTTTGAAATGCAACTCAGGGTACCTGTATAAACACTTAGTAAAAGTATTAATAATAGAATGAATAATTCTAAAGCAATGACAAGAGTTAATAAGTTAAAACAAAAACAAAAAACTCGTCTTTTATACAGGGGAAGCCTTGGAAATCAGACAAAAATTCCTTCATCAACCAATATTGTTAGAAATAATAAAATAAATAAAACCTTCAAATCCGCGCCAAAACAGTAATAGTTTTAAACACGAAGGGCTCAGATATATAAAAATAAAGTGGGACATCCTAAACAAGTCCGGCTGCGAAAATTCACCCCGCCAGCGCATGTTGGTTATCCTGTGTAAGTAGAAGAAATCATCAATGCCCAGAAAGCTTCATTTTATTTTATTTTTCGTCTCTGCAACTGTGGAGGCCTCAAAAATCGACGGATAACTTTTTCATTGGCCACAGCAAGTGTAGTATCTTATTCAAATCAGTGGGTTTTTATCAAGTGCAGTGATTTGTTCAGAAATCAGTTTAATAAAATAATGACGGGCAAAATCGGCAAAAATCAGCCCGAAACCCAAAGGTCAGTAAGCAGTTCACTTCAAAACAGTGAATCAACAAGTGTCTGTGAAACAGTGGAAAGGAACAACAATCATAGCAACGAGAATGGTCCAAAATCATCCCGGAGAACAAAAAACCAGTAGAAACAATAGCCAATAATATTGCCGGAAAATATATATCGTCGCCGGGAATTTCAGGATGTCACCGGAGCGACCCAAAATGATGCAAACTCTGATAAAGGTAAAAAACAATAAAAAATCAGTCCAGTGTACGACCAATAACAGTAGGAACCAAATGCAAGTAGTTCGCCAGGACTTTCAACTCCGGCAAGATACGAACAAAAGTCGGAAAATCAGTCCAACAACAACAGTACGCAACAGATCCGAAAACGAAACATGACATAGGTCGTCGGAGTTCGAAGAACTCCGGCGAGATTCAAAAATAAATGAAATCAGTCCAAATAAAGAATATGCCAACAAATCTAAAAATAGAACCAAACCAAGGCAGCGTGGGTAGCGACATCACTTCCATGGCGACGTCGTCGGAGCGACGCCGCCAGAGGTTTAAGCACGGGACAGTGAGAGAGGCGATGGATTGTATGACAGTGGTGGTTCGCGTGGAGTGTGGGGGTGAGGTCGACGTGTGTGTGTATGCTTATGTGGTTCGTCAACGGGAAGAGGTTTCGCCGACGATGGGAAGGTGAGAGGAGTGAGGAAAATGGTGGATTGGTGATGGTGTGGATGATGAGTGGTTTCGCTGGCCAATGGCAGTGAAAGAGAGATGTTAGAGATGAAGTGAGTGCAATTGAAAATAAAAGAGGGAAGGGTGATGTGAGAATGAGATGGTCAGTGTAGTGTTTTAAGAAAAAAAAATGAAAAGAGAAGGTTGTATGGGTGTTGTCGGCTGAAGGTCAAAATCCTGGGAATGAAAATGAAGGTGTAATGTTTGTTTTATAGAGGGGTGTTTTATGTTAATGTTTTGGGTTTTGGGGGAAAAAATATGAAAGGTGTATTGGGCCTCATTTTTTGGGCCTCGGTTTAGGCTTCAGTTTTTTGGCAGATTGGACTGATCCGGATTGTGCCTCGTACTGGACTGGTCCGAGAAAAATACAAAACGGGTTAATTATTTAAAAGAAAAAATTATTTAAAAAGATACAAAATTATCAAAATGCTGATGCAATAATAATAAAATACAATATTTAAGAAATGTTTAATGCCTAATTAAAAGTAAAAACGGGATGCCAACTAATTATTTAAAGAGATGCAAACATTATTAAAATAAAACGACGGTGTAATAATAATAGAAACATAATATTAACAAAAACATAATGCTTAATTTAAAATAAAAGGATGCAATGCATTTTGTGAAAAAATAAACATAGAATATTATGTAAAAAATGCAAAAAATTATGATTAAAATGCGGTGTCCTAAAATGCTTAAAATTACAAGAAACAACTAAAAAATGGGTGTCAACACCCATCGGCAATCAACCCGCCACCTCAGTCTCCCCACCGGTCACCATCCCCACCAATGTGTCGCCACCACACACCAAATGCCAACCCGCATCCTTACCATCCCCCAGAAACCGACCCTGTACCACCAACATCACACCATAATCCCAAAACACCGATCCCTCCCCACCACCATCACCGTACCTCACTTCGTCATCGTCTACCACTATCGATCTGCCCAGATCGACAACACCACACAACCCCTTCACTACAACCGAAAACCACCTACCAAGTCCCGTTACACCACCCATATCCACTACTATAACCATTAACTAGAATAACCCTATCCCAAACCCCACCAGTGAACCCAACCCGACACCAAGAAAACAGACCCAACCCGCACCCTCGCACAGTATGGAAACCCGTGCCCAACATGAGATTTTCATATCTAAAGTTCAATTTAACCTATCTACACAAACCATCCCTTCAATTCCCAAAACCCTCAAATTAGCCAAACTAGACCCCAATTGGAATGCGGCCATGTGTGAGGAGTTTAATTCTTTAACAAAATAACACATATGGGATTGGTTCCTCGACCGGAGGGGGTAAATATGATCTGTTGCATATGGATTTTTCATCACAAATACAGAGACAATGGTGATTTAGAAAGGTATAAGGCTAGACTTATGGCTAATGACACTAATCAGTAGTAGGATATTGATTGTGGTGAGACATTCAGTCCAGTTGTTAAACCAGCGACCATTCGCACAGTTATGAGTATTGTTATGGATAAACATTGGTCGATTCATCAGCTTGATGTAAAAAATGCATTTCTACATTGTGATTTGAAAAAAGTTGTGTTTATGTACCAACCGTCTGGTTTTGTCCATCCAGCCGCACCTCAGTATGTCTGCCATCTTGGTAAGTCACTTTATGGTTTTAAACAGGCCCATCGATCATGGTATGATCGCTTTGCAAAGTACATTATGAAAATTAGGTTTATTTGCAGCAAATGTGATAATTCTCTATTTATTTTTCATCGTGGTAGTCACACTGCTTATTTGTTGTTATATGTGGACGACATTGTACTTACTGCTTCCTCTGATTCATTGAAAAATGAGATTATTGCATTTCTTAAAACCAAATTTGCTATGACTGACTTGGGGAAGTTGAACTATTTTTTATGGATATCAGTGACTCGTACTGCAGATACTATGTTCTTGTGTCAGTGCAAGTATGGAGAAGAGATATTGTACAGGGCTAAAATGATAAACTGCAAGATCATGTCCACTCCAGTTGACTCTGAGTCAAAGCTTAGTGTTGTTGATGATAATACAGTCTCAGATCCCACCCTCTACGTGAGTCTTGCAGGTGCACTACAATACCTTACTTTCACCAGGCCTGATATTGCTTATATTGTTCACCAGATATTCTTATTCATGCATGCTCCCAGGGAGCCACATTTTACTTTCCTCAAACGTATCATTCGATACGTCAAGGACACCCTTGATTATGGATTACATCTATACCCCTCAGCATCGACCAGATTGTTGTCATATACGGATGATGATTAGACAGACTGTCCGGACATGCGACGATGCACCTCAGGCTATTGTGTGTTCTTAGGGGATAACCTCATCTCTTAGTCTGCCAAGAGACAAGCCATATTATCCCGTTCGAGTGTTCACGCAGAGTACAGAGGTGTTGCTAATGTTGTTGCTGAGATCTACTAGCTCCGAAACCTTCTTTTGGAGCTTCAGTGTCCATTACGTAAGGCGTGTTTGGTTTATTGTGATAATATATCCACCATATATTTATCTCATAATCATGTTCAGCATCAGCGAACCAAACATATTGAGATGAACATCCACTTTGTTCGTGAGAAGGTTGCTCTCGGTCATGTCAAAGTATTGCACGTGCCTTATTTCTATCAGTATGCAGATATATTCACAAAGGGTCTTCCTAGATAGTTCTTCCTCGACTTCACATCCAGTCTTAGCGTTCGGCCTCCTCCCGCTCCGACTGAGGGAGTGTATTAGCACGTGTACATTTAATATATTTAGCCATATTTAGTCTTTTGTAATTGTGGTAAATATAGGATCCCTATTATATGAGGATTCGACATTGTACACCCTATATATATTTTGTATTAATGAGAAAGACTCCCTAAGGGAGATTAATACAATCTCATGGACCATCACTTTGATGTTTTTTTTGGTCTCTCTAACAATGTTTTATTTTTTTGTTAATAGTGACCTAAACTTCTAAAATAAAAGAAAAAAATTCTAAAATTAAATAGATTGGGAGAAAAGAAATGAAATTCTTCAAAGATTAAGCGTGCATTTTAGGCAGGGGCAGAGCCACCCCAGAGCCAGGGGGGCCTAGGCTCCCCTCAAAATTTAATTTTTTTTTACTACAAATACAATTTCTATAATATTAGGCCCATCGCCTGTGGCTCCTCACCCACGATCTCCTCACGATTTTTTTTGTCTCTAACTCTCAACCCTCTTTTTGGTCTCAACCATCTTCTTCATAACTACTAATCTCAACTAAGATACTTACAAAAATTTCAAGAGATTCACAAACGTACTTTGCGTCTCTCATTATTCCATTTAAAATCGACCACTCATCAGTCATCATCAAGGTAAATTTTATTTATATTGAACATTAGATTTGGGGATTTTAGAAGGTCTTTTAGCTTTGTTTGTTTATTGATTATGTGTTCATGTATATTTTATATATGATATATACATATTTGATTTTATAGGGTGGATTTTTGGTTTTAGGGTTTATATTTGTGTAATTGTAAAATTAATTTTATTTAAGTCTCTTTATTGATTTATTTAATTTTAACAGCTATGGATAAATACCTAATTAAGAGAAAACCAACTTTGGAGTCGTCATCTACTTTGGAGAAGAACAATGTTGATAGCTCTAAACAAAGTCACATTGAATCGAGTTACCCGTTCTTCCTTCAGACCCTGGATTTCGAATTCGGATCCTAGATTACGATCATAACATTCGAGATGAAGTTCGAAGAGCATATGCTATAAAAGGGCCTTGTCAACCTCGGAACCATGAATTTTCTGAGACTAATTTTGGGAAAAACAAAAAGCCACGAAGATTCAATCCTGCCTGGTTTGATGAATTTTCTAATTGGTTGGACTACAGTATAAGAAAATATGCAGCATATTGTTTGTCTTGCGATCTTTTTAAACCTAATGTAGGAGATCAAGCAGGTGGTGACTCGTTTGTTGGCACCGAATTCACAAATTGGGGAAAAAAAGAAAAATTGACAATTCATGTAGGAGGAGTTAATAGTGCTCGCAGACAAGCTTGGAGTAAGCATCAAGTTTTGTTGGATAAAAAACAACTCTTCAAACATTCAGACCAAACTAAGATAAGTTATAAGATACGATTGGTTGCAACAATTGATTGTATTAGATTTCTCTTGAGACAAGGCCTTGCATTACGTGGCCATGATGAAGGTGAAGCTTCAATGAATAAAGGAAACTTCCGCGAGTTGTTGCAGTTTCTTGCCGATCACAATGAAAATGAAAGCATCAAAGCTGTTACATTGGAAAATGCTCCTGAGAATTTGAATTTAACTTCACCTGATATCCAAAAGGACATTGTTAATGCTGCTGCAATTGAAACTATGAAAATCATTATTAGTGATCTTGGTGATGCATTTTTTGCGGTTCTATTGATGAGTCTCGTGATGTTTCAAGTAAAGAGCAAATGAGTGTTGTGATACGTTATGTGAACATGAAAGGATATATAACTGAGAGGGTTTTAGGTATTGAGCATGTCCAAAGTACTACATCTCTCTCACTTAAGGTAACACTTGATGACATGTTTTCAAGGTACGATTTAAGCATCTCTAAATTGCGTGGGCAAGGTTACGACGGGACTAGTAATATGCAATGGGGAATTGGTGGCCTCAAGACACTTATTTTGAATGAAAATAATAGTGCTTATTATGTTCATTATTTTGCTCATCAACTTCAACTAGTTCTTGTAGTCGTGGCGGGAAAACATTTGGAAATCACTGGTTTATTTTTCTAGTAAACAATGTTGTTAATGTTGCTGGAGGTTCATGCAAGTGTCGTGATTTTCTTCGAGAACAACAAGCTACCAAAATAATTGAAGCACTTGATTTATGTAAAATATCGAGTGGTGGAGGCCTCAATCAAGAAAGTACCCTCGTCAAAGCCGGAGATACACGCTGGGGATCACATTATGGTACTTTAGTCAGTATGATTACCTTGTTTTCGCCTGTGATAGACGTACTTGAGAGGATAGAGGAAGATGGAGCAACCCAAAAATATGAAGCTAAGAGTTTATCTGAAGCCTTGCAGAAGTTTGATTTTGTGTTCAGTCTACACCTAATGAGAACACTATTAGGAATCACAAACGAATTATCACAGGCAGTACAAAGGAAAGATCAAGATATTGTTAATGCAATGAACTTGGTTAGAGTTTGCAAGCTACGACTACAAGACATGAGGGTTAATGGGTGAGATTCTTTAATTGATCAAGTTTCTTCATTCTGCAAGAAGCAAATGTAATATGGATGAAATGTTCGTTCGTGCTGGACGTCGCGGCGAAAAGATCTGAAGATAACAAATTTACATCACTATCGTGTTGAGATATTTTGTGCCATCATAGATTTGCAACTTATGGAATTGGAGAGTCGTTTTAACGAGACTAGCACTGAGTTGTTTCTTTCCATGACATGTTTACATCCAAGTGACTCATTTTCAACTTTTGACAAGAACAAGCTTATTCACTTAACTACTTTTTATCCAAATGATTTTTCTGAGATGGACTTAGTGGTACTTGATGGTCAACTTGAGACTTATATTGTCGATATGCGTACTACAACAGAATTTTCTAATTTAAAAGGGATTAGTCAGCTTGCAGAGAAAATGGTTTGAAACAAGAAGAGATAAGGTGTTCTCTCTAGTTTATTTGCTTTTGAAATTAGCATTGACTACCTGTTGCTACTGCGACGTAGAGAGAGCTTTTTCTGCAATGAAGATTGTGAAGAATAAATTACGAAACTGAATGGGAGATCAATGGTTGAATGACAGCATGATTACCTATGTTGAGAAAGACGTATTTGCTGAAGTTGATAATGAAGATATCATAGATATGTTTCAGAAAATGAAAACTCGCTGAGGTCATTATTGAATTTGTGATTAGCATTCACTGGGTATGTTGTTGTAATTTATTTTAATTATGTTTAAATATCCCTGATTTTAGGCCAATCCCATGGAACTTCATTCTGTAACACATCCATAAAAAACTGAGTGATTTTGTGGAAGAATCCCAATGTATGAGGTGTTCATAGATGATAGGATGATCAATAATTTAACATCATCAAGCACTTCATTAAGAAAAAGAACTACGTAAAGGCCAAAAAGAGCTATACAAAATTTGCCTCAACATGTCAAACTTATCATCATCAGAGTTAAACAACTCTCCAAGTCAATTTTCTCCTGTGAGCCTAAGCAAACAGTTCAATGCACACTCATGCTCTAATTTATTATGAAACATGACTACTAAATTAAAGAAAGAAAAACTTTGGTAGATGAGAATTTGAAAAGAAAACCAATTAAAACAAACTGCGTAATAAAACAAAGATTGAAAATAGAAGTAGCTGATACAAAAAGGAGCAACAAAGAAGACGAAATAATAGAAGAACAAAGGGCTATAAGCAGCTTTATAGAAGCTAACGTAATTCTTTGAAGAGAATTAAAATGATGTTTAGGAATAAGAATAGACTCATCAAGCTTATGCCTCTTTGGTTGTACTGTAATGTAACCTCCGTATATATAAACTCATCATAATATTAAAATTAAAGGAAGATATTTAAGGGAAGAAATTAATGGAGGGTCTATATTTTATTTTAAGCAATATCTTAAGGTGAGAGTAGAAGAAAAGTGTTAAAATTTTGAGAAAAAAGATAAATACAAATCCTAGCCTAAGAGAGGTGTCACATCACCTATTCTACTCTTAGCTTTAATATATATATATATATATATATATATATATATATATATATATATATATATATTTTGATGATTTGGATGAAAACCCCAAATCCTCTTAAAATTACTCAAGTTCAAAAAATAAATAAATTATTCACTCTCTTTGTTGATCAGTTCCGACCCGCCTATAATCATCATTATCAAGCTTGAGTTTCTTTCACGAAGAAAAAAGAAACAAGCAAAAACACACATCCAAATGATAAATCTCAAAATTCACCAAATAATAATAATAATAGATTTACAGTTAAATATTTATAATTAAATTTACAATTACATAACAAATATAGACAAAAACTATTGAATTCACATGAATTAAAAAATACTTAGATTCACTTTTGCTATGTAGTATCCTTAATTTTGGATTTACTATTATACTCGAGTTAATTGCTAAAAGTATATTTATACTTAGGGCTGTCCAACGGGGCGGGCTGCCCGATCCCGACCCCACCCCGCCTGACCCTGTACTAGGATCGAATACCGGTATTTGGTATCGGTTGTTGACACCCAATTTTGACCCTCCCGTCCAGTCATTAACTATAAAATTACACTAATTTTGTAAAATAATTTTTAGGATTTTTATAATAAAATGCAGCGAATAAAACATTAAATACAGGCATAAATAATTAATTTAATAATGGCGTCGCGTCTTACGTAAAGTCTTAAGCATTTAGAGTCCCGCGCCCGCATTTATTAACTTTAAGCCCTGTCATGATTTCTTAATAATTAATAAATGCATAAAATAAATAATTTAGCGGTAACGTCGTGTCAGGTAGCATAGCCGCATTTGTTAGTAATCATTTATAATTTAAAATCAATTTTAATCTGATATATGCATTTAATAGCACCGCATTAAACGATTCTTAAATATCATTCTTGCATTTAGCATTTAAATAATTTAATCTAAACTCAATTCAATTTTAATTTAACTTCGCAATAATGCAATAATAAGATTTTAATAGCGCCGCATTCTAAAATATTAAGCAAATAGCACGCCCATTTTATTCTTGTAATAATTTTAATAAAGCACCTAAATAATATAAGCAATTTATGTTATTAATTTAACACTAATTAAATACCTAAAATTAACTCCTAGAATTAAATACCTAATTAAAAGCCTAATTAAAACTACCTAACTAATACCCTTAACATATTGACCAATCGTCCCGCAGCGCACACCCGCTTTCAACGCTCCCTTATTATTACCCGCAGCCCACAAAACACCCCTCAGCCCTTTACTTATTTTTTCCTTATTACCTGAAGCCCACGCCCAGATTCCCCTTTAGCCCTATTTGCCCATCGTCCCTTTCCCCTTAGAAAGCCTAAAAACGAAGAACAAAACCTAGAAAGAACCCAGAGCTTCTTCGCGCCGGATTTCACGGAGAATCGGAGTTTCCTTCACCCACGCACCTTGGTCAACCTCCCTTACCCATGCAAGCACAGCCAGCTCGTCCCTTACCATAAGTCGTCCAGTACGAAATCTTGCCCCAAATCGTGTCAATCGCAACTTACCATAATCCATTCAAATCACACCTAGAATCAGTACGAAATCTCGTCGAATCAGCACCAATTTTAGCCCATTCTCAGCCTTACCAATTGTAGAACCCGAATGAGGGCTATAAATACAGAGGCTAGATCATGCACGATAGGCGGTGGTTTTTAGGGGATAGCATCGACCTTAGCAAAGCAGTTAAAGAACCACCAGGCAAGACATAGCAATGGGGCTCGAAATCGAGAGCGATCAAACAACTCGGAGAGTCCAACAAAGAACAGGATGAGCATATTAATGAGAATTGATCGGGGGCTTAGCATCCGGACTTTAGCATCACAAGGATGGAGGTTCAAATCCATTCTCTTTAATTCCAAAGAAAGAAACCTACAAGCAAACCTTGCCCCTTTCTCGCACCTTAAATCCAAAACCCGTCGATTGACCGACGACTTGATCTGATACGCCGTTGCCGGAAGAAGGTAAAATCGATTGCTCGCTCCTTTTGTATCTCTGTTCTCTTATGTTTAATGTGTGTTCATTCATGTTGTTGTGTTCATAAATGTACGAATAAGATACTGAGTCGCGCTTTAAATTAACCCCGACATATTCTTGCCCTGATTTGTCAATAAAAACTCATATTTAATGCAATATGTCAAGATAATGAGTGATGGATCTGCGAGTTCATAATCCTATTCGATTACATTAGCGGGCCCAGGATTTGTATACCCCTCTGTTATCAATCACCAAACATTGGGCTACATCATGGAATCCTATTAACTGGTTATGTCCTTTTACATATTACATGGTCTAGGGTGTTTATGTGTTGGTTACTAAGTGTAAAGATAACAAGAGGAATTTGTTTGAATCTCCCGCTAATTTGTATTATGAGGCATTATGTCAAGCTTTATGGAAGCTTATTTAATACGTGACTTTGTATAGAGGTGTCCATTGGGCATAAACTGGCCAACTTAAGTCACTTAGGTATCATGCTAGGCCTATTATAAGAAATCAGTCTTTAGATAGTTTGAATCAGGAATTGGCTTGTCTTATTAAAGTCATGGCTTAGAGTTCTGGAAAGGACAAACTCTAAACATGTGTTCTTAGTGTCTTGTCTGATTTGTGCATCTGCACTGTACTCCCATTTGTCGTGTATGACTATATGGGAAATGAAATGTCTAGCATGTTTAGGCTAGTTGGTTAGGAATCGATCATGATAATATGGTTAAAATTTCTTGTGTTTTGTTCCATTAAATCGGATCATAAAGCTTTGTTGTATGTGCACTAGTTCATCCATGAAATAGCATTTTGTGTCCTTGCTAGCATACACCCGGATATAATAAGTTTGATTTTCATATATGTTCAAGATATCTTCATAACTTGACATGAATCGGAAATTTGACATTCGATTGATAACCTCGGATGGACTAGATTTTGCCTATATGTCTTCTTATTACTCTTGACTTATATGAAACCAATTGAGTTAGAAATATACCGTTACATGTCATTCTTCCCTCCTTGTATAGATTTGGTAGTCTATCTAGGATTAAATGACCTTCTATTCTATATAGAGTATGTCCATGTCGATAGTAAGTTTAAATGTGTTATTCTTTCTTGTGAGTAAGAGTGTATCACAAATTGATTGTATGCATGGATATGCCTTCTGATCCTCACTGTTTTCTTATGGATACATTGGGTATGAGATGCATTATGTTTGCTAAATGCTTAGTTATCGGTTGCCCACTTTGCTTGTTGCTTGTCGTTTATTTTCGCTACTGCGTTGTCACGCTTCTGATCCTCACTGTTCTCTTATGGATACATTGGGTGTGAGGTGCATTATGTTTGCTAAATGCTTAGTTATTGGTTAAGCCCACTTTGCTTGCTGCTGTCGCTCATTCTACCACCGCGACTTCTTTGCTTCACCTCGACATTATTATGGATACGCTGAAGTTCTATTTTTGCTAAATGCTTGTTTATTAATTGACAAAGTAGGGTATGTTATGTTGAATATCTTCTATGCTAAATGCCCATAAAATTCTGGGTTGATACTAATCTTTATCTTTTCTTATTTTGCATGGCATACCTCGGAGCAAAAGAAGAGTCTCACGGCGAGACTCACCGCAAGTCATTTCAAAGGGCAACCCGCACCCGCATGTGCATTCCCGCGTCAGAAATTCCTAAGACAAAATAGGATAAGACGATGTCGCCACGCATCTTGGAAGCCGCGATCATATCCACCCTCTATATTATTTGTTTGAAATTTGTTGCCTAATTATTTAATTTTGTAATTAATAGAATACTTAGAATAGTCAAACCTTGAATCAATAAATAGAAATTAATTTAATTTTGCTTCCTTAAGCTAATTATTTTAGGCTCTTGCCTTTGCTTAATAGTTGTGATAAACCGCTTCATAATCTACACCTGCATAACAAGCTGGAATATCATTTGCCTAGACATTCTTAAAGAAAAATCGTGGTACAATTTCCTATTAAAACATAATAAGACCCTCACTTGTAGCATAATAGACACGCCCTCTTATCACAATAACATTATATTCTCACGATAAGCAATACATACCCTTAGGTAAGAGAATACTTGCACACATTTTTACTCCCGTTATACCTATAGCTAATATAGTATTTAGGCATCTTAATTGCGTCTTTTTCTAAACTGACCTTGGCTTTATACATAAACCCTTGCAAAAAATATTTTAGAAAGTATATCTTATACTCTCCCTCTTAAACGTTTTAATACACCCTTCCCTTAGCACCCTTTTAATATTTAAGCGCCCTAGCACTACTTTGTTTACACTTAGCACTTTTAAAATTGCTAGCACTTTTGTTAAGCGTCTTTAACCTTTAATATTTTAGCACCTCTTAGCATTCTTTCGCATATAGCACCTTTTGCCCTTTTACATTTTAAGCACCTTTTAAACATTTTAAACATTTTAGCGTTTATTTTATTTCCCAACATTTTATTAAGCAAGAAGAGCTTTATTTTGCATTTTCTTAAACATAATAATTACCCTAGGTTTGGCAGGACAACCGCAAGTTAGCGGATCTTAGAGGGTGCCTAACCCATTCCCTCTAGATTAATAAAGAACCCTTACCCAGAATCTCACTAAGTTTAGCAGACCATAAAATGGAGTTAATGTTTTACTTTAAACTAGTTAAACATTTAGGTGTCCTAATTCACCCAAATTAATTAGGTGGCGACTCCGCGAACCCTTAGCATTCTAGCAACCCTTTAGCATTTTAGCACCCTTTTTAAATTTTAGCATCTTTTTACATTTTAGTATCTTTTTAGCATTTTATATTTATTTTCTAACCTTTGCATTTTTGAGCAGGAGTTTAGAAAATAATCATGGCCGGAAAAAGCGCGACAGAATGGCGACTACTGGGATTTTAGGTTCTTAACCACAACAGACCTAGGGTTATTACTTGGCAATTTTTGCATTTAATTTTTGTGTGTTGTATTTTGTTTATTTTTTGCTACTTGCTTTACTGCTTTCCTTAAACTGGTATTCCGCTCATATTTCTTCCATTCTGGAAAATTCACACAATCACACACTCACGCTATTTGGTGTGCTCGCGACCGCAAATTTCTTTCAAAAAATATCCAAATTTTAGGAGAGTTGGCGCTGTGAGTTAGATCGGTTCGTCGATCGGTAGCCTTTCTCACTCGAGTTGTCCGCTCGGGAACCTTGCGTCTAGAAAAGCCAAATCTTAGAAACTTAAGATAGAGCTATACCACCCTTATTTTAGGGCATGCATGCATTTACCTTAGGTGGGTCAATCCTTGGCATCGACACCACAATTAGGAAGACACCAAACTTGTCGACGGGTTTCTCAACCCAAACGACCAACCAGCATATTATGTGTAGCGTGGCAATGACAGACAAATCCAAACCCAATCATGACATGCTGAAATTGGGAAAAGTGCACCGTCATTTGGTCGCCATTTCCAACAAAGGCATTATAGTTGGACGACTTGGACAAATCCGTCATAATCTCGCATAAGTGACGTTTAGGCTTCCCTCTGGCATAAAGAGGTCCCCCTGCATGTTAGGAAACGTTTGAATGTGCTATATGCAATATATCTGCTACATACCCGCAAATTATGTGCTTTATGCTAACACCGTTTGTTGCATTTTTAGAAAGATTTATCATCTCCCCCCAAAGGTCGATTTGTATTTGACTTAGCAATGGCAGAGCATCAATATTTCACAAGATCAAAGGCACGGTCCAGCGACATGACCGATTCAAGGGCATCTGAGCGGAACGAGTCGGAACCTGTCTTGGTTCCTATAGGCAAAGCAGGGGTCTCAGAAAAGAAGAGCAGCATGACACCTTCTCAAACTGGGACAATGTAGGAAACCAGACAGGGGCTGCAAATCCAAGCAGACCAGGCACGCAGATATCAAGGGACAAGGCGGCGAAGTCAAATGCGAATCGACCCCCCCCAAAACTCACAAATTTTCTTTGAGCGCAGGTTTTTTCATATTAACAGAAGCAGAAAGTGCAATAGCCGAAGCAGAAAATACGACAAAGTTTCTTCAGATAGCGAAGCGGCTAAAGCAACAAAGCGAGAGGATGACAACAATCCAAAGTCGCAGCAAAAGCGGCAGCGAAAGGAAGCATCAACAATCGGCGGTCAAAGTTCAAAGTTCAAGACAAAACCTAGCGCGTCAACACGGGCATAAAGTCAAACTTGCAACGCGCGCATCGCACACAACAGAGCCATCATGGCAATTCGTCGATTGCAAAGATTTAGCATGTCCACGCAAGGCGACATCTCGATATTCATCCGGCGTAGCGAGGACAACATCTCTACCCATAAAATTGCACTTCGTATGTGTTTATCATTTCATTTAAGCGGTATACACTAATGTTTTCTCAAGCTTGCAGGAGCATCTATCCTACAGGACCCGAAGCAACATCGCCCAGCAACGACGCCATCGGATTATGTCCGCACGACATCATCATCGGCATTTGCGTCTGCAACGACGCCCGGCAACACGCCCGTAACGACGGCGTCATCGATTATGTCCGAACGGCGACATCATCGCGTGCGTCTACGCAACGCCCGGCGGCACGTCGAACGGCGGCGTTATCGGCGATTATGTCAAGGCAACGACATCATCGGCGTGCGTCACGCAACGACGCCCGGAAAGAACATCGCCCAGCAACGACGGCGTCGTCGGCGTATGTCCAGCGGCGACATCATCGCGTGCGTCTACGCAACGACGCCCGGCAACACGCCCGTAACGACGGCGTTATCGGCGTATGTCCAGCGACATCATCGCGTGCGTCTACGCAACGACGCCAAAGAACATCGCCCAGCAACGACGTTATCGGCGATTATGTCAAGGCGGCGACATCATCGGCGTGCGTCACGCAACGACGCCCGGAAGAAATCGCCCGTGCAACGACGGCGTCGCCGGCGTGCGTCACGCAACGACGCCCCAAAGAATACGTCCAGTAACGACGTGATTGGCGATCATGTCGAGCGGCGACACCATCAGCATTGCGTCTACGCAACGACGCCCGGCGGCGACACGTCGCCCAGTAACGGCGTCATCGGCGTGCGTCTACGCAACGACGCCGAAGCAAAGAATACGCCCGGCAACGACGATTGACGCGTGTCGTGCAACGACACCATCGGCGTGCGTCTACGCAACGACGCCCGGAAGAACACGCCCAGCGGCGACGCCGGCGTGCGTTTGCAACGACGCCCGGCAACACATGTCCAGTAACGACACCATCGGCGTGCGTCTACGCAACGACGCCGGCAGAAACACGTCCAGTAACGGCGTTATCGGCCGCGACAATAAGTCCGAAACGACGCCATCATCGCGATATCACATCTGCGCGGACGATTTTCTGTTCTCAAAATTGCATTTCCTCTCATTCATGCTTTATTCTGTCTTAGCAGTTATGCACTAACTCTTTCTTGAGCTTTAGTCTACAGGTACATTTGCAGCAAGGACGACATATCCGCGTTCACAATCGCAACACGTCTGTGCAAGGTCGAAAAAACACAGCATTTGCAGCATCGCATCAACACAGCAGGCATCACATTTTGCAGGATAACCTTTTCTACTCACAGTCACATTGTTTTTAAAATGATGCGTCATCATTTTGCCTTAGCAGTTATGCACTAACTCTTTCTTGAGCTTTAGTCTACAGGGGCAATTGCAGCAAGGACAACGTATCCGCATTCACAATCGCAACACGTCCGTGCAAGGGCGAAATCACAACATTTGCAGCATCGCATCAACACAGCAGGCATCATATTTTTGCAGGATAACCTTTTCTACTCACAGTTGCATTACTTTAAAATTTGCATCATCATTTTGCCTTAACAGTTATGCACTAACCGTTTGTTTAAGTCTTAGCATGCAGGAGCAGGAGCACAACGTGGATTTTCTCTTACAAACCGGAATCTGTTGGGGCCAACCTTCCCAACGATCGCGTAGCGGCCTCAGCGTGGTCCACTCGCTCCACATCACCATGTAGAACCCAAAGACCATAAGCCATAGCGTACACCCGTGTTCAAGCCGCTTATTTTCTTTTACTTTTTGCACCATAACCCAAGTGTCGCCATAACTCGACATCGGGATTTAAGTCCGCGTTAGCCCGCCGTGTTTTGACCATGGTAACCAAAGGTCGCCATAACTCGACATCGACATTTGAGTCCGCATTAGCCCGCCTTGGTGTTTAGACCATGGTAACCCAAAGGTCGCCATAACTCGACATCGACGCTTTTTATTTTGCGTCACTTGTCTACCCGCCAAAGATTTCTGCGATTACGAAGATCGAGACAAAATTGGCTATGAGTCAACGTCTTTGTCCGAAGATTCTTCCATCATCTCTATACAAAGAGGGACATCTGTTGACACCCAATTTTGACCCTCCCGTCCAGTCATTAACTATAAAATTACACTAATTTTGTAAAATAATTTTTAGGATTTTTATAATAAAATGCAGCGAATAAAACATTAAATACAGGCATAAATAATTAATTTAATAATGGCGTCGCGTCTTACGTAAAGTCTTAAGCATTTAGAGTCCCGCGCCCGCATTTATTAACTTTAAGCCCTGTCATGATTTCTTAATAATTAATAAATGCATAAAATAAATAATTTAGCGGTAACGTCGTGTCAGGTAGCATAGCCGCATTTGTTAGTAATCATTTATAATTTAAAATCAATTTTAATCTGATATATGCATTTAATAGCACCGCATTAAACGATTCTTAAATATCATACTTGCATTTAGCATTTAAATAATTTAATCTAAACTCAATTCAATTTTAATTTAACTTCGCAATAATGCAATAATAAGATTTTAATAGCGCCGCATTCTAAAATATTAAGCAAATAGCACGCCCATTTTATTCTTGTAATAATTTTAATAAAGCACCTAAATAATATAAGCAATTTATGTTATTAATTTAACACTAATTAAATACCTAAAATTAACTCCTAGAATTAAATACCTAATTAAAAGCCTAATTAAAACTACCTAACTAATACCCTTAACTCATTGTTCAATCGTCCCGCAATTTCACACCATGACCAACGCCTCTTCCTTATTATTACCCGCAGCCCACAAAACACCCCTCAGCCCTTTACTTATTTTTTCCTTATTACCTGAAGCCCACGCCCAGATTCCCCTTTAGCCCTATTTGCCCATCGTCCCTTTCCCCTTAGAAAGCCTAAAAACGAAGAACAAAACCTAGAAAGAACCCTAGAGCTTCTTCAATCGCCGCCCGGATTTCTCGCCGGAGAATCCGGGAGTTTCCTTCACCCACGCACCTTGGTCAACCTCCCTTACCCATGCAAGCACAGCCAGCTCGTCCCTTACCATAAGTCGTCCAGTACGAAATCTTGCCCCAAATCGTGTCAATCGCAACTTACCATAATCCATTCAAATCACACCTAGAATCAGTACGAAATCTCGTCGAATCAGCACCAATTTTAGCCCATTCTCAGCCTTACCAATTTTAGAACCCGAATGAGGGCTATAAATACAGAGGCTATATGCATGCAATAGACGGTGGTTTTAGGGGATAGCATCGATTTAGCGGCGGTTAAAGAACCACTGTGGCAAGACATAGCAATGGGGCTCAGAAATTGAGAGCAGTCAAACAACTCAGAGGAGTCCAACAGCAACAGAGGAGGAGCATATTAACAGAATTCAGTCAGGGGGCTTAGCATCCAGACCCTTAGCATCACAAGGATAGGAGGTTCAAATCCCTTCTCTTTTAATTCCAGCAAAGAAACCTACAAGCAAACCTTGCCCCTTTCTCGCACCTTAAATCCAAAACCCGTCGATTGGACCGACGACTTGATCTGTTGCCGCGGTCGCCAGAAGGTAAAATCGAATTCTGCTCGCCTTTCCTTTTCTCTGTTCTCTTATGTTTAATGTGTGTTCATTCATGTTGTTGTGTTCATAAATGTACGAATAAGATACTGAGTCGCGCTTTAAATTAACCCCGACATATTCTTGCCCTGATTTGTCAATAAAAACTCATATTTAATGCAATATGTTGAAGATAATGAGTGATGGATCTGCGAGTTCATAATCCTATTCGATTACATTAGCGTGCCCAGATTTGTATACCCCTCTGTTATCAATCACCAAACATTGGGCTACATCATGGAATCCTATTAACTGGTTATGTCCTTTACATATTACATGGTCTAGGGTGTTTATGTGTTGGTTACTAAGTGTAAAGATAATAAGAGGGATTGTTTGAATCTCCTGCTAAATTGTATTATGAGGCATTATGTCAAGCTTTATGGAAGCTTATTTAATACGTGGTGACTGTATAGAGGCGGTCTGCATTGGCATAAACTGGCCAACTTAAGTCACTTAGGTATCATGCTAGGCCTATTATAAGAAATCAGTCTTTAGATAGTTTGAATCAGGAATTGGCTTGTCTTAGTAAAGTCATGGCTTAGAGTTCTGGAAAGGACAAACTCTAAACAGTTGTTCTTAGTGTCTTGTCTGATTTGTGCATCTCTTGCCTGTACTCCCATTTGTCGTGTATGACTATATGGGAAATGAAATGTCTAGCATGTTTAGGCTAGTTGGTTAGGGAATCAGTCATGATAATATGGTTAAAATTTCTTGTGTATTGTTCCGGTAAATCAGATCATAAAGCTTTGTTGTATGTGCACTAGTTCATCCATGAAATAGCACTTTGTGTCCTTGCTAGCATACACCCAGATATAATAAGTTTGATTTTCATATATGTTCAAGATATCTTCATAACTTGACATGAATCGAAATTTGACATTCGATTGATAACCTCGGATGGACTAGATTTTGCCTATATGTCTTCTTATTACTCTTGACTTATATGAAACCAATTGAGTTAGAAATATACCATTACATGTCATTCTTCCCTCCTTGTATAGATTTGGTAGTCTATCTAGATTAAATGACCTTCATTCTATATAGAGTATGTCCATGTCGATAGTAAGTTTAAATGTGTTATTCTTTCTTGTGAGTAGAGTGTATCACAAATTGATTGTATGCATGGATATGCCTTCCGATCCTCATTTGTTTTCTTATGGATACATTGGGTATGAGATGCATTATGTTTGCTAAATGCTTAGTTATTGGTTAAGCCCACTTTGCTTGTTGCTTGCTGTTTATTTTCTGCTACCTGTTGCTCGCTGCCTTCTGATCCTCACTGTTCTCTTATGGATACATTGGGTGTGAGGTGCATTATGTTTGCTAAATGCTTAGTTATTGGTTAAGCCCACTTTGCTTGCTGCTTGCTGTTCATTGCCTGCTACCTGCGACTTGCTGCCTGCTGACCCTCACTGTTATGGATACGCTGAGTTCTATTTTTGCTAAATGCTTGTTTATTAATTGACAAAGTAGGGTATGTTATGTTGAATATCTTCTATGCTAAATGCCCATAAAATTCTGGGTTGATACTAATCTTTATCTTTTCTTATTTTACATGGCACGCATCGGAGCAAAACGAAGAGTCTCACGGCGAGACTCACCGCAAGTCATTTCAAATGGCAACCCGCACCCGCATTTGCATTCCCGCTTCAGAAATTCCTAAGACAAAATAGGATAAGACGATGTCGCCACACATCTTGGAAGCCGCGATCATATCCACCCTCTATATTATTTGTTTGAAATTTGTTGCCTAATTATTTAATTTTGTAATTAATAGAATACTTAGAATAGTCAAACCTTGAATCAATAAATAGAAATTAATTTAATTTTGCTTCCCTTAAGCTAATTATTTTAGGCTCGCCTTGCCTTTGCTTAATAGTTGTGATAAACCGCTTCATAATCTACACCTGCATAACAAGCTGGAGTATCATTTGCCTAGACATTCTTAAAGAAAAATCGTGGTACAATTTCCTATTAAAACATAATAAGACCTACTGCTGTAGCATAATAGACACGTCCTCTCTTATCACAATAACATTATATTCTCACGATAAGCAATACATACCCCTTAGGTAAGAGAATACTTGCACACATTTTTACTCCCGTTATACCTATAGCTAATATAGTATTTAGGCATCTTAATTGCGTCTTTTTCTAAACTGACCTTGGCTTTATACATAAACCCTTGCAAAAAATATTTTAGAAAGTATATCTTATACTCTCCCTCTTAAACGTTTTAATACACCCTTCCCTTAGCACCCTTTTAATATTTAAGCGCCCTAGCACTACTTTGTTTACACTTAGCACTTTTAAAATTGCTAGCACTTTTGTTAAGCGTCTTTAACCTTTAATATTTTAGCACCTCTTAGCATTCTTTCGCATATAGCACCTTTTGCCCTTTTACATTTTAAGCACCTTTTAAACATTTTAAACATTTTAGCGTTTATTTTATTTCCCAACATTTTATTAAGCAAGAAGAGCTTTATTTTGCATTTTCTTAAACATAATAATTACCCTAGGTTTGGCAGGACAACCGCAAGTTAGCGGATCTTAGAGGGTGCCTAACCCCTTCCCTCTAGATTAATAAAGAACCCTTACCCAGAATCTCACTAAGTTTAGCAGACCATAAAATGGAGTTAATGTTTTACTTTAAACTAGTTAAACATTTAGGTGTCCTAATTCACCCAAATTAATTAGGTGGCGACTCCGCGAACCCTTAGCATTCTAGCAACCCTTTAGCATTTTAGCACCCTTTTTAAATTTTAGCATCTTTTTACATTTTAGTATCTTTTTAGCATTTTATATTTATTTTCTAACCTTTGCATTTTTGAGCAGGAGTTTAGAAAATAATGCCGTAGGAAAAGCGCGACATCGGTTCGCCCCATCCTCCCGCCACCACTATCCCATCCCGCCCACGACCCTTCCCCGACCGTTGCATAATGGCTATACACAATTTGGCCATTGTGCAACGGATAAATTCCCCCCTCCCACCCTACCCCAGACCCCCTTAATATTTATTTTTAACTCCTAAGTTATTATATTTACACTTTAACCCAATTTTGAACTATAAATACTTCATTTTCTCTTCATTCTTTCTGACAAATTTTGCTACAATCTCTCAATCTATCTCTCATTCTCTCTACATTGTCTACTAAATATTCAATTTTATTTATTCATTTGGGAGTGAAGTTGGCAACTAGCTTGAGGATCATCCATCGAGCAAAGTTTCAATTTTCAACCTCTCGATTACACGTCGACGTTACGTCGGCGTTTGGTACATTCGTTCCTTCATTAAATTATTGTTGTTTCTTTACTTTAATTAGCGCACTTAATTTCATTATCTTTAATTATTTATTTGCATAATTATAATGAAAAAATTGAAACGTATGATTACGGGTAAGGATAAAGGTATTGCTTCTTCTAGTATTGGTGATAAGGGTAATATTACTTCTTCTAGTCATCCTATTCCTCCTAGACATGACGATTTTGTTGATACTGAATTATTTTCTGAAGTACCATTAGATTTAGACGATGATCTATTTTCTGAAACTCAACAAGACTTTAATTTAGAAGATAATATAGATGACACACCCACTAATCTAGATGACATGCCCACTAATGCACCTCAAACTGAACCACGTCTTATTCCCCATAGTATGAGACGAGGCCCACCACAATGAAAATTAACATCAGATGTATGAGCTTTTTTTTATAGGGACGTAGAAAATCAAGTTGCTAGATGCATAATTTGTAAAAAAAAGTTTATAAATTTAAAATGGAAAAAAGTCAGAGCGGGACGGGAGGTTTAACTACATATTTGAATAGATTTCACAAAACTAGGTGGGAGGAATATAAGGCTAAAAAGGCGGATGCGTCAATGCCCTCTCAGTAGGGACAAAGTTCATATATTGTCCCGGACCAGGTACAGAGTCAAATTGACCCTATGACGGGGGAAATTGTAGGCCCTAAATACGATAAAAATAAAGATAACGAGCATTATTAAAATTAGTTGCAGTGGAGGGTTTACCTTTTTCATTTCTTGAATCTCCTGGTTTTATTCATTTTATAAGAGAAATGTACAATCCTGCTTATAACGGTTTTCCTAGATCAACTGTTAGGAGAGATGCTTTTAAATTTGCATACGAATATCAACAATATTTACGTTATTTATTATATCATTTTAAAGGAAAAGTATCTATCACATCTGATATAGGCCGTAGTACTAACGACCATGATTATTTAACAGTAACATGTCATTGGGTAGATTAAAAATGTAGTATGCAAAAACGTATATTAGCGTATAGATATATAGATAGTAGGCACACATGTATTTTTATTTTAGAAAATATTTTTCTAGTTTGCGATTATTATGGCATAACTGATAAAATCATGACTATTACATTAGATAACGCTTCTTCTAATGTTATTGCTGTTAGATTATTAAAAAAATGTTTTAACTCCATCTTTTCCAGATCATTTTCATATAAATATGCATGTCATATTTATAACTTAGTTGTAAAGAATGATCTATCACTTTTTGAAGACATTCTTGGAAAAATACAATTTTCTATAAACTTTATTTTTAAAGTAATAGAATACAACGAATAAAAGAATATAAAAAAACTTGTCACGATTGTCAACTACCTTACAGAAAAATTTCCGAAGAAGTATAACTAGATGGAATTTTATATAGAACCAACTACGTGTTGCTTATGAGTATAGAAGACCTATAACTCAATTTTAACGCCCGTAATCGAAATCCTACTGATATGATTATTGATTCCGATTGGGATACAATTTTAAAACTTATTACATTTTTAGAATTTTTTTATCTAGCTACTAAAGAATTTTTCGGTATTTATTATCCTACTATTTCATCAATGTTATTTTATATAGCTCTAATATTTATATTACTTAGTGAATATATGAAAAAACCAGCTTATAAGACACCTATTAAAAAATGTTTCTAAAAATAAAAAAATATTTTATTTCTATTTCCCCAATTTATATTATTAGTGTTGTATTAAATCCGTCTATTAAAATAGATGGTTGTAAAACACTTATTGAAACTATTTATGATTGCATAGATAAACTTCCACCTCCATCTCCCAAAAATCCAAATGACCCACCACCTATTGAAAAAACTAGAGAAGAAGTGGTGGCTAGCATACGAGATGAATGTAAAAAAGTATATACGCATTACCAACAAGAAAGTGCTAGCAACCAACCGGCTTCCATGCCGTCTTCTTCTTCTTCTTCTTCTTCTTCTTCAACACAACCTCAAAAACGACATGATACAGATTGTATTGAAAGCCTCAAACATAGAATGTTTAGTGGTAACATTTCTAACCAAGTTAGCGAGTTTGATGTTTTTGTTTTGCAGAGTGTTGTACCGTACGAAGCAATTGAAAATGAAGAGGGACGTGAAGACTTGCTAAAATATTGGATGGAGAATGAGAAGACATTTTCAACACTACCTAAGATGGCCCGAGGTGTGTTGAACATTCAAGCGTCATCAACTGAAAGCATTTTTTCGATCGGCAGATATCAAATAGGAGAGCACATACATTCATTGGTGGGAGACTCATTGGAGATTGCAGTTCGATTTAGAGATTGGATTCGTGTGAAGCGTAGGAAGTGTGGCCAACCGGAGATCAATGCAGAAGAAGACTACAACTAAAACGAAATCTTATCCGACGGAGGTGGAAGCGACGTCGACCAATTTGACCAACAAATATCAATTCCAACCGAAGAACTAAAAGAAATTATAAAGGAACTAGAAAACGTGTTTCTTAACATGTAATTCTTTTAATTGTAATTTTACTATGTTATTTATTTGCAACTTTCAATATCACGAAGTTGCAATTTTGAAATTGTATTACAAAAAAAAATCATCCTTCTATTAAATAATATAAGAGGCACACACAAATAGTCTTGTGATGTTTTTATTAAACTATCTTGTTGTGTGTGTTATTTTTTTAATTTAAGGGCAAAAAAAAGACCCACCCCGACCCCACCCCCGACACCTCGAGATCAGGACGGGACATCGACAGACCCCGCCGGCCCCGCCAAAACCTGATCCCGCCCTATCCCCAGCCCCGCCAAACCCCGATCCCGCCCTACCCCAGTCAAATCCGATCCACGGCCAGCGCCTAACCCGCGTTGACCACCCTTACTTATACTCCATATTACTTGCCACTGTATTTGCTAAAACTATACTCATACTCCAACAACAACAATAATAATATACCTATATATTTTCATAAGTGAGGTCTAGAGAGGTGGGTCTACGGTCTACACAAACCTTACCCCTAATCTTGTGTATAGAGAGACTGCCTCCGATAGACCGAAAACTATACTATCCTCCAATTTGTTTATAATTGTCACGACCCGACCCCGGGCCCGCGACTGGTGCCCTACCTGGGCACCCTTACAGGTATACATCAGAGATAATCAGCGGAACATACATAAACTCAACAAGAATTAAATAACAGGTTAGCCGATAAGGCTACCTCCCTGGATATATACATACGTAAAACCAAAAGCAGTTACCTTCTTTTTTTTTTACAAACCGACCCACAAGATATGACTACAGACCTCTAAGAGTTTTAACATAACAACTGTGACGGGACAGGGCCCCGTCATACCCCTGAATGTATATAAAACTACAACCTCAGGGAATTGTACCAACAGACAAAGCCTCCGGAGAAATGGAGCTTTTCAAGAACTGAGCAGTGATCCTAAGAGCGAGGATCAGCAAGCTATGCACCTCAACCTGCGGCATGAACGCAGCCCCCCGAAGGAGGTCAGTACGAAATATGTACCAAGTATGTGAAACTGAATATACTGTAATGAAATCATAACAGTCTATATAAAGCTGGAGACATGTATGATAACAAAAATAACAGTACATGGTGCCTTGCCGAAGTGAAAGTAATGAAAGTCAGTTTTACCTTGTACAGACTATTTCAACACCTGAACAATAGTCACACCAGGGCTATGGACACAAGCCCTCGAATATCATCACACAATCCGGTAAGGGTCTCAAGCCCACAAATATCAAAGTGTGCCCGTGGAATCCCACATCACTGCCGACAGCCGTAAGTGTAAATTATAACCATGTGACGCGCCCGTTGCATCCTACCTCACTGTCGGCGTACACATATACAATATACATATATATCTCCCCGCGTGGAATCCCATCATCGCCGATACCGTAGGTGTAAAATATAACCATGTGACGCGCCTGTGGCATCCTACCTCACTGTCGGCGTACACATATACAATACATATATATATATATATATATATATATCTCATGCCCGTGGAATCTCTCATCTCGGGTACATGACTTCATGAGGAGCTAGTCCATGGAGTAATAATCGTACATAACATGCCCGTGAAATCCCTCATCTCGAGTACATGTCTTCATGGAGAGCTAATCCATGGAGTAATAATTGTATATAACATGTCCGTGGAATCCCTCATCTCGGGTACATGTCTTCATGGAGAGCTAATCCATGGAGTAATAATCGTATATTACATGGTCGCATGCTCCGGAATCCATCATCGTATAAGCATGGCCATGGGGTAATAATCGTATCCGGGAATTTAACGCGTCACGGTTGCGTGCCGGAATCCTCATCGTATAAGCGTCTCGGATCAATCACAATGGAGCGTGCGCGTGGAATCCTCCGTCGCTTCGATGCGTCAAGTAAATTCACAACGAGACAGCCGACCCTCCAACTGAGAGTCACGGCAGCGTAAAAATATAACACTTGCACTCAAAGGATATCACAAGCAAGCATAGGCAAGTTCATAAAATCTTTAGACTTTCATTAACATACAAAGATGAATCTCATTTTATAAACTCAGGGCACTTTCATATTACTTAAAAATCCGGGAATTTAACCCAAAGTACTACGTACTTCCATTCTTTTCAAAAGACTCATTTTCATATAAAACCCAAGATACTAACACCCGTAGTATCAAGACATGTCTACATTTCAAACAAGTCACTACATTTTTAGAAATACATTTCTAGGCTTCTAAATCAAGTGACCCTTACTTTAACACTTCAAGCAATTGATGCCTTTAAATCAAATTGGCCTTCCTTATTTCAAGTCATTTCTGTGTTTACATTACTAGAGAAAACCATCCTTTTAACCTTCCATAAAGTTGTTATAACCAACTTCCCATAAAGCCGTTATACTAACTTTATGCTTTAGAAGCTAAGACATCTTTAACATTTCATAAAGCCGTCATAACTAACTTCCCATAAAGCCGTTATAACTTTTTATGTCTTAGACAAATTCATTCTTTTTATGACCAAGAGACTTATACTTTCAAATCCAGTTACACAACTTTCAAAATATTTCAAGTCTCTTAACTTTAGAAATCAAGTTTCTTAACTTAGAAATCAAGTTTCTTAACTTAGAAATCAAGTTTCTTAACTTAGAAATCAAGTCCCTTATCTTTAGAATAGTTCAAGAATCAATACTTTCCAAATCAAGTATTCTATACTTTTTCAAGTCAGGAAATCCTTGTTTACCTTATTAGAATAAACCATTCTTTTAACCTTTCTTTAAAAACAAGTGAGTTAATTCTCTAACTCAACCAACTTAGACATTCTTAAAACAAGTCAAGTATATCAAATGAACTGACTTCATTTAAATCTCGTACGTCTACCGTACTATACATTTATAACTACTCATGCTCAAGAGATAAGAAAGTTTCCACATACCTCTTCGGTTCAATCCACTTGCTAAGTCCAATATGCCGTACGTAGTATGTCGACCTATAATGACCATAATACGTCTATTAGCTTCTAGCTTCAACGTAGAATATTCTAATTGTAAAGTCCCTTATTCTACGGAAAATTGGACAGCACTTCCTTTGTTTCTACATACTTTTCCACCTTTTCCAAGGCCCGTATTCATCAACCAAAACGCCACATTTAAGGCTCAACCAAACAGGTAACCAAAGGGGATTACACGCCTAACTGGACGTGTAAAATTCTGTCCCACAATTCATATATAATAGTCCATTATTAATAAGGCCAATCTCGGCTACGATAATGACAACATATAGTCCTTTTTCCATTCCTTATATCACAAGTTCATTTATCAATTACTACAACATGTAATCTTTAATTACATAGGAAGACAAGGATTATTACCTCAATAAGCCCAAAATATTTCAAGGATCTCGCCCGCTTTAGCTCTTTTCCGCAACTCCTCTTCTTTACGACCCAATCCGCAATTAATGACCCTTAGAAGCTTCTAACCAACTTCTATTCTTGCTTTAATACCAAAATTGAAGAACACCTTAGGATTTGTTTCAAACCCTAACCACGTTTTGTGAAGATTTAGGGAAGGTGGGAGTTCAATCTTGGCTAATCCCTTTGTTAATATCCTTCATCTAGTGTGTAAGAACAACACTTGTAAGATTCAACAATCCTTGCCTTTGGTTCTTGGCCAAATCAAAAATGAGAGAGAGAGAAGAGCAAGTATTTGGATGACGTTTTGTGTAGAATGGCCAAGTCTTGCAAGACTTGGCCAAGATATAGTCCTTTTCTTGTTCTAGAAGTTGGGAGGGACACTTGTCGCCCTCCCATAGGTCCTTTACAACAAATATCTTCTAATTTTACACTATTTCCGCAGAAAATTCCGCCTCGGCGCCGCGGCCCTGCAGCCGGCGCCGTGGCGCTGCAACGTCAGACAATTTGAGTTTGGCCGCCATGGCCTGCGGTAGCCGCGGCGCTGACCACTCTCTTCTGTCAGCTGATCTTGTAACGTCCATACCTTTCTACTCCGATGTCCTATCGACGAGAGGTTTGTTGTGTTGGAAACTAGACTCAATGAAATTCATACTAGGCTTTTGAAACACCTAAAAACTCTCAATATACTAGGAGATATACTGCTCCAAAGTTGACTGAAAATCTGCCTAAAAACATTTTTGCCAACTTATCTTTCCAAATTCAAATCTTATTTCCTTTCGTACGTTCTTATCTTATTCTCTTGAAATTATGGGGCGTAACAATAATAATAATAAAGAACGTTAAAAATAGTTATAATAACATAATTTTCGTCATACCAAAATGTCTTATATTACTTGGTTTAATAAATACTAAACTATTATTATTATTATTCTTTTAAATTCAAAATTTTCATCGTTACAATCTCCAGCTTGCTAATATTATCATTAGTATGTAAGTACTAATGTTTTTTCTGGAAAACACCTGGAAGAAAAACAAATCATGAAAAAGACTAATTAGGTCATACCAAACACACCTTAATTAACTACACTTGTATCTCAAAGCTATTGGAATTCATTTTTACTGTAGTTGGCTCCAATGAAATTACAACGAGCCTAATATCTTATCCTGTAACAGTAATCACCCCTCAAATTGAAGAATAATTTATATTTTTCTATTTTGTTTGGCTGTTTTTGATTGTTGAGCAATGGTTCATTGAAGTATTTCATCTCTACATAAACTTTAAGGGAGTAATATGTCTTTTCAAGACCAAAGCTCAAGCCACTTAGGGTGTTTGGTAATGACGGAAATTGTTTTTCTTAGAAAAATGTTTTCCAAAAAATAAATTCAGAAAATTAGTGATTTTTCTACTCATTTTCTTGTGTTTGGTACACAAGTTAGAAAATATCATTTAAAGAGCATTTACATATATTCAAAGCAAGATACTATTAGATTTTTTAACTTGGAGTGCGACTTTTGTTGACAGGGTAGAAGTAGATTAGGCTGCGCGGGTGGGGTGTGTCGGGGTAGGGTGGTATGGGGTGGGGTAGAGTGGTAGTGGTGGGTGGGTGGGGGCAGGGGATGGTGCGGTGTGGAGATAGGGTGGGTGGGTAGGTGTGGTGGCGTGCGACGGGGTAGGGTGTAGTGGTGGTTGTGGGGGTAGGGTCGGGGTGGGTGTGGACAGATAGTGCAGGAGTGGATCGGGGATGCATTGATGTGTTTTTATTGATTCGGAAAACGTTTTTCGTCATATTTTTAAGGAAAGTATTTTGCTATTTTGAGAAAACAAATTTTAAGATATTTAGTACAACCAAACAAAAGAAAATGGGGAAAATAATTTCAGTCATATGTACCAAACATACCCTTAAGTACTTAGCCTTTTCTCTAGACTTCTATTTTCCCACTAATTAATGACCTCTTGGCAATTATTAAGGTTCATTAAATAGTTAATATTACAACCTGTTGTGTTTATTACAACATACTCCCTCTATCTCAAAATATTTATCGTCTTTATTAAAAATATATGTATCAAAATATTTATTATTTTATTTAATCAAAATAAAATAAAATATTTTTCCCTCTTTTATCCTTATATTAATTATATTAATGAACTAATATTATGAGTTCACGTACATAAGAAAAGCTTTTAAATATTTACTGAGGATATATTACATAATGAAATATTAAAAGCATTATATTCATTAATATTTTTAGAGAGCGTTTAAATAAAAGACATAATAAATATTTTAAGACGGAAGAAGTATCGACTTAGTGCCCGTTTGGTTGAGCTTCTCAAAAGGCCAAAAGTGTTTTTTTTTTTTGCCAAGAGCACTTTTGGCTCCAAAATGGAGTGTTTGGTGATTTGCTTTTGGCAAAAAAAAAACACTTTTGACCTCTATCGGGAGAAGCCAAAATTTTGAATTTTTGCTCAGTAGAGTTAAAATAGCTTTTCGATTTGTCAATTTTTAATCCAAAAACATTTTTATTGACAATCAAACACCTAAAAATTTTTTGATTAAAAACTCTACTTCTAAAAACTCTTTTTAATAAAAAACAATCATTCAGTTATAACGAAAATTTCCAAGATTCGATACCTAATCATACCGATTCAGTTTCATCTTCAAACTTGAAAAGGAAAATAATTAGAATTTTTTTTAGGTTTTTCCAAATTTTTACTCTCATAACCTTTAACTTTGTTTTATGTCCAAGTATAACCTTAACTTCCAAATATTCTTTTTGAACTTTAATTTTAAATATTATTTCCTTTGTTCCAAGTTATGTTGATGTGTTATACGTACAAGAGTCGAAACACTTAATATTGATCATGAATTTGTGTATAGATTCTTCAAATATTTCAAAATAAATTTATATATTTGAAAACTACACAAAAAATATTGTAAGTTAATACATCCAATGATTCAAAATATTCTTAAAAGGTTTGAAAAACTTATAGCCAAAGAAAAAAAAAATTAACTCCCCAAATCTTACCACGTTCACATAAATTGAAATGAAAGAAGTAATAATCTCAATTAATTATATTGAAATGTTTATTAGGTTTTAATAGGTTAGACCCAAGGGTGGAGCCAGTACAACGGTATAAATAAGGTTAATTTTTTTTTATATAATAGATATTGAATTATCTTGATTTTTCATGTATTTATTTTCTTATATTTTTAAATTTCCGTATATAGAAATTTCGGATCCATCACTGTTCAGACCCTTAGATAAGAGGCGTAAATGAAACATTTTGACAAATATGAGGGGTCACTTAAGTATTTAGCCTTCCCAAAAGATTTAAAGTTTTAAACCCATTGCATGTAGTAATTCCACCATGTGTCCTTTAAACAGTTGGACACAATACTACAATACTGTTACTTCTACAATACTACTTTCTACAAAACAATAACGCTCTCATATATTTTTTTTCTATTTGCCAAGAATATATCATTGTAATTGCCATAATAAAAGGGTTGTTCATATTGTAGAATTTTTTTATATTTTTTTAAACCATTAATGGTGTTTTTCTGAAGTGGGATTTGTTTGAAATGGTTGAGATTTACAATGAACTTAAAGAAACTCATATTTTCTGATCAATTTTCATCTCAAACAAGAAGGTAGGTAGTTGTTTCTGGCTTTGGTTTAGGTGTTGTTTCTTCTTTCATTTTTCTTTGTATTTTACTCTTGAATTATTCCTTCAAGTCTCCATTTATTAGTCCTGTTTTTACTGGTTTTAGTTAAATGATAATAGTACCCTCCTTTCTTGGCCTTTTTCTAGTACTAGTACTTCTTCTAGTAATAATAATGTTAGTACTACTAGTGTTAGTTTTAGTTCTAAGGGAACCATTGAAAACTTGTCTCATAATGTGAAAAATGGAAACTTTAGTGTTCAAGAATCAGGGTTTACCAAGAATATTCATGAATTAAATGTGTCTCAAGGGAAAGGAACATTTTTAGGAAATACCAATGTGGGGAATTTGTCTGAGAATGTGAAAAATGAAAGCTTTGTTGTTCAAGAATCAAGAATTACCAAGAAAACCCCTAAATTGGATGTGTCACAAACTGATGGAGATATAACATATCTCAATGGAACCTCCACTTTGCAACGTGCTGGTGATATTGGCGCGATAAATAATAATGCGGGTCGTCCTACTTATATTGAGGATGTTGTGGGATCAAGTGGTGATAGAAAAAAAGATGTTGTGATTGAGGGTAAAGGGGGTTTATCTGTGGATAAAAATGGTGTAATGGTTCAAAATGATGGAAAATCATTGATTGGACGTGGCAAGGATTTTTATGGGGATTGTGATATATATGATGGTCAATGGGTTAGAGATGACACAAAGCCGTATTATCCTCCGGGTTCTTGTCCTATTATTGATAGAGATTTTGATTGTCACCTTAATAAGAGGCCGGATGATGGGTATATCAAGTGGAGATCGCAGCCATATGCATGTGACATACCGAGGTAAGAGTACTAAATATCCCTTCCCTTGTGTCTTAATTTTCAGTGATAGTATTTTAAATTGACTATGAATTACAATTTAGTCTAGTAACCCTCAATCATGGATGTGCTATAATGTATAAAGGTAATGTCACAAACTAGGTTGTATGGGGCGGAGTGTTGGTCAGTCAAGACTTCGCACATCCAAAAGATGAAAGTTGCGGAGATGAGAATACTGAGATGAATGTGTGGACATATAAGGAGGGATAGGATTAGGAATGATGATATACGGGACGGAGTGGGAGTGGCCTTGGTGAAGGATAAGATGTGGGAAGGGAGGTTGTGATGGTTTGGACATGTGCAGAGGAGAGACACAAATGTCCCAGTGAAGAGGCTATGGACGGGTTCATGAGGGGTAGAGGTAGGCCGAAGAAGTATTGGAGAGAGGTGATTAGACGGGATATGACGCATGTGCAACTGTTGAGGATATGACCTTAGATATGGGGTTGTGGAGGATACAGATTAGGATAGAAATGTAGTAGGTAGTCGTGCGTAGTTCTACTTACGCTTGCAAACTGATAGCTGTAGTGTTATTACTTTAGGCCCGTTTAGCCTATCATACTAATAGGCGCACTATGATTTTATAGTCCTCTGTAGTTTGATTTCTGCTGTTATGTATTCTTTAGTGTACTTTGTTTAGCTTATTTATCTGCACTAGTTATTGCTTACTTTTCAGAATGCGCTATCATGACTTATTCACTTTTGATATCAGCATTCGACCATTTTTCTGGCTTTGCTTGTTTTTTTGCTTTGCTTGTGCTTATGCTCTGTCTTGAGCCGAAGGTCTCTCAGAAACAGCCGCTCTACTTACCAAGATAGAAGTAAGGTCTGCATACACTCTACCCTTCCAGACCCCACGTTGTGGGATTTCACTGGGTATGTATGTTGTTATTGTAATGTTACAAATTAAGATAGAACATAGAATCCATTATTCCTATGCTACTCCAAATAGTATGATGTATTGTCTCATCAGTTGATCCGGTATGTTGCCATTGCTTGTAAGTTTCTTAGGGGTGATATTTGTTGACTATATCTTGTGTGAAGTTTGAGTGCGCCCGTATGAGAATAATGAACATCTTCTGTGAAATGCAAGCAGGTTCCTTTGGTAAAATGCTGTGTTGCCAAACTTGACATTGTTTTAAATGGTTTTCAAAATGTGACTGACATTATTCACATAGCCACTGAAATTTATTTGATTTACATATTCTCTGTTGCATATTTAGTTATATTTGTCAATTAACCTTTTTTTTTCCCACACACTAGCCTCAACGCAACTAATTTTCTGGAGAGATTGAGAGGGCAAAAGCTTGTATTTGTCGGTGTCACGACCCGAACCCCGGGCCCGCGACTGGTGCCTTACCTGGACACCCCCTTTTATACCCTCACATCCCTTTCAAGACATAGGCCAAATAATAAATGAAAACTGTATATGTAGCAACAAGGCAAGCCGATGAGGCTGCCGCTATATATATATATAAACGGGAACATCCCTACAACACTGTAGTACAACTGACCAACAACATATATACACAACTCACGCAAGTCCAGCCCACATATGAATACAGACCTCTAAGAGTTTGGACAGTAACCTATGACGGGACAGGGCCCCGCCACACCCCTGAATGTACGTAAGCCTACCATACCAGGGTCTGTATCAACATGACAAGCCTCCGAAATAATGGAGTTTTTCCAAAACTGAGTAGAGATCCTAAGAGCGAGGATCACCAAACTGTGTACCTAAACCTGCGGCATGAAACGCAGCCAGAAAGAAGTCGATCAACAAGTACTAAGTATGTAAACATAAAGTACAGTAAATAAACCATAACTGGCCAAAAGATGACAGGGACAAGTAAAAACCTTACCAGCTCCAACCATGCCATATAAAATAAAAACCAACTGTTCCTTGTATCACTGTACCACTGTACTACTGTACTTTGTATAAACAAATGAGAGTCAACTGAGTCTTTTAAAAATATGTCTTTTTAACGGTAAGATCCATCGTGTCATTTCAAATTATGAAATAAATACCATTTCAAAATATGAAAGACATGTCAGGGTCATCCGCCCTCTGAATCATTATGCAATTCCAACCATGGGTCTTAGACCATGATATCAAAGCGTGCGTGGAATTCCTTCATCACCGTCGATGCACAGTATAATATATAACATGCCCGTGGAATTCCTGCATCACTGTCGGCATGCACAAAGTATAATATATAACATGCCCGTGGAATTCCTGCATCTCGGGAACATGTCATCATGGAGAGATAGTCCATGAAATAATAATATCACCCGAGAATTGAACCCGCATCATGGTCGCACGCCCACAGAATTCCTTCATCGTGAAAGCATGTCCATGGAACAATATAGTGGAAGCATGCCCATGGAATTCTTCTATCATGTAAGTACGTCCAAGTAAATAATACAATAAGATGGCCGACCCTCCAATGAGGGACGCGGTGGTATAGAAATATAACGCTTGCACGAAAGGCTATCATGAGCGAACATATGCAAGTTTAAAATATTCTTTGACTCTCAATATCATAAAATGAATAAACCATCATTTTAGCAAACCAAGACAATGTCATGCCTTCCCTTTAAACCAAGACAATTATCATGCATTCCTTTTAAACAAACCAAGACAATTACCATGCCTTACTTTTAAACAAACCAAGACAATTACCATGCCTTACTTTTAAACAAACCAAGACAATTACCATGCCTTACTTTTAATCAAACCAAGACAATTGTCATGTCTTCCTTTTTAAGATAATACCATGCCTTCCTTTTCAAAAACACATTTAACATGAACTTTCCTTTTAGAAATCCCAAGGTACTATCAAGGGAGTATATCTAACAACTTCCATTTTATGAGCCGTGATTAATATATCATGAGATTTTATCTGATCAGCTGTGAACCTAGAAAATGTAAAACGAACTGGTTATATCTTAGCTTCTATGCAGATGAAAATTCTACTCATTTAAATATAATAGATTGTCGATTCCTTTTTTTCATTAACGCTGCAGTGACTTGTTCGATACCTTTTCTCATTAGTGCTATAGCTTAGCAAGATCAACTCGACTCCAATGCTTCCTAAAAACTCTTACCAACATCTCCCATAAGACTTGATAAGGACTGTTAGGAACCATTTAGACATGTCTTAAACATAGAATCAACAACATGACCACCCTTAACTTCTAAGAGTAGAATAACTTCCCTTTTTATAAAACCCGAAGTACTATTAATGAAATAGATAGAACCACTTCCTTTCTAGACAACCCAACTAGAACCGTATCGTCCGCGCATCTTTTCATTATAAACCCCAAGATACTAACACCCGTATTATCAAGACACTTTCCACCTTTAAGATCAAGTCAAGTATACTTTTAAACTCAAGTGACTTACTCTTTTAAAACCTAGACACTTCCTTTTTTTTAGATCAAGTTACTACACCTTTTAAATCAAGTAACCTATTCTTTCCAAATCAAGGAAACACCCCAATGAAATCCGAATTATTTAAAATCCTCATTTGGAAATTCAAGACACTTATAATATCAAGTATCATTTTATAAGGTTCATGCTCAAGAAGATAGGAAGAGTTCACATACCTCTTCGGCTAATCCACACGCTAAGTAGAATACGCCGCAAGTAGTACTTCAACCTATAACGATAACAATACTTCTATCAACTTCATGATATTAGTATACTTATACTACTCAATGAATCTCCTTTCTTTTATAAAAAAATTTGGGCAGCACTTCCCCCGTTTCTACGTACTTTTCCACCTTTTCCAAGGCCCGATTTCAACAACCAACAAGCCATACTTAAGGGCATAACCAACAGTTAACCAAAGGGGATTACACACCTAACTTGACGTATAAAATTCAACCCCTTAATCTACAGAAAACAGTCCACTAAAATCAGTCCATAGTCCAATGTAAAAACAGTCCTTTAGTCAGCTAAAATCAGTCCATAGTCCACTAAAACAGTCCACTAAATTAGTCCACTAAAACAGTCCATTATAACCAACAGTTTTATAGTTTTCGGCCAACTACTACAACCAAAACTGTTTCCATAACTTCTTATAATCCAACTTATATTCCAATACTTTTATATAAGTTATATTAACTTGTTAACAACAAGATTCCTTCATGTCAACATGTAATAGGTAATGTTTAACAACAACAAAATCCAATGAATCCGACAACGCCAAAACTGTCCACAATCGGCTAACATGCCAAGATTGTGACATGTACTTCTTATTCTTCATTCTTTTTAATCACAAGTTCATCCATTAATTACTACAACATGTAATCTCCAATTACTTCAAGAGGAGGAATAATCCTTACCTTAAATATGCCCAAAACAATCCACTTAAAGTCGGTCCATGGTTTAGTCTTAGCTCATTATTCTTCAAGTTCCAATCACACACAAGTATCCGCTACAAGCTTGTAACCATCTTTCCATCTTGTTTTACTTTCAAAAAGTTCATAAACAAGCCTAGGAAATTCACCCATGTTTCGGCCACACCATTCTCGGCCAAGCACCACTCTCGGCCAATCCTTGGTTTAACAACCTTGGAGAGTTAATTTGGTTTAGAACTTGGTTAGGGTGTTTAATCTAGGAGAATAATCAACTCTTGTTCATCCCTCGGCTCTTTAGTGTTCTTGAAAATAATAGGGAGAAGAGAGGTTTTGGATGATAAAGATTATTATGCCAAGTCTTGCCATCACCTCTCTATCATACAAGGGGAGGGACCTAAGTGGTCCACTTGTCTTGAAAATATCTCACAAATATCTCCCAAGGCCACTTGCCTTCTCACCTTGGCCGAATTCCCTCCACCTAGCCTGTTGATTTTTGCTGAAGAAGTGCTAAGCCGGGACTTCAAAGCTTGACTAAGAAGGGAGAAAGTTTACTCCACTTGTTTACTCTTTGGAAGAAAAATATCTCCCTTTCTATACATTCTTGCAATACATGTACATAATTAGAGCTTTGCTACACAAGTGGGGAGGGACACATGTCACCCTCTTATTCGCCCATAATTCCCTTCACAAAATAATAATCCAACACTTGGCCAAAATACTTAAAATTTCCGAACCCCCCAAAATTGTGAAATTTTGACGGGCCTCATATTATCAATTCCATTACTTCGTAATCCAATACTAAGCCCGTAAATCCACATTAGGGAATCTAACTCCGAGTTAATAAATTTTTTGTCTTCATATTTTTCTGAAATTTTTTTCCGGAGGAAAATGTAATCATACTATCCTTCGAATATTCAAACCTTAGTTTCTTGAGTACGTTCTCATATTAATGCCTTGAAAATACGGGGTGTAACAGTGGGGGACTCGTTGAATAGGAACATGTGGGAGTCCCTTGTTTGCATTCTTCGCCACGGTATCCGAGACAAAAAGCGAGTTTATGAGATATCAGGAAGACCTGAATTCAAAAAGAAGGGATTCTATGCATTCAGATTTGAGAATAGCTATTTAACCTCTTTCTGTTACATGAGATGTTGCAAACTCTGTTCCTTTGTCATCTTATCATGCTGTGACTTGCTTGCAGGATTATAACTGTTCTGTGGATTTTGTTAGCTCTCCGTTTCTTGTCAGACAATCAGCTTTTAAAGGGAAGAATGGTTCTTTCGAGACACTAAGATTGGATTTGATGGACAAGACGACTTCAATGTATAGTGATGCCGATATTGTAATTTCAACACGGGTCATTGGTGGACTCATGAGAAAACCTCCAAAGTGTTAGTGCTGTATTTTGTTTCTAAAGCTTCCTCTTTATAGATCTGGACTGTTATTTCTTTCCCTAAAAGCTGGATATTGTATGTAGTTGTTGGTTGAAATATGTAAACTTGTGTTCTTGGTGGATTACGGGGAAGATTACTACCAGGAAGGTAATCATGTGCATGCAAGGCTCAAGGTTTTAGAGGCATACAAGAGAGCGATTTCCACTTGGGCAAGGTGGGTGGATAAGAATTTTGATGGAAGCAGAACTCAAATTATTTTTAGAGGATATTCGGTCACACACTTCAGGTACAATTCTTTCTTACATGTTAATTAGCTATAACTCTAATGGGGATGTCATGATTCAGGCTCTACTCGCTAATGGGGATGTCATGATTCAGGCTCTACTCGTAACTTATATGTTGTGTTTCTTTGGTATTGAGATGTTCATAAGGAAGTTCTTATTAGGAAGTAGGAATGAAACAATTTGAATTGTAATCCTTTTTTCCAAGTGCCAGGAGTCATAGACTTCACTGGCATTGTGGGCTTGGATTGATCAATATGTCTCATTTATTGAGTTGATGCCATGTCTTGACTGTAATTTAGTTCTTCATTGACAGTAAATGTGAATATTTGGGTGGAATTAGGGAAGTCGCGAGGTTACTGTCCAGCACAATATTTGTATGGTATAATATATTGTCATACATCGAAGGAACAAAATGCTGTGTAGCATTTACAGAACCACTCAACTTTCAGAGGCTAAAGAATAGTATCATTGTGGACTTAGCAAAGAACAGAATTCCATGCAAGCAAGGGATCCATATAGGCGATACTAACTTGTTCTAGTTGGGATAAAGATTTGGCTGTTGTTAGATTTGGTCTTTGCTGTCTTTGCAAGAGTCGTTGTAGTTTGTGTAGATATTTGTATGCAGATACAGGGGTAAGTGTGAGATTTAATGAACTTTTATTGTAGATTACCATATAAATAGGAAAATCTAGTAAATTTATGCTAATTAGTTGTATGTTAATCATTAGTTAAATGTTTAGGTTATCTAGCTCTATGTTAAAAGATTATAAATTGGAAGAGGTAACTGAAGCGAATCTACGGGAGCTGCTAAACATTTCAGGCATAGCCTGGACCATATATAATTATTGTACAGCCCAGCTCCTACTTTGCGTTCAGACATAAAAAATATTTTATCTAAAGGGGCAGCCCGTTGCACTAAACTCCCGCTTTGCGCGGGGTCCGGGAAAGGGCCGGACCATAAGGGTCTATTGTATGCAGCCTTACCATACATCTCTGCAAGAGGCTATTTCCATGATAGCAAATTTACCAGTTACAAATGTAGGGTAACTCTATCAAAAGAAAATGTCCTGAAGATGAAAATTTTGAATGAAAGACTTCAGTGAATTCCTAAGCTGCTTGTACAATAGAATGATAGGCATAGTCTTTTGGGCAGGATGAGGTCTGGGAATTTTATTCTAACATTGAATGTATCTCCTGTTTTTTGCTGGTTGTCTTGTTATGTGGATATATAAAGGTATATGTTGTTAAGTGAGATGGTCAACTCTTTTGCTGACTGCAAACTTGCTATCCTTTAAATACGATCTGTTAACCAGGAGTTTGCGCGTGATCAATATACAGAAGAACGATCACTTTAATGATTAACTAGTTGCAAGATATGTTAATTCCTTCAAAATTAGATAAGCTAGCACGTTTTTTGAATTTCCTTTATTTCATCACATGTACTCTCTGATATTATTGTCTCATATAGAAACTAGCAATGCTATGATTTATGTTAAATGACCTTTCTCTTCTTGATTATCCTGATAAAATTTGTGTAATCTTGCTGCTTTGGGCGCTAATGAAGAATCGCAATCAGACTATGTTTTATGCTGTTTTTATTCACGGGCGGTCCGTGGAACTCAGGCGGGCAGTGCCATAAAGAAACCGAACCAATATTCATGAAGGCTTATTTAGCAAAGTACCCTTCAAAAGATGAAAGTCCTACATCACGTCCTTCATAATATGACGAGCCCTGTCATTTATATGAACATTAGTAGGCTTACAGACTATCGGAAAGATGGTCACCCGTCGATATACAGAAAGGAGTACAGGACAGTAGAAGAACAAATGGCCGGAGTGCACACTCAGGATTGCAGTCATTGGTGCCTACCAGGAGTGCCTGACACTTGGAACGAGTTGTTATATGCATCTCTCCTGAAAACCAGAAAAGGCTCTTGGAAGAACTGAACTTGAACTGGACTAGTGTCCAATTTCCTTTTTGTTATTCTTTTGTTCTATTTTTTGGTACTTCTCCATATAAAGCAGGTAGCATTACAGAGGTTATATTAGTATGTAAAAGTTGTACAACCTTTTCTATTGAGGAAAAAAAATGATAAAGCAAATTCTTGATTAAGATTAACAATAACATCTTTCCTGTGATATTTTGACAATATGGAGTATAGTGTGCTGCTAATACATTGGATTGTTAACAAGAATCTAAATGAGGTACCAAAGTCCTATGTGTTATGGGATGGATATTGAAATCCAGTCAACTCTATCTAGCTTTTTAGAAGGGGAGCCTTGGAGCAACGGTAACGTTGTCTCTGTGTGATTTATAGGTCACGGGTTCGAGCCGTGGAAGCAGACACTAATGCTTGCATTAGGTTAAGTTTTCTACATCACACCACTTGGGGTGTGGCCTTTCCGGATCCTGCTAACGCGTGATGCTTTGTGCAGTGCCTTTTTTTTTAATCTTCTATCTCTAGGTTTTTAGAACTTTACAAGTTGGATCATTCAACAAGTCCTTCACCAATTCATAACATGTTTTAAACTTTAACATATCTTTGCTCTTCAAAGTCTGAATGACTCAAGAGAAGGATTTCTCATTTAGGGGTGGGGTGGTGGTGTGCTCAATGTCTCTGCAGGGAAGTGTGTGATATTCTGATTGACACTATCTATGCATCTCTTCATCCTTTCCTTTTGCAACTAGTATTTGTTTTATTCCTTTACAAATTACACAGTTTGAACAATGCCATGGAACCATTCAAGTTATGATCATAAAGTGGATTTCCACGTTCAGGATTTGAAGTTTATGAGTTCATACTTCGAGCTCAAATTAATATAAAATTAGATATTTAGTGGACTTTTTAATACATATAGAAGATTTAAAAATTTCATAGCAGATGAACATATACGGAGCCGTGATTTTGATCAATTTGCAAATTCACTACACGCATATACACACACCACTCACACTCATAGCCTCCTACGGTCGTCACTAAATGTTTAATTAATACCATCGAGAAAATATGCATATGATAATATTCCAAGGATAGAACTAGAGAACAGATCTACAACAATCATACCAAATCTATTAGAATCAATTAGGACTTACACACTGCATGTGACTTACAAATAAAACAGAAATATTACAGAAGACTGGATAATATAATATATATATATATAAAGAGTACAACAAATAATAAGTTAAAAGCCAAGAAAGACTCCAAAACGGAGTCCATTGCCGTTTTGTGACTTGCCGGTTCGCCATGCCTTTGCCAAGATCCTTTGCTATTAACTTATGATCATGAGCCCATAAACACTCCCATATTTGCTTTTCTTCATGCATTTTCTGGAATTCTAGCAAAAAAAATGACAAAGTATGAGCAAACTTGAAATTTATATGGAGGAGCCATGTTGCTCGACTCTCCAAAAATGCTACCGCACCCATATCAGATATATTTTTAGAAGATCTGACTTGTACCCGTTGGCATCTCTAAAGAGTCAAAACAACATAGCGGAGGAGGACATTTAAAAGTCCTCCGCTCCAACTTGCCTATCTTTTCTTAAGACCCATAGATTGCTTCATCCCACTGCATTTTTCTCACTTAATAATCTACAAGTGTTATTTGCTTTACTTTTATCCAATAGGCTCACAATACAAAGCTAGTGGTAAGTTAGCCCATTGATTGTGGCCTTAAATAGAAGAACTCAACAAGTCATTACATCATAAACCACTACTATTATGGTTTACCGTTTTCTTTTTCACTATTGCACCCCACACAAATCCCTTTAGATTTCACCATGAAACGTTGGTGGTTCAGAAAGCTTTTTAATGTTACATAATAGCACTTAGTTTCTTTGGGAATGAAATATCAAATTCATCCTTTACCTATAAGCGAAGGGATGCATCTCTTTCTATAGGTTCAGCTAAAATATTCCATTTTATCAAATATAAAACATAAATATATATGGAAAATTTACTAAAACTTCAACAAATCTTACCTTCTAAAGCCATAATTTTAAGAATTTCAAAGGTTGAATTCATCAAGTTTAATTATTGAATCCGCCTTTTATTAGCACTCGGAGATTTGATTTATTAACTTGATATCAGTTCTTTAAAGTTAAGACAAACTTGTACAAACATGAAGTGATGTAGTTTATAGCCAGAAAATTGTAATCTTATCTCTCTCTTTGTTTGTTAGTTGAATAGTGAGCAGACATTAAAGGGTAGTGGAGTCCATAAAATATTGTCAATGGTGCATTACAACATGAGATGACTAGCTAGCTTGTAAGTTTACTATATTCTTGCCAAATGGTGCATTACTTTTAGATCATTGGTGCCCTTTTTCTCTTTTTCGTCTGTAGTACTAGTGAATCCACTCACTCATCCATCATGCTTGTCCACAATTTCCCCTTTATAACTCCATGTATCAACTCAGTACTTCACTAATCCCATAATACTGGTCGGCCAACTACAAGAAAAGAAAAGAATATAGATTAAAAAAATTGTTTTTTCAAAATTTTATATTACATATCATTGAGGGTCTGGCTTTCTTTTTTTCTTTTCATTCATCACTAATTGGCTAGCTAGCTATGTGGTATTTCTTTCCATTTTTTCCTTTATGCATTCCATATTCAAAACCCATTAATTCGATTAACTAGTTTGTTATGCGTGGGGTTTACTGACAGTCGCGGACCCAAAATTTTAAGGTTCTAGATGCTCACCTTTAACGACAAATGACGGTCGTCTAAAAATGAAAAATCGGCCATAAAAAGATTATTGTGTTCAAGTTAGGGAACGAAAGAGGAGGCTAAGGTTCGGAACGTACGTCGATGCAATGCAAGTGGTATCTTTTTCTTTACCACGATGAAGTTGACTAATTATAAAGGAACAAAAGTAAATAACTAAAAATACAAAGTAAGCAGTGGGAAAACAAAAAAGAAACCAGCTGATAAAATATGAAAATCTGTACCAGGGATTGGGCTCCTCCGGTAACGACTTGAAAAGTCGTTTTACTTAGAAACCCCTAAATTACCCTTTTCGAGGTAATCTGATAGGTTCCAGATTCTTTTTGAGAAGTTTAGAAATTCCTTAATTCGAATAAGAAGGTTTGACTCATAGTTGACTTTTAGGTAAACACACTGTTTTTGTAGTTTTATTGATTTCATTAGATCTGGATTGACGTTTATGACTTAGTTAAACATTCGGTTTGGTTTCCGAGATAACCGAGTGAGTTTTGGGTGCTTGCTTGTGAAATAGAGAAACTAGAACTTAAGGATTGACTTTGGTCAAACCCACGCCTTAGAGACCTCTTTTGAGAATTATGAGTGCGCGAGTAGGTCCGGAATGTGTTTTATGATAGAAATGCATGTTTGGTTTGTATCTGGGGGCTTCTGGGAGCGTTTCAGGTGTTTGGTGGAGACTTGACTTGTTTAGATGTTGCTGGTTTCTGGTGTCCGCACCAGCGTCCCTATGTCCGCTTCTACATGTCCTCCTCTACGGAGGTTGTCTCGCAGATGTGAATATTGTCTAAGTGTTAAGCTTTTCGCTTCTGCAGATGCTTCTCTCGCAAAGGTGATTGTGCCTCTACAGAATCATTTCCGCCCAATGATACCAAGGGATTTTAAGTGATTCTGCCTCAGCGACCCTTTTTCCGCTAAAGCGTGACCGCCTCAGCTAAGTCGATTCTTCCAAAACGGAATCGTTGTTTCTGTCAGATTATTAAAGGCCCTAAAAATGATTTCATTCCCCAAAATACATTCTCTTGGGATTTGTAACGCCCTGAATCATGGCCTGGGCAAAATACGACACTCGGTGCCTGATTGCATGTGACCGAGCGAATCACATGACTTGCTGAATAAACATGGGCATCAAAAGCATGCAATAATAATGATAATGAAACATGTAAAACTGTATACTAAAAATAGTCTAAAATATCATAACAAAAATATCTGAAAACATGATAAGTATGAAAATAATGGTGACATGACATACTAACTAGTCTAGTCTATGAAACCTCTGAAACATAAGTATGCAAAGTTGTTTATCATGACAAGGCTCTGACATACCTCTACTAATAAGCATGTCAATGACATGTTAATAAATAAAACTGACACCCCAAATGAGATTGGGGCTCACCATAAGTTGATACTGAGGCAAATCCTAACGAGCATATCCGTCATCCTTACCTGCACCGTGAAGTGCAGGTCCGGGCAAAGGGATGTTAGTATATATGAATTGTATTGTATGTAAAACAACTGAAAGAATAAGCAGACACATGATATAATAGGAACGTGAAACTGAAACTGAACATGAACATGGATATAATAACATGTGTAAAAATATGTAAAATGTATATCTATATATCTGTAGGGAGAGCAATAGTATAATCAAAAATATGAAATCACCACGTGGGTACGTAGAATCTGGTACATGGCCCGACCAGCAGAGTACTCTCATACCTTGAGCCTTCTCAGTAATCTATGCAACTCCCAAACATATGTACTTGAAAGTAGTTGACTTGTAAGCCAATTAACTTCATGAAAATAACTTATAAAACATGATTTGCAATTGTAGTTTAACATGTGAATAAATATATCATATAACTTGTTTAAATCATGAAAAACATGTATAATTTAATAGAAACTGAGTAATAATAATTATAGCTTGTATTTAGGAACTCATGTGATTCAAAGCATGCATGCATGAATTACAGACATGTTCATGACAATCATAGCGACCAATCATGAATACAATAAATAAATTGTAATAGGGACATAACATATAATATTAGGTTATCATGATAATAGAACAAAATCCTAAGTTATGGAATTGCATGGTTTCATGGATGAACGTGGCGTAGGAACAAACATGGATAATTCCATACGTGGATAGAAGCTCTACATACCTTAATCGCTCCAATACTTGTACTAACGATCTGAACTTGGAAGAAGGAATCCAAAACTTGCACCTTAATTCCTTGAGTTGAGTTTTCTTGAAAACACTAGGTTAGAAACAATGGATTCTACTTCAGAATTATTATACTTGATTAGAATCACGTGAAAATACATGAAAAGGACTTACCTTGAGTTATGAGGATGATGAGAGGAGAGAACTTCATTCTAGGGCTTGGAGAAATAAGAAAACTGATTTTTAGAACTAAGTTTTGTATTTATACCATTCCCAGTGGGAAGGATTTTACGGCCAAATTTGACGGACCGTCGAATTTTCTACGATCTGGATCGTAAAACTTTATACGATTTGTATAATCGGACCATCTTATAATTGCAACTTTCCAGTGACTTTAAAAACTTGAGGGGTTGGGACAGTAAAAAAGGACGAATCATATAATCTTGTACGATCCGTAAAATTTACAAGGGTTCCGTCAATCTCACAAACAAATCGACGATCCGTAAAATATTTCACGGTTCGTATAAATTGGGCATAAAATTTAATCTGCAGAACTGAAGCTTATTTTTCAATTTAAACTCCCTGTTTTAGTTTCTTAAATCCCTGAATCATAAACATGACTTAGTTTGGAGATATGAGGTATTATAATATCTCCCCCTTGAGATTATTCGTTCTTGAATGATGGGTCATGGTTAAGAACAAGACTAGACATGGTGTGAGTATATGAACGTTAAGAAACATGACATGAAACATGGGGGTTGAATGATATGATTACATGAAAACATGAACATGGGGACATAGAACATGAGTATTGAATACATGAACGTGAAACATGAGACATGGATACGCAAGAGACATGACATGAATACTGAAGGTATTTTACCTTGTTCGTTTTCTCCTTGCTCCTCGAATAAGTGCAGATATCTGGACTTCATGTCTTCTTCGGCTTCCCATGTACACTCCTCAACATTCTGACTTCTCCACAACACTTTCACTGAGCCAATTTCCTTAGTTCTCAACTTTCAAATCTGACGATTCAAAATAGCCACGGGGATCTCCTCATAGGTCAAACCATCCTTAAATGTAATGGATTCGATAGGGACAACAAACGACGGGTCTCACACAGACTTCCTTAACATAGATACATGAAATATTGGATGCACGTCAACTAAATCTTATGGTAATTCAAGTGCATAAGTCACTTGGCTAACTCTCCTCAGAATCTTGTATGGTCCGATATATCTGGCACTGAGCTTCTCTTTCTTTTCAAACCTCATGACACCCTTCATAGGTGAAACTTTCAGAAATACCCAATTATCAACTTAAAACTCCAAGTCTCTACGCCTCACACCCGAATAGGACTTCTGGCGACTCTGAGCTATTTTTAAATGCTCCTAAATCAACTTGACTTTTTTCATAGTTTGATAGGCCAAGTCTGGTCCTAACAACTCTTCTTCACCAACTTCTAATCAACTAATTGGTGATCTACACCTTCACCCATACAGAGCTTCAAACGATGTCATCTAGATGCTAGCATGATAACTGTTATCGTAAGAAAATTCAATGCGAGGCAAATGATCATCCCAATTACCTTTAAAATCAAGGACACATGCCCTCCACATAGAGTCTGAATAGTCTGTTCTTCTTGGCCATCTGTCTGAGGATGAAAAGTTGTGCTAAGATTTACCTTGGTACCCAATCCTTTCTGGAAAGACTTCCAAAAGTATGTTGTGAACTGAGAACCATGGTCTAAAATAATAGACACCGGGGTCCCATGAAGCCTGACAATTTCTCGGATATACAACTTAGCATAATCTTTTACTTAATCTATGGTTTTGACTGGCAAAAGGTGTGTTGATTTAGTAAGTCGGTCCATAATTACCCAAATCAAATCATGCCTTCGGGATGAGAAAGGTAGACATGTTATGAAGTCTATGTTTATCATCTCCCATTTCTAAACAGGAATATCAATATTATGAGCCAACCCACCAGGCCTCTGGTGCTCGTCTTTCACTTGCTGATAATTTAGACACTTGGCTATAAAGTCTGTCACATTCCTCTTCATATCGTCCCACCAATAAATCTCCTTAAGATCATGATACATCGTGGTAGAACCTGGGTGGATAAAATATCTACAATTATGTGCTTCTGCCATGATTCGCTCTCTGAGTCCGTCCTTATCTAGCCACTTCTGGAACACATAACCTGTCTCGGTACCTTGTTGCGATTTTTCTATATGCTACACAAGTGTACGTATCACAATTAGTAATAAAATTCGGTAAGACCGAGTATCGTCCACAGAGACTGAATTATCAAGTACCAATTAATTAACCTTTCGTTTCTATTTGGCTAACGTTTTTGAGTTTGATTTCTAACTAAGAATTTAACAACTAAAATAATATGCAGGAATAAACTAAGAATTAAAATGCTTGGATTTTAATTCAGTGATGGAGGTTATTAGAATTTCCAATCTCCTCAACTATCCCCTCTATTATTCGTTAATGCAAGACTAGTTATTCTTCTTCTTAACAAGATAACAGATTAACTAAGGTGTTCTATATTCCGGTTAGGACATATAAAAACTCAACCTAAGTGATAATTTTCTATATTTCTATGATAAATTCTATCACATAGGATGATTAAGATCAATAAACTATACACGCTACACAGATAATCGCGATACTTTCGTTCAGAATTAAACCTATGTCTAATCAACTATAACATATTTAAATCTCCCTTTTCAGATCTTGATTTGAAATTATATAAGTAATGAAAATTAATGGCCAGTCAATTCTCATTCAATAACACAAGTTGATTAGATAATGATAAATGAAGAAGAAATATTAATAATGCATTAAGTCATAATCCAGGTTCAAGCGATTCGACAGAAAATCCTAATAAAGGAATTAGTTCATAGTCATAGTCATGCTAACAAAACTAATTGTCTGCAATACCAACATACACTGAATTAAAGAAAAGAGACAAGAAAGAACTTGAACAATTTGTGTCTCTAATTGCGTCTTAGCCTCCATTTCTTGCCTCCAAAGATATGATATCATCCCTAAAATCATCCTCTCAGGGCTTATATATCGAAAACCCTTCTTGGACCTTTTTACCCTTGCTAAAATTCGGGATTTCTCGCCTTTTTTCCGCCGTCGGCGCTTCCTCCAGGCGCCCCGGCGCTTAAGCGCCACAACTCTTCACTCCAAGCATCGCGACTCTATATCCATGCGGTTGACAGTGTAATATTGTTTAAATTACTTCCCGGGCTTCTCAATGCTTCTTTGACTTATCTCGTATGACCAAATATGCATTTTTGTCCTCAATAACCGCCTATTTTCTTTGAATTCACCTCGAACCTTATGAATCGCTTAAAACCTGAAAACACAACATAACACACATAATACTGTACAAAATAATTAAAGGACAACAAAAGACTCCCTAAAACACACTCTAAAACAGTACTAAAAATAGACTCAACATACCTCAAGGTACCATAATCTCCCTTTTGTTCAAAAGTCGTAGTCTTATGCTTGTGAATCCCCTATTTCAGCTGCAATAAGTAGGGGTCATTAAGTTGCTTCTCCTTCACCTCGGCTACTAAGGAGGATGAAAACTTGTTCTGAACAACAACACCACCACCATCTTCGGAGTCTATGAGTCAAACTCCTACATTGGATAGTCGGTGATTCTCGTTCATCATGGTTCTTTTATCTTCTTTAACGTGAACTAGAATTCTCATGGATCACCGACTAGGAGCATCGGCTACCACATTTGCTTTCCCTTGATGGTAGAGAATATCAATATCATAATCCTTTATCAATTCGAGTCATCTTCTCTGCCTGAGATTCAACTCCCGCTGCTTGAAAATATACTGAAGGCTCTTGTGATCTGTGAAGATGTCAATGTGAACTCCATACAATAATGACGCCATATCTGGAGTGCAAAAATCACATCTGTCAATTCTAAGTCATGAGTCGGATAATTCTTTTCATGAGGCTTAAGCTATCTAGATGCATAAGCTATAACCTTACAATGATGCATTAAAACACATCCCAGACAAATGCTTGATGCACCACAATATACTATGAACCCTTTGGTTCCCAATGGGAATGTTAACACTAGAGCAGAAGTCAGTCTCATTTTCAATTCTTTCAAACTATGCTCACATGCATTTGACCACTAAAATTTGACTTTCTTCTGAGTGAATCTAGTCAATGGACATGAGATGGAAGAGAAACCTTCTATGAAGCATTTGTATTAGCCTGTCATACCCAAGAAACTTCGTATATCTGAAGTAGAAGTGGGTCTAAGCCAATTCTTAACAACGTCTATTTTCTGAACATCAACCTCAACGTCTTCGCCTGAAATCACATGTCCTAAGAATGTCACTAACTTTAGCCAAAATTCACACTTGTAAAATTTTGTATAGAGCTTGCGATCCTGAAGTATCTGTAATATAATTCTGAGATGTTCTGCATGATCAGCCTCACTATGGGAATATACTAGAATATCATCTATGAAGATAATGACTAAAATATTAAGATAAGGCTTGAACACAATGTTCATAAGATCCATAAAAATGGCTGGTGCATTTGTCAATCCGAACGAAATGACACGAAATTCAAAATGAATGTAATAAGTTCGGAAGGCGGATTTTGAAATGTTAATTTCCTTAACCTTAAGCTGATGGTATCCTGATCTGAGGTCAACTTGGGGATAACACTAAGCATCCTGAAGTTGAACGAATAAATCATCGATTCTAGGAAGAAGATATTTATTTTTAATGGTAACCTTTTTCAACTATCAGTAATTAATACACACACAAAGATCCATCCTTCTTTCAAACAAACAAGACTGGTGCACCTCTGTCATGACCCGAACCGACGGGCCGTGACTGGTGCCCTACCTGGGTACCATTATACCCACACATCACATATAACCAGCGGAAGCTTAAGAAAAAAACTCATAATCTCATAACAAATGGATCATGTCACCTGAACTGTCATACCACATCATAGGCAAGCCGACAAGGCTATCATTATATACACAATAGCCAAAATGAACTACAACATATACATGTCCAAATACACATTTACCACCCCCACCTGTCTACAGACCTCTAAGAGTTTGATAATAAAATGTGACGGAACAAGGTCCCGCCGTACCCCTGAATATACATAAGCCTATAATCAAAGATCTGTACCAAAATGACAGGCTCCGAAATAGTGGAGCTATCTTAAAAAGCTGGGCAAGGATCCTAAGCTCAAGGATCACCAAACTGAGTATCTATACCTACGGGCATGAACGCAGCCCCCCAGAGAAGGGGGTTAGTATAACAATGTACCAAGTATGTAAATATAAAGTACAGTAAATAAGATCATAACTAGCCAAAAGATGACAGGGGACAAGTATGATAATCAAAATACCAGATCCATCCGTGCCATATAAAATAAGAATCAACTGTACCTTGTACAAATAGAGAGTCAAATATACCTTGTACAAATAGAGAGTCAAATATACCTTGTACAAATAGAGAGTCAACTGTATCTTTTAAAAATGTGAGAGTCATTTCAAAATCATGAATGTCTGTCCATATAGTCATATACTGTCATGGGTATCTATACCCGCATCATGGATACATGTCCGTGGAATCATATACATACCGTACCCGACCCCCTAGTGAGGGTCTCGATGTTCATGGGTATCTATACCCGCATCATGGATACATGTCCATGGAATCATATACTGTCATGAGTATCTATACTCGCATCATGGATTGCATGTCCATGGAATCATATACATATAACGTACTCGGCCCTCTAATGAGGGACTCGGTGAATCAGTGCAATAAATCTGTGCACGAACATACCCGTCTCATTATGAGACTCGGTGAAGTGGAATAATAACTCTTGCATGAATAGCTATCATGAGCAACCATGTGCAATTTAAACCATCTTTTGACTCTCAATAAAATCATATACTGCCCAACCCTTTCTGGAACGCGGTAAAATCGTTTTTGACTCTCAATGGACTAAATAGAATAACTTTCATTTAGAAAACTCAAGGCACTATCATATCATGTATCAATGGAAATTAGGATTCAATGGAATTACGCACGTCCGTCGTACACCCATTTCATATACATCATGTCAAAAGAAGAAATGATAGTTTCACATACTTTATCGGCTATACCAACATGATAAGTAGAATACGTCTCAATTAGTACTTCAACCTATAATAACAATAACACGTCTATCAACTTCATGAATACTTGGATACGCTATACCACATAATGACTCTCCTTTCATATAAAAATTCGGGCAGCACTTCCCCTATTTATACATACATCCACAACTTTCAAACAAGGCCAATAACATCAATAACCAAGTACCAATTAAGGGTAGTTCAAAACAGCCACCAAGGTGATTCACACACCTACTTCTTATGTTAATCCGACCTCTTAATCCATATAAAAACAGTCCATAATTCCACAACAACGAGAGTAAAATGTGAAGTTTTTCTACACCATTCTATACTCGTATTCCTTTAGGACATACATTATCAATTACCACATTAAACATGCATAATTGTAACTAAATTTCCAGCATTATAACTCCACAAAACAGCATAACAACTGTTACACCCCGTAGTTCCAGGATATGCATATGAGAACATACGTAAGAGAATACGACTTTAAGTTTGAAACGGAAGAAAGATTTCTTTTTCCTACGGAAAATATTCCGAACCTCGTGAGGGAAAAAAGTTTATTAATGGGAATTGGGTTCCCAAATTTGGTAATTGAGACTTATAGGATTTATAAGAAGTATGGAATTTTAATTCCAGATTTGGTCATGTGGGGCCCACCTGGGAAATTTTAATATTTTGTGACCAATTATTGAGATTTTGGGGAGATAAAATATTTTGGACCAATAGGGGGCGACACGTGTCACCCCCGTGTGGGCCCAAGTTGGGCGAGAATGATGAGCCAAGTGGCTCAAGATATTTGTTTGACAAGTGGACTAATGGGACCCACACACACTTGTCTCCAATCTCATCCACACATTTATTTTAATCCTAGCCCTTGGTCGTATTATATATACACACATAGAGGTTGAAGACATAACACTTAGAAAATTTTAAGAATTATACTCCCTCCTTTGTGTAGCTCTCGGCACCCCCCCCCCCCCCTTTGAAGAACAAATTCTTCAATTGTTGTTGATAAATCCCAATACTTAAACCAAGTGTCCCGAGTAGTATTCTAAGGATATCCCAACACAAAAATCCCAGAAATACTACGTTAATCCGTTAGTCGCAACATGAAATCCTAAGGTGATATTCATATTTTTGGATGAAGCTTGAAGAGAAGTTGTTTAGGAACTTCTAAGGGTTGCGTGGAGTGGATTGGAACGTAAGGAATAGGAGCTAAAGTTGTTAAGGATCGACTTTTAGATCTTGGAATAATTTGGGCTTATTGAGGTAATAATCTTTGTCCTTCTAATGTAATTGGAGATTACATGTTATAGTAGTATATAAATGAGTATGTGATATGTGGAATGAAGATTGAAAAGATTTGGACCTTATTGAGATGTTAAAACCGAAAATTGACATGTTAGCCATTAAAGTTGTTAATCAATTTTGTTGTTAGATATAATCGTTACATGTTATATAAGAAAGGGAATATAGTTGTTATAAATTGATATAACATGTTGGAATAACAACTTGGATTAAGAAGGAATTGAAAAAGGCTATATGTTGTCACATATTGTAGCCGAGAATGGCCTAAAGGATGTTGGACTTATAATTGAATTGTGGGGCAGAATTTTACACGTCCTATTAGGCGTGTAATCCCCTTTGAATTGCTGAATTATTGCGCCTTAAATATGGCATGTTGATTATTGATTTCGGGCCTTGAAAAAGGTGGAAAAGTACGTAGAAACAGGGGAAGTGTTGTCCAATTTTCCGTAGAATAAGAGACCTTACACTTAGAATTATTCTACCTTGAAAAGCTAGAAGTTGATAGCCGTATTATGGTCATTATAGGTTGACATTCTGCGGACGGCATATTCAACTTAGCGAGTGGATTAAGCCGAAGAGGTATGTGAAACTTTCCCTATCTCTTGAGCATGAAGTTTTATAAATATATAGTACGGTAGACGTACAAGTCTTAAATGAATTCGGCTTCATTTTGATACCCTTGAATTGATTTAAAATGTGCAAGTTTGGTTAAATTGGAAAGTGTACTCACTTGATTTGAAGTATGTGAATGTCGTAGTTTCTAAAGACATAAAGTGTTATAATGGCTTTATGGGAAGTTAGTTATAACACTTTATGGGGAGTTAAAAGAGTGGTTTTACTCAATTGATTTAAAAGAGTTTAAATGAATTGTTTTAGAGAAGGGCGACTTGATTTAAAGGTATAAGTTGCCTAAGTTTTAAAAGTAGAAGTTACTTGGTTTAAAGCCTTGAATTAAATATCTAAAAGTGTAGTAACTTGATTTAAAAAGTAGACATGCCTTGATACTACGGGTGTTAGTATTTTATCCTTATTTTGTGAAAAGAGTCATTTCCAAAGAATAGGAGTACGTAGTACTTTGCGTTAAATCCCCGGATTTTACATGAAATGAAAGTGCCTTGAGTTTATAAAAATGATAATTCATTTTTACGTGTTAATGAAAGTCTAAGAGTATGTTAACTTGCCTATGCTAGCTTGTGATAGCCTTTGTTGTGCAAGTGTTGTATTCCTATGCTACCGCGTCTCTCAATTGGAGGATCGGCCATCTTGTTGTATAATTTACTTGGACATACCGACAGTGATGAAGGATTCCACGTGTATGCTTCCACTATATTGCTCCATGGACATGCTTACACCGATGAAGGATTCCTGGGGCATGCGGCCATGATGCGGGGTCAATTCCCGGATGATATTATTATTCCATGGACTAGCTCTCTATGAAGACATGTACCCGAGATGCAGGATTCCACGGGCATGTTGTATATTATTATTATTCCATGGACTAGCTCTCAATGAAGTCATGTACCCGAGATGCAAGATTTATATATATATATATATATTACATTTGCGCCTGCCGACAGTGACGAAGGATTCCACGGACACGCTTTGTATTGCGAGCTTGAGACCCTTGTTTAAATTGTGCAATGATTATGAGGGCTTGTGTCCCTGACCTTGGGTGACTATTTATATGTGTTGAAGGGGTATTTAAAAGGTAAAAATTGACTTTCATTACTTTTACGTTGACAAGGCACGGTAGTACTGTTATTTTGGTTATCATACATGTCTCCAGCTTTATATTTAGACTGTTATGATTTCATTACAAGATTTCGGGCCACGATTTGGTACATATTTTGTAATCGACTTCTTCCTGGGGCTGCGTTCATGCCGCAGATAGAGATACACAGTTTGCTGATCCTCGCTCTTAGGATCAATGTTCAGATTTTGGGAAGCTCCATTACTCCGGAAGCTTATCTTTTGGTACGGATCCCTGTTGTTGTAGATTCATGTACATTCAGGGGTATAGCGGGGCCCTGTTCCGTCGTAGTCGTTGTGTCAAAACTCTTAGAGGTCTGTAGCCATGTTTTGTGAGTGGGACTTGTAAAAGACGTAGTTCGTGTTTTTAAATACATGCAGAAAGGCGGCCTTATCGGTTAGCCTGTTTCTTATTTCATATTGTTTTATGACTATGGGTTTTATGTATATTCCGCTGGTTATCTCTGATGTATACCTGTAAGGGTGCCCAGGAGGGCACCAGTCGCGGGCCCGGGATCGGGTCGTGACAACAACGTCCAATAGTTTCATGCAGTTTCGGCCAACAATCAAAACCAAAGCCCTTTCCATAACTCCTTAAAATCCAATTCATATTCCAACACTTCATATAAACCATATCAACTTTTAATAACAAGATTTCCTTCATTTTAACATGCAATAAGTGACGATAACAACAACAATAACCAACGAATCCAATATAACAAAATTGTCCATAAATCGGCTAACTTGCCAAAACTGTGACATGCATTTCTTATTCTCCATTTTATTTAACACAAGTTCATCCCTTAACTACAACATCATGTAACTTCTAATTACTCCAAGAGGAAGAAGAAATCTTACCTTAATTATGTCAAAACAGTCCCTATTATACGACACCACCGCTTCACTTGTGCACCAATTCTTTAAGTTACCATAACACACACGTATCCTCTACAAGCTTGTAACCATCTTGCTTGCATGTTTTTCTTTCGAAAAGTTCATAAACAAGCTTAGGGTTTCAAGAGAGTTTTCTTGGCCAAAATCGTGACCCACTATTTTGGAGTATTAACTTGACTTAGAACTTGGTTATGGTGCTTAATCTTGGAAAATAAGTTGATCTTGTTCTTCACTTGGCTATGGAATTTTCGAAAACTTGAAGGAGAAGGAAGAGAGAAAGATTTTGGATGATGAAGATATTTGTGAACAAAGTCTTGCAAGACTTGTATAATATTGGTGTATGTAGCACAAGTGGAGGGGGACCCATGAACCCCACTTGTCCACTTGTATTTCCCTTCACAAAATATCTCCCACACTTAGCCACAATCTTGTAATTTTCGATAGTCTCTTACTTCACAATGCCAAGACTTAATAATATAACACTAAGTCCATAACTCTATTGGAAAGAATTCAACTACTAGTATTAATTCTCATCGTCATATTTATTACATCCAAAATTATTCCATATAGAAAATGTAAATATAATTTCCTTTCAACATTCAAATCTTATTTCCATAATCATGTTCTCAATTAAATGCCCTGGAATTACAAGGTGTAACAACCTCATGGTAAGATACTTGGTCTAATGAATCTCTTGTTAAAGATATCTTTCAACTCGACTTTTAGTTATCTTAACTCTGCTGGAACCATTCTATATAGAGGAATAGATATTGGATTAGTGTCTGAAAGTAAATCAATTTCAAAGTCAATCTCCCTATCGGGAGTAACTCCGGGAAGATCTTAGGGAAAGACTTCTGGAAACTCATTGACAACTGGTATGGACTAAATAATTGGGGTATGGGTATTTGCACCCTTAACCCGAACTAAATGGTAAATATACCTTTGGATATCATCTTTCTGGATTTAAGATAGGAAATAAACCTACCTATGAGTGTTGCTGCATCACACTTCCATTATATGACTGGTTCACCGGAAAACTCAAAACTGACAAATTAAATGTACAACATATTGTGGCATAACATGAAGACAACTAATCCATACCCATGATTACATCGAAGTCTACCATTTCTAACTCTAGCAGATCGACTATGGTAATGCAGTGATACACTTTAACTGGAAAACCCCTATATACCCGCCTGGATATAACTGACTATCCAACTGGAGTGGATACCTCAAAGGGTTCATGCAATTTTTCTGGTTCTATTTCAAATTTCTTATCAACAAAGGGAGTTACATATGACATGGTGGATCTAGGATCCATAAGGGCATAGACATCAAAAGTGAAAATGCTTAATATACATGTGACCACATCTACACGGGCTTCTGTATCCTGATGACCTGATAGTGCATACAAGAGGTTTAGACTCCCGCATGTGTTACCAGACTTAGATTGACCACTCTCTAATTGAGCCTGAGAATTATGAGGAAATGCTAAATTTGTGGACTATGCCACATTTCATCCTGTACCCTACCTCGTTGATGGGCAGTCTCGCTAAATGTGACTCTGCTGACCATAACCATAACAATATTCATGCCAGAGTGGTACTCCCCTAGGTGCCTCTTACCACACTTAGCACATACTGGGTTAGTGAAGGAACTTTTACCCACACTAGCATGTGACTAAGAGCCTGATGCTCTTAAATTTTGCCTCTTATTATCATTCCTGAACTTTGAGGCTAGGGCACTGGCTGAAGATGAAACATGTTTTGATGACCTATTTTTTAAAGAATTGTCTGCCTCCACCTCTCCCAAGACTGAAGTGACCTGTAGACTTATCTCTCTTATTGTATTCCTTATCTTTCTCCTTCCGCAATGCTTCATCTTTATTTATTCTATTCTCATTACCCTGAACAAAAAAAAACCATCTTGGTGATGGTCATTTTCCTATTCTAAGCATAAATATTAGCATCGTCAAATCACTGGGGATCAGGACCATACACAAAACACCTAAATTTGTCCCTCATGTCTGGAACCGTATGCGTAGCATACTTTCCAAAGAGACAAAATGAAGATAGTAATCTTACACACTCTTGGTATTCTGCTTGAGCTTCTCAAATTCAATAACATTTGCCTCTCTAACCTTTACTGGCAGAAAGAGTTCAATAAAAGCATCAGCAAATTCATCCCAAGTTGTTGGAGATACATCTTTCCCGCAGAACTGTTCCCATGACTCATACTAGATATTTGTAACATCCTGCAACTGATAAGCTCCAAACTCTGCTGCCTCTACCTAAGTAACATGCATAACACAAAAGATTTCTGAAGCCCATCAATGAAATTCCGTGGATCTTTATTTTTACAAGACCTTATGAACACTGGAGGCTCCATGTGCAAATATTCCTGAGTCCTGCTCCTATACTCGGAGTCGTTCTTTTTTATTAGGCTTGAGCAGCCACAAGCTGGGTGAGCAGCGAAATAGCTCCCCTAAAATTCGAGTCAGTAGAACGTGGTGGCAGAACTAGAACATGAACCTTTGCAGGCCATGTGGTATTGGGTGGAGGTGTTGTACCCGAATTGGATCCCTGAGACTAAGTATGTTTCTCACAAACAGCATTAGCAATGACCCTCTTGCTTGTAGTTGATTTTCCTTTCTGCATGCATTTCCAGAAATACGTAATACACATGAGTTAGAAAGTTATCCTGAAGGTTTCAGAGCTAGCAGATCTCAGCTACAACGTTTGCAACACCTTTATACTTTGCTTCTGTACTCGATCGGGAGAGTGTGATTTGTCTCTTATCAGACCACGAGATAAGATTGTCACCTAACAACACACAGTAGTTAGATGTGGAATGCCTTGTGTCTGGACAACCTCCCCAATCAGCTTTCGTGTAAGATATCATCCTGGTCAGTGCATATGGGTAGAGATGTAATCCATAATCAAGAGTGCCCTTAACGTATCAAATGATACGTTTAAGAGTTGTAAAGTGAGGCTCATTGGGGGCATGCATGAATAAACAAACCTGCTGAACAACATCTGCAATATCAGGCCTGGTGAATGTAAGATACTGAAGTACACCTGGAAAACTCATGTATAGAGTGAGATCGGACACTGGATCACAGTCCACAACACTAAGTTTCGACAAAGTGTCGACCGAAGTAGGCATAATTTTACAATTCATGATTTTAGCCCTGTACACAATTTTTTATGCATACTTATGCTGGCATAGGAATATGCTATTTGCAGTTCCAGTCATAGAAATCCCTAAAAAGTAACTCAATTTCCCTAAGTCAGTCATAGCGAATTTAGATTTGAGCAGCCGAATGATCTCATTTTTTAATACATTAAATGAGGTAGTCAGAACAATATCATCCACATATAGTAACAAGTACGCAATGTCACTACCTCGATGAAAAATGAATAAGGAATGGTCACATTTGCTGCACACGAACCCAATCCGCATAATGTAAGTAGTGAAGCGCTCATACCAAGCCTGTGAGCTATTTCAAACCATATATGGACTTACGAAGACAACAGACATAATAAGGAGCCTCTGAATGTACAAAGCCTAGTAGTTGGTACATGTAAATTGTTTCTTTCAAATTTCCATGTAATAATGCATTTTTCACATCAAGCTGATGAATTGGCCAGTTCTTACCCATAGATATGCTCAGAACAGTGAGATAGTAGCCGATTTGACCACCGAACTGAAAGTCTCACCACAATCAATACACTCATGCTACGTTGTTCCATTTGCCACAAGTCTAGCCTTGTAACGTTCAAGATCACCACTATCTCTGAACTTATGATGAAAGAGCCACATATAATGAATCATATTCACCCCCTCTGGCTTCGGAACAAGATCACATGCGCTAATAGGTAAGCGCATCAAACTCCTCATGCATGACCACATTGAAATTTAGGTTAAGTTTTGCATGTTTTAGGTTTTTAGGTAAAGGTGATATAGATTGGGTGGATATGTTAAAGTAGACTTTGGGTTTGAAAATCCCGTATTTGACATGAGTTTCCATATGGTATGTGGGTACGAGGGCAGGGTAGTAGGCCTCGGGGTCTGTGGCAGTGGGTAGGGTTCGGGATGAGGCAGTTGGTGGCAATAGGATGCAGGGGGCTGGGTGGCGGTGTACTGCATGTTGGTTGGGTGTCAGGGGGTACGCAGCGGTGCGGCGCGATGCGGGGTGGAAGCAGGTGGTGGCATATTATGGTTTGGGGTGTCGTTGGCACTTATTGGGGAAGGTAGGCAATATATTTTGTAGTGCATTTTGTACTGGAGGTGAGGTGTCTGAATCATCAATCTGTAATAAGTGACTCAGAATTTTTAGATGTTGTCAAACGGGAAAACGTACCCAACAAACGTGATGTGATATTGTGATTTTGTCTATGGATAACTCATAGCACAGGTACCCCTTATGGTTTGACGGGAAACCTAGAAAGGTGCACAGAGTGAAGCGATGTGCTAATTTGTGGGAGGTCGTGGATGTCATATTTGGGTAACAAAGACAACCAAAAATTCTAAGATGATCATAGGTAGGGATCCGACTGTAGAGAATTTTGGTGGGTGTCCTATGTTGAATCGCACGGGTAGGTAAGATGTTAAGAATGTGTTCTACCATTTTTAATTCATATACCCAAAAGAGAGTGGGAGAGACGCATGCAAGAGGAGGGTACAAATCATATTATTAAAGGTGCGGAGAATTCTTTCGACTTTACCATTTTGAGGGGAGGTATGAGGGCACGAGAAATGAAAGATAATGCCATTAGCCGCACAAAAGTTATGAAAAGTGAAATTATTGAATTCACGACCATTATCACATTGAAACATTTTGATGTCTTTTTCAAACTGTGTTTTAATCATTGTACAAAATTCTTGAAATTTGAAAAACACTTGAGATTTGAGTTAAGCGGATAGACCAAAGAAAGTGAGAGAAATCGTCCAAAAACACTAAATAATATTTATGGCCTAGGTTGCTAGTTATAGGAGAAGACCATAAATCTGCATGAATAATATCAAAGGGGGAAAAGTAATACTTAGAGAAGGCGTAAATGGAAGTATAACATGTTTCCCTAGATGACATGTTTCACGTTATGGCATTGGATTACATTACAATTTCTAAGGGAATAAAAAATATGAGCACCTAGATGACCAAGTCTACTATGCCACGTTGATGAAGATATTATAGCTAAAGCGGTGGGGATGAGTGACATGGGCAGTGGGCGTGGATAGGAAGGGATAGAGGTCCCCGTCACTATTGCATCTGGTAAGAAGTTTCCCTGTACGTAAGTCCGTTATAGAAAACCCAAATTGGTCAAAATTGATGGATACAGAATTATCGGTGACAAATTTTCTAACGGAGACTAGGTTTTTGATAATATTATGGGCATATAGGATATTTTTAAGGGAGAATTGAGGATGTGGTAGTGGGGTTAGTATATGGCCAAACTCTTGTATTGGAATCCGATGACCATTGCCGACCATAATAGATTGAGGAGTATTTAAATTGTGCAGTTATGGAAGATTACCAAAATTGTTGGTGAGGTGAGACGTGGCGCCTGTATCCATATACCATGCATTGTCAGGCCGCTGCAATTTGAGACAACTGAAAGTAAGGCCCAAATCCGTTGGATTGAGCCTGGACGACTATTGTTGGGCATCAGATAATGGCCCGACGGCTAGGACGCTGAAGGGCTCGGATCGGCCGACAAAGATATCGGGCATTGGTGTAACCCATTGAGAGTATTGTTGTTGGGCCACTGGAGGTTCTTAGGATGTCGCCCGATTCGAGTCGGCCACTATTTACGGAATGATCTTGCCGATCGATCCGGGCCTATTTCGGACTGTATGTACTGGTGGCCCAATTTCCATGAGAAGGATTTAAGATGTCCGGAGTTGAGGAAGTGAAAGCGGGAGAATTCATGAGGGTTACAGATAATTTTGTGGAAGAATATTGGTTGAGAGGTTGTATAACAATGGTATACTTGGCTTCTTATGTGAAAGGGTGTCGGTTGTGTATACTGTCAGTATAATTTATGTATACGGGCTACCAGGTAGGGAATATAGGGGCTGGTTGTATGTGTATATTGTTCTATATCAACGGTATACAAAGAATATTGAAGCGGAAGGGGAGTATATCAGAGATATATGCGGTATATGGGGCAGTATATCATGGGTATACAAGTGGTATATGGATGTATGTCGCCAGAAAAAAAGGAGGGGATTGCCGGAAAAAAAAGGAGGTATACGGCGGTCAATTTAGGGTTAGGGGTTGTTGGCTCTTGATACCATGTGAGATTATATCCTTGGGAGTCTTTCTCATTAATACAAATATATATAGTGTGTACAATATTGAATCCTAATAGGATAAAGATCATATATTTATTATAATTATACACTACTATTAATTACAAATTATATGGTGAATATATTGTAATATTCACTAATAGAGCTGATTGGAGTCTTCTCAGTGTGGCAAGAAATCTGTGTTTATTTTTTTGTATCCATTTCGCGGATATGGCTTAAAGAAGGAAAATATCAACATAACATTATAGCATGAGTTGAGATTATAAAGTTTGATGTATCTGAAAGAGATTATTCGTAGTGAAGGGCTCATCATGATGTAACAACAAACGCTGTCAACATAGAAGAGATAATTCAGAAAATTATTAATCTAACTAATTAGCAATCGGCTGAGATAAGTAATTGCTAATCATCGAGTCTTAATATTGGATATAGGTGAGAATAGTCATTGATGAATGTATAAAGTGCGTATTTTCGTATATAATATTGTATAATTATGTTTTTAGTGTATATACCTACACATTATACACCTCCAAACACCTATATACATAATACATGTACATGTCTTTTGTATATAAGTGTATAACACTGTACAAAAGTGATTTTGGGCCAAAGCTTTGCAATGTAAGTTTTGTAAGTGAGCAAATTGTATATTTCTGAATTTTTTCCTAATTTTATTGTCCCATATCTGTTAGTTGGATGAAGAAATGGTTATTATGTTGCTGCTATGATTTGTTAGTTTAATGGGAAAATGATGCAGAGTTCAGGGGTATATTTGCTTCAGTTTAATTATACATGAAGGGTATATTTAATCCTTCTAGCAATGTCCAATGATATATTCTCATAAAAAGACTTGCAGGATAGTTGGACATCTAACATTACAAAACTCACTCGACCAACAAGATACCAATATGCAATATTTTTAAGAATGGAAACCACTTGTAAATAACTTGAATAACAATATCCAATTGTTGCTTCTAAACAACATTAAACTAATAAAATCATAATTACATGGCATATCATCTCAAATTCAAAATCGAGAGAACAAGAGGGGAATGAACTCAGCTAACAAAAAGCTTAAACATGACTTTTCCCTTTTCTTTTACAGATGAATACATACATTCAACAGCTATTAACAGTAATAAAATATTTCTCACTTCAACTTTGGCAACTCAAGGATGATAAGAATCAAGGAGAACAAAAATGGATGTCATCTAGGTCCAGAAAGTTCCATTGGTTCAACTAGTGACGATTCCTCAACGTAGTTGGAGTATCTTTGTGGAGTATGTTCAAAAGCTCGGTTTCTTGGAGTCTCGAGCTTTTGTGATGCCTCCCATTTTTCAGCCAATCCATCGCCCTCCAACATCCTTAATGCTTCTGACATTTTTGGGCGATGAGAAGGGTTGTAATGCGTACATAGAAGGGCAACTTTAACCATCTCTTCTAGCTCAATCTGGTCAAAGTTATGTTTCAAATTTTTATCTACCATAGGGTTCAATTTCCCCTCTTGATGCAGCTTTCTCACCTGCATATCGTTAGCAGTAATTAAACAAGGGAGTTGATTGAAGTATGCTAATGGAAAAGAGTCTTTTAATCTAGATGCACACAGCACTAGCTAGGCAGATTTGAGGTTTGAACCTATAACTTCTAATGATTGTAAAGAAAACTGCTAGAACAACTGTCCAGCTACTCTCTCACAAATTTTTCGAGGTAGATCCAAGATTTAGACTTGAGGGATTCAACCTTTTAAGTTTTAAGCACTACACTCGTCGTACTTCTGAAATTATGGTTCAGAATTTAATATTTGCTGACTTTTAATGGCTTTTCAGGTATGTATATATCTATGTTCTATGTCGAGAAAACTGGGTTCAATTGAACCCATAGTTCAAAAACTCCATCCGCCTCTATATAGCTTACTCTATTGGCAGACTCACATTATACACTTCAAAAATTACTCAGTACGTCCAGAGAAAGAAAAAGAGGAGGGACGTACCCAATCAAGCATAACAACACCTTTCTGGTTGGCCCCTCGACCAAAGTCCATAGCTTTCTGGCCTGTAATCAGCTCAAGTAGCAAGATTCCAAACCCAAAAACGTCAGTTTTTTCAGACGATTGGCCAGTTGACAAATATTCTGGAGCAATGTGGCCAATGGTGCCCCTAACAGCAGTTGTCACATGAGAATCTCGGTGATCCAATAGCTTTGCCAACCCAAAGTCACCAACTACTGCCTCAAACTCCTCATCCAACAAAATGTTGGCTGCTTTGACATCACGATGGATTATTTTGGGATCACACTGCTCATGCAAGTAAACTAGCCCTCGTGCGGTACCTTGTGCTATGTTTTTCCGCCTTGGCCAGTCTAAAACTGGTCTACCATATATGCTATCTGCAAATTTAGAAACCACAATGCATTTTCAATCAAGTTAATATATGTATCAGTCTTCAACTGATACAAAATCCAGTGAGTTGGAAACTATTAAATAGTAGCTGATAAAGCTCCAGCAAAGCAAAATATGTTTTCTTTGGCTTTTGAACATGCAGAAACATACAACAATAGTTCCAGCCTGCAGCAAACTGATGATGGCTCATCATATAACTGCAGCAGTAGAGAGTATTCGACGGGATGGCTCTAGGATAGCACTGCGGTAAGGGTGGGTCGTAACATCTAATCTTGTACTTAACCAGAATCTTATGGCCTCGATTCACCAAAGACAGCAGTCGCGGTCTTCATAACACTCACTGAAGGTACTATTGGTTGAACTGCTTTCTATTTAAGTGCCTCAATAATTCCAAAGAGTTTTCACCATTTAATTTTTTTTCTTGTAATAGAGGCGGCCAGAAGTTAAACTACTAACGAGACTAGGGTAAAGAACAGGGTCACACCCAAGAGAGTGAAGTTAGAAACATCCAGCAAAGGGGAAGCCAAAACTGTCACCAACAAGAGTTGCTTCTTTCTCTACTTTAAGATTTTCATCTTAGCTTCCTTCTCTCTGAGTAAATAATATTTTTTCCAACATGCACACTTTTTGCAAGACAAATTATGGAACTTCAAGAGACTGATTTTCAAGTGTAGTTAGAGAAGCAAGTAAAATAAGACTGGTGACGGTAAGCATCTAAAATGGAAACAATATTAGGAAGTAGGAATTGTTCACTGATGACTTCCTTCCCATTTAGACATGGTCCGAAATTTGGCACTATTCTAGTAATAATATTATTCCATACAGTATTTACAACTTCAAGAATTCAAATTCGTTTAACTATCCAAATTTTATATGATGTTCTCTATAACTAATATATTAACCGCTATTTTATAATTTTCTTCTACTCCCATATAATAAATGAGTGAAATTAACATTTTAAACTCAGTGTCCTATCAATTATCTGTCTAATAAAATGAAACGGAGGGAGCAGTTAACAAACAAACACCTTCGTGAGAATAATTGACTTTCATAAATGGTAATGTTGGACTAATTATCTGAAGTTAATAGCCTAGTAGTGATTAATAAGTATTAACAACAACACATGGAGGCAAGAGCTGACCTTTTAATCGTGATGCTACACTTCCATTTGGCATATAGGGGTAAACAAGAAGCCGTTCACTTTCAGTAGAACAAAACCCCAAAAGACGGAGAAGATTCCGATGGACAGCCAAGCTAATCAACTCTACTTCTGTCTGAAATTGGTTTTCACCACCAACAGCATTGTAGTCGTTCAATCTTTTGACGGCCACAACAGTTCCATTGTTTAAGCAGCCTTTATACACAACACCAAATCCTCCTTTTCCCAAAATACGTTTTGAGCTGAAATGGTCAGTGGCAGTCCGCAGTTCCTTAAAGGTGTACCTTTTCAGGTGACCCAAGCAGACCTCTGGATAACAATGCTCTGCATTTGAGAAGTTATTACTCAGATAAAGCTACGTGGAGTAGCTTTTGACAAGTGAAACAGGGAGAAAAGAATAGTGGTTTGTTCAGTAACAAGTGACGGGAAATGATTGGAAAGAATCAAGGTGAGGTCCCAAAACTGATCCACATATATGCATCAGACATCCAAAGTACAAGATTGCCAAGAGTAACTTTCATCTCAATAAAAGTGGCAAGGCAATTCACCAGGCAAGAGAGTGAAGTTGGAAATAAATGATGCTATAAGTAGTGAATTCATCTAGTTCAAGGTAGTCCATAGTGGTACAGGACTACTCTCAATAACAACAAAATACAAACAGCTTTTCTGAAATTGACAATTGGTTCAAATGGAGAAATATCAGTCACCTGTTTTTTCTTTTGGTAGGTAGTAGTAACTTGAAAGAGAAGGGCTTTTCTGAGTCCTTACCAAGGAAATTGACCAGAACTGCTGAGTTACGCCAAAGGCCTTCATAATTTGCTAACTGATATGGTTCAAAGATTCTTCACATTCAATAGGTTTATTGATTATGGGTAAACATAGAATAACACCTATTACTTAACCACTAATGTCCTCTCTAAAACTAAACAAATGAATTTAAAATCAACAGTCACAACACAAGAACATATTAAGAGATCATAATAAAGAATCAAACCACAAGCAGGTGACTCTGTAACATCCTAGATTAAAATATATTCACATGATACAATATCAATCATTCAAAAAATAATGAAAAGCTTACTTGGCTCAACTTATTTATCAATCAAGAATAAAGATAAAATCTTTGGCAAGTAAAGAATCAGCAATATAGAACTAACAAAAGCTGAATTTATCATAGAGAAGAGGGGAAAAAGAAAATCAACTAACCGTTGACATCAAAGAAGATCTGCTGATTATGTCTGTAGCGCCACCAAAGAAGCAAAGCCATGGCTACTATGACAAAAAAAACAGCACCAAAACTGGTAACAAATGCAACAACCACGCGACGGCTCTTGCGTGCAACCCCTGGTTGATCTATGATACCAAAAACAATAGATGCAACACATCTTCAGCGACACAAATAGCAGAACTTACTCAGTACGTATAATATGTTTTAACAGTTCCCCTTTTCAGTTGAAAGGGAAGGAACTTCAGCACAAATTGTTATACATACCTGTCAAACTATCTGGTGGGAAGGACAGTGGTTCTGGATAGACTGCTGAACAATTATTCTCAGAACCTTGACTACAAATTAAAGGATTCCCGAGCACTCTGAAAACCATCAAGAGGAAGTCAATTTTACTATAGTGAGGAATACTAATGATTTCAAGTAGCACTTTACCCTAAAGCATTCACCATTGTGTTTTTAACTAATGAATTTTGATCAACTAAGTATCGAGATTTACTGCTCCAGCAATAATTTAACTTCAATAATATTAAGAATAACTACCTGAAAATTAAATAACTGAGTACTATGGCAAGAGAAAAAGGAGACTCACTTGAAAGCTCTTGCTGATATTTTAGGAAGAGTACCACTTAGATTATTATAAGAGACATCCCTGCAAGCAATGATCAACTAAGTCAATTACACGGATGAGGAAGAAACAGAAGATTTGAGTAAATTTGGGTACAATTGGCATATTGACATACACAAGAACAAAGCCTTCAAACATTGAGAGAGTGAAATATATAGTTGGAGTCAATTTTATTCTGTCATAAGAGGTCTCTTGAAAGTGAATAATAACAAGTGAAAATTCATGAACTCACAAATAATTCAAATTCTTCAGGTCTCCGAAGGAAGTGGGTATTTCGCCTTCGAATTTATTGTTGGAGAGATCAATTGTCTGAAGCTTTTGTAACTTCCCGATCACATCAGGAATATGACCAGAAATGGCATTGTTTTGCAACAATCTACATGAACAGGTAAGTACAGTTTGCAAAAAGAATGGCTTAGAACACAAAGAAAATTGTATAGGAATTGACCATCGGTTATAACAGAACCAAGCAGCAGCAACTAAGAGAAGTATATAGTAAAGAGCTTACACATATTGCAAGTTAGTAAGATTGCCAATTCCACACGATAAGGTGCCAGATAGACTTTGACTAGGTAGTGCTCTGATGCAGGAGAAAATATTCAGCAATCACCTTACTGGATTAAAAGCAGGTCTTTTGATGACCCGACTAAATTTCTACTAAAATACTCTTCAGCTAAACTACTTACAGAGCAGAAACATAGCCATCAAAGGAACAAGTGACCATTCTCCAACTGCATGGGTCTACAGAATTCACATCCCAATTGTCCAGAACATTATAAGGGTCATGTAAGGCCTTCTTAATTTCCGTCAACGCAACAACTGCACATTATTATATGGAAAAATAGTCACTCTCTTAAATTATTTCCACTGTTTTCATTGTTCAGTTTGTCATAACATCAAAGATTCAAGATAGAACACATACTCATACACATTGCAAAGGAATAATTATGCAGAGGAATTAACTAGTTCTTCTACGCTTAACCTAGTTTGATACTCCCTCCGTCCCAACTTAAGTGTCTTATTTTCCTTTTTGGTCTATCTCAAAAAGAGTGTCTCTTTCTATATGTACTAAGTTGACAAATCAAACATATACATGGCAAGTTTATAACCACAAGAATAAAAAAATATCTTGGTACATCATACACATCTTTAACTTAGGACCACAAAATTCAAAAATATCTCTTTATTTCTTAAACTTCATGCCCGGTGAAACTAAGACACTTAAATTGGACGGAGCGAGTAAAAGGAAAAGTGATGAATTTCAAGAAAGAAGCTAACCTTCATAGTTTATACCAGCAGGTGAAAGTGTAGCAGAAGAACTCTCCATCAATGTACAAACCAGTAGCAGCCCCACATTCCAAAGCAGATACAACATTCTTTCCATACTCTATCAGTACAAATTTCTACAATCTCACCTTCTCAACAAAATATATATTTTTTTTAATAAAAAAACACCTCCCCACCACACATTAAAAGAAGAAAAAAACCATTCTTCACATAATTCACCTCTTCAACATTGCTTCATCCATAGCAAGCCAAATCAATCATCATATAGCAAACTCCATCATTTACCATAAAAAGCAATCCCATTTTGTCCACAAGAACCTCAAAGTTTCAATCTTTACACAACTAGCTCTATCAAGAACTGAATAAAGCTCAAATACCCAAGAAAAAATAATTAAAAAGCCTGAAATTCTGGTAACCGTGAGATCTAGGAATGTGTTAGTAACTGACCCCCAAAAATTCTTTTAACTCAAAGAAAAGCTTTTATTTTTTCTTTTCATCATAATATCCTTTTCAATATCACTATGACACCATCCTCCTTTATTATTATTATGTCGAGTCACTCTTCTTTATATTAAACTAGAAAAATACAAACAACTCAGAATAGGCCAAACTTATTAAGGCCAGAAATATGTGGACAGTTTTAAAAGTTAGAATACAAAGTAAAAAGAGAAACATGTACTTTTCCCTCTCCAAATTAATTTCGACAATAACCGCCAAAAAAAATTTAAAATTTTGGATGCATTTCGACAGTTGAATTCTTGGTTATCTGAAATTATAATTCATATAACCAAAATATTAAAGTATACTAGTATAAAAAGCCTTTTGATATTATTATAGTCAAAACAAAAACTGTTGTTATTTAACTTTGTTACAACTTACAAGTATACTATAAAATGGAAGGATCGAGCTATATATGTATTATACTCATTTCCTCCTAATCTATGTGATATTATTTTATTTTGATATTATTATAGTCAAAACAAAAAACTGTTGTTATTTGACTTTGTTATAACTATACTATAAAATGGAGGATCGAGCTATATATATTATACTTCTTTTCTTCTAATCTATGTGATATTATTTGATTGAACATGTTTAAATCAAAGGGGGATGAAAATTAGAAGGAAGTTTGAGTACAATGGTTGCAAGAAAACGAGAAGTAAGTGAATATTAGAAAGATTACAAACTGAAAACAAGAACAAAAATTAAACTACAACAAGAAATCTGATGAGTCGAGTGTGCACTATGTCCTTTAGACAATATTGCCATGTATGTATCATTTTACGTTAATAGACAACTTGTCTTTCAAGATAAAATATCAACTAACAAATGAGCAAAGGAAACTCAAATATTTACTACAAGAAAAACCTTGAGTGTGTGAAAGACTGCTTAGAGAGGAAGAAGTTCAGAAAATCTGAGTTTTACAAGTGTGAAGTGTGTTCAACAATTGAGCCAAAGCTTCAATTTATAGTGCTAGGAATATGACCTCTCAACTAGCCAACTAATGACCTTCAATAGTCATGTAATGACACTTAATTGAGAGGTTACAATCAGCCAATAATGCAACCAAATAATAGCTTAGTTATGGAGGAAAATTGTCATTTGAATGATCCAAAGCGTCCTCATAATCAACCAAACTTTTGAACTTCCGTCGCACAGTCACTGCCTGGGTAGCGTCGCGGTTCGGCCTCAGAGGCATCGCAACTCCAATAAGCTCGGGACAAATTAGAGTCGCGGCTCAGTCCTTGGGGCGCCTCGGTGTCGCGGCCCTACGACACTAGCGTTGCGGCTCTCCGGCTTCCGAGGGCGAATCGCGGCCCTTCTCGGATCTGCGACCCTTTTTCGACCCGTTCCAATCTTTACACTTCGTACACTTCTTCCTTCATTTACCAACGTGAAACACTCGGCATTTGGTCAACAACCGTCTATCATTCTATGTCTCAAACATTTTATTTACGTATCAATGTCTCATTCACTAAGGAAATTTACGATAATTGGTACAACGTGTGCACATGTGTGAAAACGATATTTCCGACGTGCGGGGCCCCAATTGTTCGAGTCATAAATAATAGGATAAACTTTGTTCCACGTTAATAAATTTCCAACAAGAAGAATAATGATGAGAGAATTCTTTCTTGTTTTCATTCATCGTCGATTTCCGAAACAGTGAAATATAAAGAAAAGGCCTCCTCTTACTGTTCTCTTTCTTTCTTGATTCGAGTCATAAATAATAGGATAAACTTTATTCTACGTTAATAAATTTCCAACAAGAAGAATAACGATGAGAGAATTCTTTCTTGTTTTCATTCATCGTCGATTTCCGAAACAGTGAAATATAAAGAAAAGGCCTCATCTTACTGTTCTCTTTCTTTCTTGATATAGCAAAGTCTAGTTCTATTGACATATTTATATAGAGGTAAAAGTCCTTTCCCTAGTCTAACAAGAAAACTATAATCTAATAAAACTATCATAATTACAATTTACTAGATTCTACCATAAAACTATTAGAGTTAGACTAGAAAATAATTTATCGGGGGCGGTGGATTGGTGTCGTTCTTTCAATACCCCTTCAAGTTAGAGCATGGGGATCTCGAATGCCCAACTTGCCAAGCACATATTCATGTTGATTTTCCCAAAGCCTTTGTAAAAACGTTGGTCAATTGCTCGTTAGTTGACACATAACTCGAAAGTATTATACTAGATTGGAGTGTGTCCCGGACATAATGACAACCAACTTTAATATATTTGGTTCGTTCGTGAAATATCGGATTTCGTGCAATATACAATGTTGATTGACTATCACAATATATTTTCATCGGAGATCGATGTTCGATGCCCAAACTATGCATGATTTCCTCAACCATTTCAATTCGCAAACCATCATTGTCATTGAACGGTATTCCACCTCTACTGACGAGCGAGATATAATGTGTTGCTTTTTGATTTTTCACGGTACCGGTGAATTTCTAAGGGAGATAAACCATCCCATAAGCAATTTTTGAGTCAACGGACATTCAACCCAGTCTGAATCACACCATCTATACAGCTGGAGATCACAATCCTTCCTTAACACAAACACCTTGCCCAGGGTTCTTCTTCAAGTATCTTACCACTCGGAGAGCCACTTTCCAGTGCGCTTCTTTCGGTTGGTGCATGAATTGGGATAGAACGGTCACATAATAGGACAACTTCGGTCATGTAAAACTGAGGTATATCAATCTACCGACCAAATGTTGGTATGGTTCCAGATCTTTCAAATTAGCCCATTTGGCCAATTCCAAATATTGATTCTGTTCCATGAGAGTATTAATCGGTTTTTCTTCCAGTAGCCTAGACTCAGATTATATCCAAGGCATACTTCAGTTGACAAAGAAATACCTGGTTAGTCCACGCGCAACTTCAACCCCCAGAAAATATTTTAAAGGCCCAGATACTTCATGTGAAAACAGGCTCAGAGATAGTCTTTGAATCGTGCAATAGCCTATGGTTATTTTCGAAGATAATCAAGTCATTCACGTAAATTAAGATGTTAAGTTGTATACTTTTTCAATGCATCGTGAAGAGAGACTAATTGGAGTATGATTGTTTGAACTCATATTTCATCAAGGCACTTGATAATTTTTCAAACCATCACTATGGGCCTTGTTTCAACCCATACAAAGATTTTTGGAGTCGACATACTTGCCCTAGACCATACACACGGAATCCCAGTGGTTATTTCATATAAATTTCTTCCTCCAGTTCAGTTCAAGAAGGCGTTATGAATATCCATCTGATGAATCTCCCAATTTTGAGCGGTTGTTATCGCTAAGAAGGTCTGAACTGTCACTACCTTCGCAACCGTAGAAAACACTTCATTATAGTCAATACCTTCCTCATGCTTATTACTGAATATGACCAACCGAACTTCATATCGTTCAATTGTGTCGTCCAAATTGTATTTGATCTTGTACACCCATTTAAATCCAAGTGCTATCTTATCCGGCGGTAATGTTTCCAATGTCCATGTGTCATTGTCATTCAATGCTTGAATTTCTTGTTGCATGACTTTTCTCCAACATTTGTTTTTATGGTCTCCGAGAAGAATTTTGGTTCAATTTCTGTAGTAATTATTGCAAGGAAGCTTTGGTGTTGCGAGAAAAAATTATCACAGGATATATAGTGATCTAAAGGATAAGGTGCACCTGAGAGTTGCTGAGGATCGAACGAACTCGTTGGTGGACTTTTTTTTTGGAATGTTTCAGTAACGTAGTCACGTAATCGAACTGAGGCATGCTTCTGACGTTTACCCCGACTCAATAGTTCATCTGATTACTTTTCATTGGCCTGGGCTCCTTTCATCTGTACTTCTTCCATGTTTTTATTATTCTGACTAGTATTTGTCCTGTCTAATTCTGGTTGATATGTAGGTTCAATATTCAGTATCCGAATTTCTTCTATTCGAGCATTGTTCGTACCTACATTATATATCTGTTCTTCTTTGAAATAATGTTATTCATTTCTTCCTTTATTTCATTCGGGATCACTTCTATGTTGTCAATCAAGTTACATGTTCCTACGACAAAAGATAACTTAGTCTCGTAGAAGTATACATCTCATTGAACTAAATATTCATCATTTTCTAAGTCATATAATCTCCAACCTTTATGTCCGCAGGGGTATTCCAAAAAGACACACCTATGACTCTGACTCTCAAACTTGTCTCTTGTTCTTCCCTTCGTGTGTGTATAAAATAGTGACCGTAGCACCATTAAGTGATCATTATGAGGTGCTTCCCCGTATAAAATTTCATAGGAGATTTTTCATTCAAAATTGAAGATGGTTTTCTATTGATCAAGTATCCCGCAGTCCAAACACATTCTCCCCAGAATCTAATCAGAAGATGACCCTGAAATCTTAATGCTAGTGCCACATTAAGAATGTGATAATGTTCTCTTTCAACTCTTCCATTCCGTTTTGGTGTCCCTCTGCAAGTAGTTTGGTAAAGAATTTCATGTTTGAAGAATTATGTCTTCATACATGTCAGCTTAGTTCTGTTATCATTTCTAACAATTTTCACCTTCTTACCAAACTGGATCCACTAGTGCGGAGAATTTTTTCAAGGTTTGGGACACTTCTTTCTTATTAACTAAAAGAAAAATTCATACAGCTCACGACCGATCATCCACAACAATCAAGAAATACGAAGCACCACAAGAAAAAGGTGTTCTATATGGCCCTCATAAATCACAATGAATCATATCAAAAATATCGGAAGCTATATTCACTTGAAGGAAAAACACTTCTTGTTTGTTTTTCCCTTTGCCATACATCACATTCTTTATCGAAACTAAGATTATCCAGTGGGCCGGGTTGGCCCGATTCTGACCCGGCCTAGCCCGATTACCGCTCCACCCCGACCCGGTAAAAAAATGGAACGAAATTGTAGGTAGCAGGGTTTGATCTCGGGATCGGACTAGGGCTCGTCCTTCCCATCTCGATCCCCCCATTCCCTTTCTGCCCATCCCGATCCCCCCCCCCCCCCCATTCCCTTCCTGCCCATCCCGATCCTACCCCATCCCGACCCGATCTCCCACTCATTTGCAAAAATAATCGTTGCAACAACGGCTAAATTTTGATTTTGGCCGCTGTGCAATGGCTATAACGACCATTTTTTGCCCCCGCCTTATAAACCGCTCAACTATAAATACCTCATTTTTCTCTTTATTTTTCTCACAAATATTCCTACCATCTCTCTACAAGTCTACATTGCCTACTAAATATTATATTTTATTTACTTATTTGTATCAAAGTTCAAAAATTGGGAGTGAAGTTGACAACTAGCTTGAGGATCATCCATCGAGCAAAGTTTCAATTTTTAACCTCAATTACACGTCGGTGTTTGGTACCTTCGTTCCTTCTTTAAATTATTATTGTTACAATTTTAATTATTGTATTGAATTTCATTATCTTTAATTATTTATTTGCATAATTATAATGGAACGAATGAATGTTTTATTTTTGGTAGAAGTACTAGGGGTAACAGGGGTAAGGGTGCATCTTCTATTAATTTTATTCCTAGTCATGATGATTTCACTCATATAATGTCGTAATAGACTTTGTCACTTGTGCGGAAGGATAATCTAACCATTTGTGTCAAAGATCGAACCAATCAACTTCCTATACCTTTACAGCTCGTATATGTGGCATATTTTAGAAAATAGTAAAGTTCACCTCATCACTCACCGGTTCCAAGCAGCTTCCTTATGGTGGGGTCCTGTATGACACACATAGTTTTGTTAAAATTTACATCACAATTTAAATGATGAACAAGTTGCGATACAGAAATTAAATTGCAAGTTAAGTCTGGAACATAGAGGACATCCTTCAACCAAATCCTATTATTTAGCCTGGTTGTTCCTTCTTTCGTGGCTACCAAGATACTTCCTTCCGGAAGCTCAATCGGACACTCAGAAATATTCTGTTGTTCGCTCAGTTTCTCCAGATTACCTTTCACATGATAGAAAGCTATGGAGTCAATCATCCGGGATGAGTTTTCGATCTTACCATCCATCTTGCCATTCAGATTTATTCCTTGTTAATTCAACATGTGAATCACCTTTTCCCGTATTTTCATGCTCAGATTGTGATGTCCTGTCCGTTTGCATTCTTCTGATCTATCACTGCTTGTGTATCCTTGACAACAACGGCATTAGCCCGGTAATTGTCTCTTCCCCGACAGATCCCAGACCTCTTCTTTATTGTTGTTGTTGTTGTTGATCTCGTCCTCTTCCTTCAAATTTTCATCTTTTTTTATGTGCAGAATCTCTTGCAATATGTGAAGAATGCACCATCATTTTCCATTTACCTTGATCGCGGTAAGGATTTCTTCCTTGTATGACAAACGTCATGATTTCACTCAGTTCTTTCATTTTTCGTGTGAGTCCTCTCACACGTTCTTCCTGCACTAGCTTCAAATAAACTTTGTTTAATGATGACAACGGTTCCTGGGGCAATATGTTCAATCTCGCCATTTCATACATTGCTTAATCCAATCCTATGAGGAAAAAATGCACTTTTTATTTTTCTCTTTTGATTTTCAAGATCATCCCCAGATTGCACGTGCACTTTTCGCACTTGCAGGTCGAAATATGTTCGTAGTCTGCCAATTATTCACATAGCTTAGTTAGTTTTCCATAGTAATCCACTATGGTCCTTCCCTTCTGCTTGCACTCCGCAAGTTCTGCCTTCAGTTGTTGCATTTGAGGTCCGTTAATAACATCGAACCGCTCTTGGATGCTCGTTCATAATTCTTTCGCTTCCTCTTTATACGGGATCGTTGAGCGAAGCATTGATTCGACGGTGTTGCAAATCTACGACACCATCAAAGAGTTTATGATCCACCAATCTTCTAAGTCTGGTGACTCTTCATCCGGCTTCTTAATTGTACCATTAACGAAGCCAGATTTTTTCCTTTCTCTTAGGGTCATCCTCATGGATTGAGCACATTCTTCATAATTCTCTTCCTTCAATTGAACTTGTGTTACTGTTGCGATATTTCTATATGCTTACGCAAGTGTATGTATTGTTCAAGTAATAAAAATCTGTAAGATCGAGTTTATCGTCCAAAGAGACTGGTTTATTAAGTACCGCTTATCTATTATATGGTATCTATTTGGCGAACGTTCTTTAGTTTGAGAATTATAACTAAGAATTATTACTAAGTGCATAAATTAAACTAAAAATTATAATACTTTGGGCTTATAACAGCTATGAAGGAAATAGGGCTTTCAATCTCCTCAACTATCCACTATTTCACGCGTTAATGCAATGCTAATGATTTTTCTTCTTATTAAGATAGCAGGTTAACTAATCTGTCGTCATATTCCGGTTAAGACATACAAGAGCTCAACCTTGTGCAGAAACCTTCTGTATTTCTATGATAGATTTTACCACACAGGAGGATTAAGAACAATAACCTTAAATACTACACAAGTATCGGGGTACTTTCATCCATGATTTTAACCTATGTCTAAACAACTACAGCATATTCAAATCTCCCCTCTCGGATTTCGATTCGAAATCATACAAGTTATGACAATTAATAGTTAGTTAATTATCAAGCAATCATAAAAATATTGAATAGATCTTAATACGCTGAAGAAGAAATCAATAATCAATGCATTAACTATATGAAGGAGTTTCAAGAAGATTCGAAGGGAACCCTACTAAAGTAATTAGCTCTTAAACATTGTCATGTCAAGAACTAAATTACAATCCAACATAAACTGAAATAAAATAAGGGAAAGAAAATAACTTGAACAAGAAGATGTCTCTAATCTTGCTTCTAGTCGTCGTTATCCTCTCAAAGTATATTAAAAAGGTCATTAAGAAATGCTCAGGGTTTAGGGATTTATAGCTGGAAAAAATTGCATTGTGGACCCTGAAAACGGTGTCAAAATTCGACCCAGATTCGGAAAAACCCACCTCGGCCCTGCGGTAGTGGCATGACGCGACGCGAAGTCCTGCGACAAAATCGATTTCTTGATAATATTGGCGCTGCGACCTGTTTGGCGTCGCGGCGACGTCATGTACCGGATTTTCTGATTTTGTGTCATTTTCTTGTCCGGATTTCGTCAGATTTCTTCTATACTTTTCGTGACTTCTTAGACTTCATCTCTTGGACTTTTCTTGTGCAATTTCATCCTCAAAAGTAGTATCTCCTCCTTTATAACCGTTGTGACACAAATGAACGAAAAACACACCTAACACTATACTAAACGCAAAATAAAAGAGTAAAATACTAACTTAAAAGGACTCAAAAGAGTGTATAAAATACACTCAACAAACACCCCAAACTTACACTTTACTCGCCCTCGAGTAAAGCATTAAACAAAAACAAAAATAAAAATAAAGACTATATGAAATGGATCAAGTAGTTATAGCAATGCTTCTTTAAAATCACGGATGAAAGTTAGGATAATATGTTAGAAAATACATAGCATGAATATTTAGCAATCTAGAATTTCAAGTTAGATATTTCGCAAATTCACTTAGATCGCAATCACTGGAATACAAGCACCTAACCTATGCATGTCAATTTCATTCTATCTTTTCCAAAATGCTATAGACCTGTTTACTTGTTATTCTCCACTAATCATAGACATACATATTTAAGAACATCAAGACTTTCAAGGGTTGTAATGTAGGCTTAGGCAAAGGTAGATAAAGGTACATTTAGGCTCAATTACGTACCATAAACATTTTTCATTCAACTATTTTTCCTTCTTTTTTACTTTCTTTTTAGTCTCATACCTATTTTTCCTCTTTTATTTTGAGAGAATGAGATATATTATAAATAACAAGCACCCTCAAACTTAAGCTTTTGCATATTTTTCATTGGGGTGCATCAAACTTTTCACTCTCTTCTTGTTTCTTTTTCAACACTTTTCATTTCAATATTTTCAATTATCACTTATGGCACAAACAGTGAATCATAAGGTGTCAAAGAAAAAAAAAATATATTAGGCTCAAAGGGGCTGACTAGTGATACAATTTATGTTATGGTAGGTAATGAATGGTAAGAAGGACTATCAAGAAATGTCTGAATCATCTCCCTAAACATGTACATCTTAACTCTTTCGCCTCAAATAACAAGCAAACATATTTTCTAGACATTTTTCAACCTTTCTTTTCATAACTGACACACATAGGCTAAGCACAAATATTCAAATAATTTAGATGTCATGAATTTTTGGCATATCTAACTTAAGCACACAAATTATCGCTTTTAATTCCATTACATTATCTCACTTTATCCACTCAATATCGTTAGCAACTACAACATGCATGATCCATATAAAAAAAATTTGACTAAAAAACACACAAAACAACACAAAGACAATAAAAAAGACTCAAAAGTGAAATAATGAAAAAAAAATAAGACACCCCCCTCCAAACTTAATCGACACATTGTCCCCAATGTGTGAAGACTAAAAATAGTGACAACTTACTGACATACACAGCGGTCATAACGGAGGTCTGAGAGGAAATTTTTTGGAATTTGCACAGCTTTTGGGCCCTCTGAAGTTTCAGCGTCGTGGCCCTGCATTTTGGCGCCACGGCGCTGCTGCTAATTTTCTCGCCAAAGATTTTTCGCCTTTTCTCCTGAGTCGGGCCTCGCTTTTATCAGTCATCCAAAAACACTAACATCCAGATCGTGAGACTGTTCAAGATAAAATAAAACAAACTAAAACAAAATTTAAATAACATAATTAAAACCATTGGGTTGCCTCCCAAGTAGCGTTGTCTTTAACGTCTTTTAGTCGGACGCAGGTTACTTACTAAATCAAAGGGGTAGAGTTTTCCCTCCGCATATCCACTTTAGCACCATTTTCCTCCTCTTTTTCTTTTTCACAAGGCTCATTTCAGGAGGGTTCATTCTCTTGTTCTCATTCACAACATCATTTACGGGTGCATAATTCTTACCATTAAGGACATCAGTACCCTTGAAACTTTCATGAGGAGCCTTTTTATCAACTAAACCAACAGTAAAACATCTAGCATCGACTTGAGGTTCATTGGGCTGCTTGAAAACTTTGAATATCATTTCCTCACCTTGGACTCTGAGTTTTAACTCCCCCTTTTCAACATCAATGAGGGCTCTTTTTGTGGCTATGAATGGTCTCCCAAGGATCATGGACATATTTTCATCTCCATCTATGTCTAAAATGATGAAATCAGCAGGAAGGATGAATTTACCCACTTGTACCAACACATCTTCAATTATTCCTTCGGGATGCACAATTGATCGATCAGCTAGCTGTAGGGTGACTGTTGTTGGGCTCGCCTCCCCCAAACCAAGTCTTCTAAACAAATAGAGAGGCATCATGTTGATTTTTGCCCCCCAAATCACATAAAACCCTTTTACATGTAACATTCTCTATGGTGCAATGTAAGGTGAAACTCTCTGGATCTTTCAACTTAGGTGGGAGTTTCTTCTGCAAGATAGCATTGCACTCCTCTGTCAGCGCTATTGTCTCATAGTCTGCCAGCTTCCTTTTCTTAAACAGGATGTCTTTCATGAACTTCACATAAGCTGACATCTGCTCCAAGGCCTCAATGAATGGAAGATTGATATGCAGTTTTTTTAATACATCCAATAATTTTGAAAACTGCTTATCCAAGGCCTTCTTCTGCAGTCTTTGAGGGTAGGGAATTCTGTCTGTATACTCCCTCATCACTGTGGGTGGAGCCTTCTCTAAAGTAGGGCGGTCATCAGTGACTTCTTCCTTTTCTACCTCAATTGTCTTCCCCACATCCTTCTCTTTTTCAACCACTGGTTGAGGTGCCCTCTGCTCTAACTGTTTTCCACTTCTCAAGCTAATTTCCTGGCATTGCTCCCTGGGGTTCATCACTGTATCACTAGGGAGAGTCCTGATGCGCGGTAAGATGCACACACTTTAAACGCAAGTGCACGTTATCGTATCAAGTAGTATAGTCTTAGATAAGACCGAATATCGTCCTCTAGGATTAGGGTTCAAGTACCAATTATCTATTTTCTAGTATCTATTTGGTGAATTAATGAGTGATTGGTTGTTTATGACTAAGATTTATAAAAGCTATTTAAAGTATAAAGATTTACTTCAGGAGTGATGAGAATAGGACTTCTATGTATCCTCACTATCCGCTTATGTTACTTACTAATGCATTACTTATGGTATTCTTCTTTTGGAGAAAGCAGGTTTACGAAATTGTTTTATACTCCCGTTAGGGTTATATAAACACTCAACCCCAGTATCGTTCCTTACCTACCTTTCGGTGATAAGGGTAACTTTATAGGAGGATTAAGAACAAAAACCTAGTTGACCGTCACGCACAATGCGCAAAATTAGGGTTGTTAAGCCTCTCATCAACGCTACATAACTAATTGAGGTATTTTCATCCCCAATTCAAGCATGTCTACCCAACTTACAGCATATTCACAATCCCCCCTTTTCAGAATCTGATTAGAAATCATATAGTGATAATTAGTTGTCAATTAATTACCAAGAATTCAACTCAATTATTGGATAGATCTCTCAATAAGAAAAACAACCATAAGCATGCATTAATTTATAGCATAAGTTTCAAGCAATTCAACATAGAAAGCCCTATAAGAGAATTAGTTCCTAGCCATTGACATGACAAGAACTAATTCCATGTTCTTTATAAAAACTGAAATAAAGTAAAAGAAAGAAAAGAAAATTACTAAGAATGAGTCTCCAAGCCAAGCATCCAAGGGTTGTGTTGTGGAATATTTACAAGGTGGATTGGTGGAAGGATGGATGTAGAATGGTGAATGGTAGAATGGAGAATGAATTCTTCTAAGGGTGTAGAGACTATTTATAGAGCAAGAATCCTTTAGGTGAAGGGTTAAGGATTTGTGTAGGTAGGAAAAGTTATTAGAATCCTTTTAGGTAAGGGTTTTTAGGTAGGAAAAGGTTTCCCTTTAGGTAGGAAAAGTTATCCCTTTAGGAAGGAAAAGTAATCCCTTTAGGATTCTGAAACATGTCAAATTCGGCCCAGCACTTCACAATTCCCGCGTCGGCGTCGCAGATCAGGCAATACCTGAAATTCAGCAACTCTGACTTTCAAGACTTTGGGCGCGCCATTGCCGGCACATGGCGCGGTGACATTTTTTTCGCGACTTCGCTTCGTCTTTTTCGTCGGACTTGTCGATTTTCTCTATAATTCCCGGAACTTCTTAGACTTCATTTCTTGGCCCTTTTAGTGTGCAATTCTATCTCTTTTATGCTTATTTCATCTCCTTTTCGCCATTTCTCCATTTCTGACCGCTGTGACACAAAAGAAAGGAAAACGACCCTAATACTATACTAAACATAAATAAAATGAGTAAAATACTAACTAAAAATGACTCAAAAAGTGTATATAAAATACACCGATCAAATACCCCCAAACTTAACCTTTGCTCGCCCTCGAGCAAAGATAAAAAGAAAGAAATAAAAGACTCAAGAAATAGGAAAATAAACAGACTCAATGACATTGATCACTTTTTGCTGCATTGGTGTTACTTAGAAAAACATGAAGATTAGCAGAATAATATGCAGGAACATATAACATGAAATTTTAGCACATTAAACACATTAAGCTAGATATTTCGCAAACTCATATTTATCATGCTTAATGGAAGTCAATATACTAAATCATGCATATAAATTCAAAAATCCTATGGCATGTTTACTTGCTATTCTCCACTAATTCTGGATATGCATAAAAGAGATCTTCAGGACTTTAAGGGTTGTAATGTAGGCTTAGGTAGGGGTTGGTAAAAATAGGCATTTAGGCTCATTTTTGTGTACCATAAGCTCTTTAGCTTTTCAATTTTTCCCTTTTTCTCTTGATTCTTTCCTCACTTCAATTCTATCTTTCCCCTCTTTTGTTTTGGGAGAGTGAAGTGTATTATAATAACAAGCACCCCCAAACTTAGGCTTTTGCCTCTGTCTTATTACTTTTTCATTGGGGTGCATCAAACTTATTCACTCTTTTCGTCTCTTTTTTTAACACAATGTACTCCACTATTTCATATTTTTACTTATGGCACAATTTGTGGGAATATGGGGTGTCAAAGAAGAAGTTTCAATTTTTAGGCTCAATGGGGCTAACTAGGGATATATTTAAAGTCCGGGATAGAAAAGAATGGTAAGAATTGGCTATCAAAGAAATGCCTGAGTCATCTCCCTAACATGCATATCCTAACTATTTCGCCTCAAATAGCAAACAATCATAACACATAAGTATTCATCATTTAGCATGCACAATTTAAACAAGAAACTCCAAATAGACAGATTTTGTGAGTTTTTGGCATATCTAACCTAGGTGTTAAGATAGTTGCTTCAATTCCGTTACATTATTCCACCTTCCTTCACTAGGTGTTTCTAGCAACTACAACATACATGATCTTTGACAGGCAATTATGACTCAAAAAGAAAAAAAATTTGTGACTCAAAAATAAACACAAAACAAATAAAAAAGACTTAACTGAAACATAACAAGACACAAATAAAACACCCCCAAACTTAAATCACACATTGTCCCCAATGTGTGCAATACTTAAAAAAATGAAAAATAGACAACTTACTGACACAACACAGCGGTCATAATGGAGGTCTAGGAGAAAAATTGCGGAATTTGCGGAATATGGCTTCTACAAGTTCGTATTCTGAGATTGGCGGCAGCTTTGCTAATCTTGTGACTCTTACGAGATTCGCCGCGCTCTGATTCAGCTACATGTGACGATCGCTTTTTTTTTTGGCGTTTGTTGCTCCTTTTTTTCGCTTTCACCCACCCATCATCCAACAACACAAAACAAGAACCCAAGACCGTGAGACTGTTCAAGACAAAAATAAAACAAACTAAAGACAGAAATTAAAATAACATAATTAAAAACATTGGGTTGCCTCCCAACAAGCGCTGTCTTTAACGTCTTTTAGCCGGACGCCTTTACCTTTACGAGTGCCCATTGGATCCTTCTGCGAACTGCTTGCAATCCGCAGAGTTATTGTTGCAGGTCTCACTTCAACTACAACAATTGCTTCAAACAAGGGCCTTACATATACAATTATCCCCCAAGTAGGCTTGTCTTTTATGCTTTCTATAATGTAGGAATCCGTGAACTTCTCTACATCTCTCAACTCTAGGGGGTACCCTTGATGGTATGCAATTCCTAATTGGGAGTCATTCGTGATAGCTAGTGGTGTTTCTTCTGTGATAGGTGCACGAAAAAGAATTTCCACAGAATCCAAGAAGGTGAATAATTGGATTTACGATCTTTTTCTACACCAACTATCTCACCAGATTCCTCAATAGTTGGGTGTGATTCAGGCTCCTCAACTTGCTGTTCGCTGTTGAATATGATCGCGAGTTCTGCTATTTGCGTTTCCAACTTCTTTATGGCCAACCTCATTTCGTCCATGAACTGAGCTTGAGATTTAGTGAGGCTGAGTATGGTTTCTCGCAATTCCTCCCTCTTTTCCTCTATGGTTGGAGCTCGAGCATATTGACAGTAGTAATCCATATCTTCAGGATCCCTGAGATGCATCAAAACCAACAAAGAATCACGGCACCCTTGTTTTCACACAATATATACATAAAACAAACAAAATTAAAAAAACTATACATAAAACCAAATTAGAAATTAAAAATAGATAAATTTGATATTGAACTAATGCCTAATCCCCGGCAACGGTGCCAAAAACTTGATGTGCGGTAAGATGCACACACTTTAAACGCAAGTGCACGTTATCGTATCAAGTAGTATAGTCTTAGATAAGACCGAATATCGTCCTCTAGGATTAGGGTTCAAGTACCAATTATCTATTTTCTAGTATCTATTTGGTGAATTAATGAGTGATTGGTTGTTTATGACTAAGAATTATAAAAGCTATTTAAAGTATAAAGATTTACTTCAGGAGTGATGAGAATAGGGCTTCTATGTATCCTCACTATCCGCTTATGCTACTTACTAATGCATTACTTATGGTATTCTTCTTTTGGAGAAAGCAGGCTTACGAAATCGTTTTATACTCCCGTTAGGGTTATATAAACACTCAACCTCGATCGCTCGTTCATACCTACCTTTCGGTGATAAGGGTAACTTTATAGGAGGATTAAGAACAAAAACCTAGTTGACCGTCACGCACAATGCGCAAAATTAGGGTTGTTAAGCCTCTCATCAACGCTACATAACTAATTGAGGTATTTTCATCCCCAATTGAAGAATGTCTACCCAACTTACAACATATTCACAATCCCCCCTTTTCAGAATCTGATTAGAAATCATATAGTGATAATTAGTTGTCAATTAATTACCAAGAATTCAACTCAATTATTGGATAGATCTCTCAATAAGAAAAACAACCATAAGCATGCATTAATTTATAGCATAAGTTTCAAGCAATTCAACATAGAAAGCCCTATAAGAGAATTAGTTCCTAGCCATTGACATGACAAGAACTAATTCCATGTTCTTCATAAAAACTGAAATAAAGTAAAAGAAAGAAAAGAAAATTACTAAGAATGAGTCTCCAAGCCAAACATCCAAGGGTTGTGTTGTGGAATATTTACAAGGTGGATTGGTGGAAGGATGGATGTAGAATGGTGAATGGTAGAATGGAGAATGAATTCTTCTAAGGGTGTAGAGACTATTTATAGAGCAAGAATCCTTTAGGTGAAGGGTTAAGGATTTGTGTAGGTAGGAAAAGTTATTAGAATCCTTTTAGGTAAGGGTTTTTAGGTAGGAAAAGGTTTCCCTTTAGGTAGGAAAAGTTATCCCTTTAGGAAGGAAAAGTTATCCCTTTAGGATTCTGAAACATGTCAAATTCGGCCCAAAGACTTCACAATTCGCGTCGGCGCCCTGACATGGCGCGCGCTGAAATTCAGCAACTCTCGGGACTTTCAGCACTTTGGGCGCCGCGGCTCTGCTGCCCGGCGCCGCGGCGCCGATGACATTTTTCTGGCGAATTTCCGTTTCGTCGTCTTTTCTCGTCCGGACTTCGTCTGATTTTCTCTATAATTCCCGAAACTTCTTAGACTTCATTTCTTGGCCCTTTTAGTGTGCAATTCTATCTCTTTTATGCTTATTTCATCTCCTTTTCGCCATTTCTCCATTTCTGACCGCTGTGACACAAAAGAAAGGAAAACGACCCTAATACTATACTAAACATAAATAAAATGAGTAAAATACTAACTAAAAATGACTCAAAAAGTGTATATAAAATACACCGATCAAGTCCCCTGAGGTCTATCATTCAACTTCCCTGCCAACTGTCCCATCTGAGTCTCCAAGTTCCTAATAGAGGATCTTGTTGCTGTCATGAACTACTTTGTTTTGTCATAAATTGTGTCTGGGTATTGGCCAAGGATGAAATTGAGGACCTAGTTTCAGCCATGAATTGTGTCTGAGAATTAGCCAAGGTCAATGATCTTTGCTTTTATGTCATCCGCTTCCTGCGGTGGGTCTGTTGAAATTTGAGCTATTGTGAGGATGATGTCTGAAATTGTGGTTGCTGCCCTTGTTCATTCTTCCATGAAATATTTGGGTGATTTCTCCACCCTGTATTATGTGTTGGAGAATGCATTATTGTAGGGCCTCTGAAAATTCCTCACTGCCTGAACCTGCTCCATGGGCATATTATTTGGGTCCACTGTTGTACACCTATCAAAAGTATGGGGACCCCCCACAAATTCGTGATCTCGGTGTCCGAGCTGCTGCTTTCGACATGATACTTTGCTGCATCTGCTTTATCAAAGTGGCTACCTGCGCAGTCAATGCAGTGATAGCATCTAGCTCATGAATTTCAGCCACTTTCCTGCTGTTCATTGCTCTCTCATCGACCCCCTGATAGTTGTTTGTGGCCATATCCTCTAGCAAATCATGTGCCTCATTGACATTCTTTCTCATGAACGTACCCCTGCTGCAATATCAATGATGGTACGAGTTGTACCACACAACTCATTGTAAAATATGTGGACTAGCATCCACTTCTCGATCTCATGATGTAGGCACTTTCTCTGCAAGTCTTTAAACCTCTTCCATGCATCATATAGTGATTCTTCCTCCAACTGATAAAAGTTATTCAACTCACCTCTGAGCTTCGCTGCCTTAGCTGGAGGGAAGAACTTGACAAGAAACTTCTGTACTAAGTCTTACCATGTAGTGATGGAGTTCGTCTGTAATGAGTTCAACCAGCACTTTACTCTATCCCTGAGTGAAAATGGGAAGAGTCTCAACCGAATGACATCATCAGTAACACCATTGTACTTGAAAGTTGCACACAGCTCCAGGAAATTTTCTAGATGCAAATGAAGATCCTCGGACGGTAATCCCCCAAACTGAACTGGCTTTAAACCATGTGCAATATGGCTGATTTGATTTCAAAATTGTTGGCTTCAACAACTGGAAGCTTGATGTAAGTCTGCACCCCTGTAATGGTTGGCATCACATAGTCCCCCAAACTCTTTTTTGCGGGGACTTGTCTTAAGATAGGCGGTAACTCATCATTCACCAAGTTATCTCGTTGATCTCCCATTGCTAAGGAATCAGATGCTCTTTTCTCTTTTCTATTCTGTCTGCACAATCTCTCAATCTCAGGGTTCAGAGGGATATGAATGTCAGCTCCTCTCCTACTTCGCATAAACTAAGTTCCTGAGACTAATAAAAAATAGCAAACAGATCACGACAAACATCACTAAAGCAAAATAAAAAAGACTGAAAATAAAAACCAAATTAGAAATAAGAATAGATAAATCGATATTAAAAGTAAGTCAGTCCCCGACAACAACGCAAAAAATTTGTTGCGATATTTCTAGATGCTTACGCAAGTGTACGTATCGTTCAAGTAATAAAGATCTGTAAGATCGAGTTTATCGTCCACAGAGACTGGTTTATTAAGTACTGCTTATCTATTCTATGGTATATATTTGGCGAACGTTCTTTAGTTTGAGAATTATAACTAAGAATTATGACTAAATGCTGAAATTAAACTAAAAATTATAATATTTTGGGCTTATAACAGTTATGAAGGAAATAAGGCTTCCAATCTCCTCAACTATCCACTCTTTCACGCGTTAATGCAATGCTAATGATTCTTCTTCTTATTAAGATAGCAGGTTAACTAATCTGTCATCATATTCCGGTTAGGACATACAAGAGCTCAACCTTGTGGCGAAATCTTCTATATTTCTATGATAGATTTTACCACACAGGAGGATTAAGAACAATAACCTTAAATACTACACAAGTATCGGGGTACTTTCATCCACGATTTTAACCTATGTCTAAACAACTACACCATATTCAAATCTCCCCTCTCGGATTTCGATTCGAAATCATACAAGTTATGACAATTAATAGTTAGTTAATTATCAAGAAATCATAACAATAAACGTTATGATTGCTTATCTTTGGCTTTCACATACGTGTAGCCTCTACCGGATTTTCTGATTTTGTGTCATTTTCTCGTCCGGACTTCGTCAGATTTCTTCTATACTTTCCGGGACTTCTTAGACTTCATCTCTTGGTCTTTTCTTGTGCAATTTCATCCTCAAAAGTAGTATCTTCTCCTTTATAACCGTTGTGACACAAATGAACGAAAAACACACCTAACACTATACTAAACGCAAAATAAATGAGTAAAATACTAACTAAAAATGACTCAAAAGAGTGTATAAAATATTCAACAGTTACCACAATTCTGGGATTATCATTTGACATAATGTCATAAGGGGAGATTGTTTTTCTTTGAATTTTGTGTTCTTCATTGGCGATTCCTTTATCTTTATCGTCGGTTTCTCCGTCACCCGCCATTATTTAGAGTTTTGTGTTCTTTTAACGAGACTCTGATACCATGTTAAAATCAAGAGGGGACAAAAATTTAGAGAGAAGAAGAATAATGAGAGAATTTGTTTTTGCTTTCATTCATTATAATGACTTTTTTATATAAAGGTGAAAGTCTCTCTTCCCTAGTCTAACAAAAAAAGATCTATTCTAATAAAACTACTTTAATTATAATTTATCAAATATATTTACACTAGATATCTACCATAAAACTATTAGAGTTAATCTAGGAAATAATTTATTCGGGTTCGGGGTTGGTATCGGTCTCTCAATACGAAATTAAAAATGAAACCTTTTAGAAATATGTGCTCTAAAATAATCATTGATATTTATATGATTCATCGCACTAAAGTTAAAACTAAAAATTTTACTTTTAAATATAAAACAATATTATTCCTTTTTAATACACAAAAAAAAAAAACATGTCAAATAAATGAAATTCTTTTTATAAGTTTTTATCAGTCTCTATTTTCTTTTTTTACTCATTCACTTAAATTTCGAAATGCAAGTTAGTTCCTGAAAATGTGAACATACGTCAATAAACTTACATTACCGACTGAAGTAGTTGGTGAACCAATTTATTTTTAATTATAAAACTAAAATAATTAATGAGAAAGATATAGTAGTAACATTTTGCTTAAGATAATTGGACATAGAAAGGAATAAAGAAATTATTCCACAGGCTGCTAAGACAAAAAGGAATATTTGGAACTCCATCTATAGTAGTCTTGTAACCTTTTTTTTTTTTTTTACGGGAAGGCACCGCTATTTTTTCGAAATACAAGACAGCAGAAACTCCGAAATGACGTAATACCGCAGAACTACGTCAGCCGATTAACCACACTTGGCAAACCATGTGTGACAGGCTCAACCAAGAAGGTTTATACAGGAGATCGAACTCGTGACCTTGTGGTCCCGCGCTCTACTACTATAGGGTATATGAATAATTATTTTATTTGAGTGGTATCATAATTCATAGAACATGCACTAGTTATATTTTCTTACATTGTCCTAAAATTAAGTAATGGCGATTCATTCTAGAGAAAAACTAGTACTCCCTCTATTCACTTTTGCTTGTCACATTTATCTTCTTGAGAATCAAATTATATCAATTTTGATCATCATTTTAAGACTGTTTATTTATAGAACAATGCACTAGTTATCAAAAAGAATGTCTATTTTTATATTTAGTAAGTTTTTTAATTCTAAAATAAAAGTTTAAGACGGCAAGATTTAAAAAATCTCATAAATCTTTAATTTAAGACCACAATTTTTTTTTTTTTTTTAATTTTTAAATTTCATATTAAATTAAATTAAGATACTTAAATTAAGACTTAGAGAATATTCTAATGCATCATTTCCAATGAACCATACTACTCTATTTTACTACATCATGCCGCAACTGCATAATGTCAATGTATTTTAGATTTCAATTATTCATGGTTTGACAAGTCTGTTTTTTACAATTTACAATGTCCATTAATTTATTTAAAATTGTGGAACCCAAAAAAGCTCAAGGGTATGTTTGTCGCTTTGGGAAGACGGAATATTCTCTAGTGTACACATGGTGAGACATTGATTTTTTTAACTTTTTGCTTAATACATTCATTTATTACTCTCTATGTTTCAAAAATATTATTCTTTTTTATTAATTTATTTTAAAAAGATTGATATTTTGTTATATTTAAAAATAATTTAATTTTATAAAACAATTTACAGTTATATAAATTCTAAGATTTATTTTACAAGTATTTTTGTATTTTTTAAACTTTGTATCAAATTAAATTAAGATTTTTTTAGAACGAATAGAGACTATTATTTTTTCTCAATGTTATCAAGTATACTTTTACTAGAAGTAAATTGGAATTAGGCTTTTGCCCATATCATTTCTTCCTTCATTCCGCATAGTATTAGAGATTTGTTGGTTGATCTTTAAAATTTGATTAACAAGTCATTCAGTAGACAGTGAAGACTGTCTGGGACCAGTATTGTTATAAATATTGGTGATATTCATCATATGTACTATTTTCTTTTTATTCCAGGAAAGATCAACGAATCTATCTCTACTCTTTCAAAACTGCTTTGTTTACTGTATACAGTTCAGGATTCCTTCCTAATGTATCCTCTCTCTTATGCTTAATACCTTGAGTAGTTAATACTTTGAATATCAGAGAGGGATAAGGAAGGATTGAGGTTGATTCTTTCTATGCCAGATTGGCAACTTGAAGAAAGATTATTGTGCCAAGATCAACTCTCAACCGTTTTCCAATTCTATACAGTAGTGTGGCTTGTTCTGTAGTTACAATTGACTCATTCATCGAAGGAATCCAATTGTATATAGCAATTTTGCGAAGGGTTGCAAACAGGGCAGTTAATTTAGAGGCAGGACACCTAGAGATCCATTTATGCATAATTCCTCCAATGAGGTAGTCAGTCACTTCATCTCTATTGTCCACTACAGAGTCTACTTCTCTAACATCCTCTTCAGCATTTACTCTCATATATTGGTTTATAATAGCAGGTATGAAGGAATATACTCTGTTATGGATATATACCTTCCCAAACTTCTCTGAGGAGGTATTCCCTATATCAGTACTCAAATTAGCATAAAATAACCTGACTATTTTATCAACATATGGTCCCTTTTCAGTAATAGATCCTAAAATTTATCTTTCTTTCAAGAACTCTATCGGCACATATTCAGAGCATGAGACAATGTCTAACACTTTTTCAGACATAATAATTCTATTTGTGTACCGGTTCCAATTCCCAGGGTTAGTTTTTAAATAGAATTGGTCTGAGTAGGTAGATATCTCAAGGTCTGAATCATACTTGTCTGAACTGCTGGAGGAGATTGAGGTGTGTGCCTTTTTAGGTGTTGGTTGGGATGCTTCCTGAGATGTTGTGGCAACATTTTGAGCAGCACTTGACCTTGTAGTCCTGGGAATTCCCTGTGTAAAGAATTTCTTCAAGGGGGTTTCATCTGGGATTTCCTTTTCTAGAGGCACATTTTGTTGTACAAAAGCAGCTCGTTCTTCTTCACTTTCTTCAGTCGAGAGTTCAAAGGTTGTGTCCTCACTGTCACTGCTTGAACAAGCAGGTATAGACATTTCAAATCTGGACCTTTTATTGCTTGGCTCTGCTCGAACTGCCTTTTTTAAACACTCTACTCGATCGACGAGTAGGAATGTTGATGAGCTAGATCGTTTGCCCAGGGCTGAAATGTCAGGTGTTTTATCAACATCTATCGGGTTGTTGTTATCACCTGGGTAGCTTATATCTAAAGGTTCCTTTAAACTTTTAAATATGATAGCCTTCGATAAGTCCTATGTGGGCTGTGAAGAAGATGATTGACACTATAGTTGTGGTTCATTTGGCTTGAATGATTCAGAATTTAACGAAGAGCTAGTACTTGTGGAAGTGTTAGTATGTGTGTTGGATGACATTGATGTTGACATATGGGATGTTTGTGAGTTTTTTAGGAGAGGATATTGAAGGTTTTAGGGTTTTTGGGTTTTTTGGTTGAAGAGTGAAGTGACAACTCCATCGGTTAGGTTGGGATTTTACCAAGGTGATCACCTTTTCCTTTTTTTGTTTCTTAGATTTTATCTTTTTAGGAAAAGACAAAATGTTAAAAAGAAGAACAAATGAAGGAGATATTTATACTCGTGGCAATTTGTAAAAGTTCCCTGGTTTTAGGTGTTTATTTGTATTCAAATGCTTGCACCTAAAATTTTGGGATAAAAAGATAGACATCAAAATTTGGAATTTAATATAATCCTTTTAAATTTTAAATTAATGCACTATACAACAACAATAATCAGATTATGATAATACATGGGTAAATGTCACCCAAAATGTTAGAGATATTTCAGCCGACATTCACAAAAAAAATGTCTTTTTAGAGATTACAAAGACCAAGAGATTTCTTCAAACTAGAAAATAGCTTTTGTAAAAATATCAGCTAGTTGATGAAGAGTGTCAACATGTTCAATTTGAACTAGCTGTTTTTCAACCAAATCTCTTAAAAAAGATGTCTAATATCAATATGTTTTGTACGTTAGTGTTGAACGGGATTTTTGGAAATATTGATAGCACTCAAATTATCACAATACAAAACTAAGATATTACTTGAAAAACCAGAGTCGTCTAACATATGTCTTAGCCATATTAATTGAGAGCAACAACTTCCAGCTGCTACATATCAGATTCAGTAGTTGAAAGTGAGACACAATTTTGTTTACGACTATACCAAGAAACAAGATTATTGTCAAGATAAAAACATCATCCACTTGTACTCTTTCTATCATCCACATCACCAGCCTAATCCGAGTCACTATATCCTATTAAATTAAGATTAGTGTCTTTGGAATACCAAATTTCCAAGTCACATGTGCCAGCAACATATCTAATGACACATTTTACGGCATTTAAGTGGGAAATTTTTGGACAGGCTTGGAATTGAGCACATACACAAACACTAATCATTATATGAGGACAACTCACAGTGAGATATATAAGATTACCAAACATAAATTGATACAATGCTGGGTCGACATTTTCGCCAACATTATCTTTACATATCTTCTGCGACGATCCCATCGGAGTTCTTATTTGTTTAGCATTTTTCAATCCAAATCTCTTAACTAAATTCTTGGCATACTTACTTTGGAAGATGAAGATTCCATATTCACTTTGCTTTATCTGCAAGCCTAAGAAAAAAATTAGTTCCCCAATCATGCTCATCTCAAATATTGATGACATTGTTTCAACAAATGTCTTAAGGTAGGACTGTGAGGTTGAACCAAAAACTATTTCATCTACATAGATTTGAGCAATAAAAATATCTAACCGTGATGTTTGATGAATAGTACAATCAACTTCACCGCGTTTAAAACAAAATTCAAGAAGAAAGTTAGTTAGACGACCATATCATGCACAAGGAGTTTGTTTCAATCCATACAAAGCCTTTTTATCTTGTATACATACTGTAGATGGTAAGGATCTTCAAAACCTTTAGGTTGTTCAACATAGACTTCCTTATCAAGATAAACATTCAAGAAAGCACCTTTAACATCCATTTGATGAAGAGTAATTTTTAGACAACAAGCAATGACAAGTAGTATTCTAATTGACTCAATTCTAGCTACAAGAGTAAATGTTTCATCATAATCAATCTCTTCGACATGAGTATATTCTTAAGCAAATAGACGAGTTTTGTTTCTCACAACAGTTCCCGATTCATCTGACTTGTTTTTAAATATCCATTTAGTTCCAATTACATTGGTATTATTTGGGCGTGGAACTAAATCCCAAACTTTATTTCGAGAGAACTGTTCAAGTTCTTCTTGCATTGCTTGAATCCAACAATTATCATTGAGTGCTTTTGAAACATTCTTAGGTTCTAAAGTAGATACATAATAATAAAGACTAACATTTTGGTATATGGTAGACATACACACATACCTTACCATATTTCTATAATTGAGTGGTTCTTTCCCTCTTGTTCTTACTCCCTCAAACACCCCCTATTACTTGACATATTGGATGATTCTTCATAATCCTTGATGAGGGGTCCCTTCTTACTTGATCTAGCAATTCAGCATTTGACTTCTCATCTGCGCCTTCTGTGATCTCTAGTTCAGGCTCAGAAGTTGCTTCAGATGTGGTAACATTTGGGGCAACATCTGGTTCTTCAGTAGTCTGCACATTTTCCATTGAAACTATAGTGTTATTTTCATATGTATTCCCTGTAAAATCAGAAAAATAATCAAAAATAACATTTACAGATTCTTGTACAGTTTTGGTCCTAAGATTGTACACTCGATAAGCATGACTATTATTTAAAATGTAACAAATACATATGAAAGTTACGCAAGTTAGGGTTTTTTCCATTTATTAGCTCATAGGGTGTCATCTTTGTTACAGGCCTTAGATAGACTCTATTAGTGATGTGACTTGCAGTGTTCAGGCTTCAGCCCAAAAATATTTTGACATTTTCTTAGAGCTAAGCATAACTCTAGCCATTTCATGTAGTGTTTTATTCTTCCTCTCTGCTACACCATTCAGCTGAGGAGTTTTGGGAACAGAAAATTCATGAAAAATACCTTTTTTTCTCCCAAAATTTTGAGAACAGGTTATTTTCAAATTCTTTTCCATGATCGGACCTAATCCAAAAAATAGGAGAATTAAATAAATTTCTTATCCTAGAGTGCAAGACTTTAAACATGTCAAAAGTTTGAGATTTTTCTTTCAAAAAATATATCCATGAATATCTAGAAAAATCATGTACAATCACATAGGACTACCTCATGCCTCCTAAACTGTCTACCTCAATTGGACCCATAAGATCCATATGCAGTAATTGAAAATAGTGAGATGTACATGAATGTTGTCCGTCATTCTGGACAACATTATAGGAAATACAGGTTTGCTTACCTTTTAGACATTCTTCACAAACCATTGTTTTACCTTTAGGACTCAGTTTAGGAATGCCCCTTACTGTCTCATAACTGATCAATCTTTCTAAGTTACGGTAGTTTACATGTCCTAACCTTTGATGACACAATGTTGTGTCATATGTCCTAACATTATTGCATATTTCTCGTCTTCCAACAAGATATCAATTGTCACATGTTCTTGTACCTGTCATAACACACATGTTAGCTTCATTTGTAACTTCACATACATTCTTATTAAACTTTACCTCAAGATTGTCATCATATAGTTGACTTATACTAATCAAATTAGTCATTAACCCCTCAACATGTAAGACATTCTTTAAGGCAGGAAAACCATGAACATTTTCCAAGTATCTTGCTTTTACTTCCACTTCCATAAGTTACGTTACCTCCACTGAATGACTCGTAGTTCTTTAGAAACTCTTTTGTACCTGTCATATGGTGATAACATCCACTATCAAAGTACCAAGAACCTGCAATATTAGTCGTTAAAGCAATTATCGCAACATTACAAGTTACATCCATTTTGGAAACTCAAACTCTTTTAAAATATTTTTTACTTTTAGGCTCAGAAATGTTGCTTCGAATGTTGTCCGAGATGTTGGATATCTTTTTAGGCAATATTTTGTCACAAAATTTTAAAGTTTGAAACAGTATGGTTTTAAGTGTCCAGGGGAGTTAAAATGATGGAACACAAACTTCATATTCCTTGACATATATGAGAACCTATTATTTAATCATTTTTTCTTTACAAAACATATTTTCTCATTTTTGTCAAACAAACTAGAGCATATTATTTTAAGAGAGTTTTCATACCCAATATCTACATGTGTAGGTTTACTAAAGCTGAATATCTCATTCAATTTAGAAGTCCCTGAGTTGAGCTTACGGAAGGTTGCTTCAGCTAGATCCAACTTTGCACTTATCTTACCAAATTCAACGCCCCTTTTGGTAAGTGCAACCTCTAAATGGGTTATCGTGCCTTTTAAATATGCATTCTCAAGAGTTAAATAATTTAATTTTGTGTCAAGTTGCTTGAATTCTATGATTAAGTCTTTACAAAGTTTTTGTAATTCCTTAATCATGTCATCTTTGGAGTCAACTTGATTTTCAAAGTTAGTCTCACTACTAGAGACAAAAATACTAAAACAATTAACATCAGGATAGTTAAAGTATCCTGACCTCTCAGATGTTGCTGGAAATGTAGATGTTGTCGCTGATATTGACGCAAATGTTGTGACATTTGGGACAACACTGTCGATGACATTTTCTTCATCTGATAAAGACTATTCAAAAATAGTAGCCAGCATTGCTTGTGACTCTATCTCTTGATCTCCTTCATCTTCTCCTTCGTCGTCATTAAGAAAAACCCACAGACTTTTACCAAATTTTCTCAAGGTAATTTTACATTCATTAGCATAATGGCCCCACCCCGATCATGCATGACATTGCACGGTTTCAAGTTATTTGGAATCAAATTTGGTACGATCTGAGTTGGTTCTTTTTAGTTGATTTCCTCTTTGTACTATTAGAAGGGGTTTAGTGGATTTTTGATTGAAGTCTTGGCTTTGGTGCTCTTTGGATTTGAACTTATTTCTATCATCGTTGAACTTCCTTACCATCGAATTGAATTTTCGAGTAAGGAGGGCAACATTTGCACCATCACTAATTTCTTCAAAATTCTCATCCGCTTCTTCGATTTGACTCTCCAAGAATTTGACTTGAAGTGCTACATCTTTATTCTTATACAATGTCCTTTGATTCTCAATATTCATCTCATAGGTTTTGAGAATACTCATTAAGGTATGAAGGTCCATTGTAGCAAGATCATGAGCTTTTTCAATCGTACAAATTTTTATATTAAACTTTTCAGGAAGAGAACGTAGTGCTTTTTTCACAAGTTGAGTGTTGGTCAAAGGGGCACCAAACACTTGATATTCATTAGAGATGTCAATCAACTTTTCAAAATAGGTTTTAACGTCCTCCGTTTCTTTCATCCTTAAACGTTCATATTTACTCATGAGCATACGAAGCTTCGTTTGACGAACATTTGAGTTACCTTCACAATGAGTTTGTAAAGTATCTCATGCGTTTTTGGTCGTGGAGTAGTTTTGTACGAGTTTGAACATGTAAAGATCAACTCATCCAAAAATGACATTTAGGGCCTTTTCGTTGAAGCTTGCATTGTTGACATTTAAGGCCTTTTCTGTTGTCCATTCGGATTCAGGTTTAACTAGTATGTCACATTCCTCATCTAGTGATAGCATCAAAATAATATATCCATTGGTGATAGATCTTCATGCCTAACATCAATTGATTTGATATGAGAGTGTAGGCGAATCTTCCAAATCACAGGCGGAATTACACCATCATTGCTTCGAGTTTTTTTATTAATCCCACCTCTTCCCCATCTATTTGTTGTAAATTATTTGTCTAACATTTAGGATAACTAAACCTTGAATCGATAGCTAGAAATTAATTTGATTTGCTTACCTTAAGTTAATTACTTTAGGCGCGTCATACATTTTTAATAGTTATAATAAATCACTTAATAATCTTCATTCGCATAATAAGTCATGTAGCTAGAACTTTATTTTGTCAAAACATACCTAAACCATGCTCTTATAAATTCCTATTAACATGCACAAAATATATATTTTTTATCATACTTTTGTTTGTCCTTTGCATAACAGACATCTTTACTTCTTATTTTATAATTACATATATTGATATGATAATTTTGCATTATTATTTCTATATTAACATATATACCTTAGGTAATAAAATACTTGCATATATCTTTTAATTACTCCATGAACGCATTTTTTCATTCGAAATTAACTCTTACATTTTAAACAAATCTTATAGTTTTATACCTTTATTTAAAAGCTTTAAACACGCATTTCCTTAGCATAATAATTAAGTTAGGTTTGAACGGACAACCGCAAGTTAGCGGATCTTAGAGGATGTCTAACCCCTTCCCTTTAAGATAATAAAGAACTCTTGCCCAGAATTTCACACAGTTTTGCAGACCATTAAATGGAGTTAATGTTGACCTTAATCAGTTAGCATTTAGGTGTCCTAATTCACCCAATTAATTAGGTGGCGACTCCTCGAACCTTTTAGCAACCTTTTCGGAGGGATAACCATTTCGTCGCGCATTCAAGCCTGAGAGTTCAAAATCGGGTGCGACAACTAGTATGTCACATTCCTCATCTAGTGGTAGCATCAAAATAATATATCCATTGGTGATAGATCTCCATGCCTAACATCAATTGATTTGATATGAGAGTGTAGGCGAATCTTCCAATAGACATAGTTTGAACCATCTAAATAGTAAGTCTACCAATTGTTGGATTAGCATAATCCATAGTTGTAGATAACAGGACCACGAACTTACTGTATTAAGTGTCGGCTCTGATACCACTTGTTAGGTCCCGGGGGTATACTATGGAACAGTAAAAAATAAACTGAAGTAAAATAAATTGAACGCTAATACAGTTTGTAAATGTCAGCGATAATATCGGCTGTCACAAGTGGCAACACTTCGATAAAATAGAAAAACCTTTAAGAGTAAATCCAGCGAAAAATAAAGAACACAAAAGTTTAATATTTATATAGGTTATATTGATTATATAGCCTATGATGGTCTGTGACCGAAAGTATTGTATATATTTATATATAATTAAATAAATTTCTTCTTTTATAATATTACAAAATAATACAAAATGAGGAATCCGTCAGTGCCCTTACAACCATGCACTTCAAGAAAACAAGAATATGATTTAACTAATCTCTCTAACTTTTTTCTTTTCGTTATACTCTTCACAAGTACTCTCTCACGTCCAATTTACTTTGTAACAATTTTTATTTACATGTCCTTTAAGAAATTATGTATTTTGACTATGATGCTCTTATTTATTATCTTTAATCATTTAAAATGTTAATCTCTCTTCATTTAGATTTTCTCTGCTAATTAATCAATATTTATTACTTTCAAAATAATTGTTACTAAGGGAGAAATGAGAAAAATATACTTAATTATATCTTAATTTTCTAATGAAAAAAGCTGATGTTGATGAAAAGTTGTCCGATTTTGATGTTTCATTGAGGAATTTCATCAGAATTTTCTTATTTCCCTTTGAAAATATTGAGGCAAATACCTACCTCAAAAAAATGCTAGACCATCAAGCAGATAAGTATAGTAGAAATTAGAATATGGGACCCGGCTTATGTCCCAGCCAAAGTTATCACCTAATTTGAAGGATAATTTTTTTTGACTGATGTTAAAGATCTTTGTTCTTTTACCAAGTGTTACATATTTATTGAAAAACACCATACCTGACCTTTCACTAATGTGATACGTACGATGTTTGAATTGACTTTTTAAAATGAATAAAAGCTAAAAGTCTAATATTTAATTTTTTATTTTGGCTTATTTTTATATTTTTGACCTAAAAATAAATGTTTAAAACACATTTTTTCTTACCCAAATGCCACATAAAATAAAATAAATGTTATGAAATACATATCTTGATCAATTATATTTCTTTTTCGGGATTCCGATCCTTAGAATACAATGATCTACCACGCTTCAGGTGTGCTTTGGACTCATTTGGCATGACACTATTAGATGGTCCTACAGAGACATCAATCCGAATTGAGACATTCTCTGTAGTGATATGTGATTTGATAATCATTTTCAAATCTGTAAATGTGTCTGATATTTGATTTGTTATTTTTTGCAAGTGAATAATCTTTTGGACTTCTTGCTCACAAATAGAAGCACGTGGATCAAGATGAAACAATGATGGACTATTCCACAAAATTTTTCTTTTTATTTCATTATTCTCTCCCCCTAATTTTGAGAAAATTGTCTCATCAAATCGACAATCAGCAAATCGAGCAGTGAACACATCTCTGGTTAATGGTTCAAGATAGCGAATAATAGAGGGGGATTCAAACCCAACATATATTCCTAATCTTCTTCGGGGGCTCATCTTGGTGCGATGTGGTGGTGCTACAGGTGCATATACGGCGCATTAAAAAAAATTCTTAGATGAGATATATTTGGTTCTTGACCCAAATTGGGGGCATGCGAATCTCTATTTTCTCTATTGAACTATGGAAAGCACTTATAGTAGTGACACGAATTCACCACTACTTATGACTTTGCCAATGGGGCGCTAACCCGTTCTGGTTGTTATGACTGGAAATAATCAGCAGGTTATTTCGGTGGCGGGTTCTTGTTGGGTATTATTAGGTCCTAGTGGCCTCTTAGCTTTGTGTGTGGGCGATATCGGATGGTTGGCAAGGATCGACATGAGAGAAGCTTATTCCCATTTCCATCCACCAGGAAGAGTACGAAGACACCTTCTTCCTTTTGATTACGAGATTTCCCGGGGATACTGCACCTAAGACCCAGCATGAAAGATTTCGTTGATGGAGTCGCCACAGGGAGTAGTAGCAATTCGAAGTTTATAGTCAAGTGGCTTCTCGCCCTTCTCACATTGAAACGTCTTTCCAACGCAGGAAAATTCAAACGGTTAACACGCCTCGTTAATTCGTTCAAGCTATTTCACTCATTTCCAATTGGTTGATTGTGATTGAAGATTTCAAAGATGAAGCAACTCGACTGTAAGTGTTTTTGCTTTTAGCTCCTTTCCCTCTTCATACCTGATTCGAACTGCTACGTTTATCATTGAATAGTTCCATTCGAACAGCTACGCAGTTCTTCTTCCCATTCCTTCTTCTTTTTCCTTGCGCCTAGAAGAAAGATTGTACCTACCAATCCAATAAGCAGATAGAGTAGAAGAGAAGGCCCGAAACAAGGTTGGTGAGGCGCAATCGCAAGAAGAAGAAAGCAAGCGGAAACTTGAACTTCATTCGGACGAATGCCTTCCTACGATTCTGGAATGAGGTGAGCTTGCTTCAATGATACGCCGCCTGCTTCTTATTATAGCAGCTATGTTTTCGTGGCGAAAATGAACGAAAAGCGAGATGAGCGCCAATTGCAACAGATAATATTTATGATAATTTATCGGTCTGAGACGCACAAGTATTGATGCACGTAAAATAGCGTGACCCCAAACAAACGTGTGTAACCTTATTTTCATAAGTAATGGTCTTGCTATCAACTGCAGACGTTTAATTAATGAATCTGCAAGGCCATTTTGAGTATGAACACGAGCTACATGATGTTCAACTTTTATCCAAATTGATAAACAATAATCATTAAATGCTTGGGATGAAAACTCTGTAGCATTATCAAGGCGAATAGACTTTATCGGATTATCAGAAAACTGTGTCCGTAATCAAATTATTTGTGCCAATAATTTCACAAATGCTAGGTTGCGAGATGACAATAGGCACACATGAGACCATCTAGAAGAAGCATCAATTAGGACCATAAAATATCTAAATGATCCACTAGGTGGGTGAATAGGTCCATAAATATCCCCCATGTATACGTTCTAAAAATTCAGGGGATTCAAACCCAACATTTATAGGCGATGGCCTAATAATTAACTTACCATGATAACAAGAAGGACAAGAAAATTCATTGTTTAAAAGAATCTTCAGGTTCTTTAATGGATGACCATTGGAATTTTCTATAATTCGTCTCATCATTATAGATTCAGGGTGTCCCAGCCGTTCATGCCAAAGTACAACCATATTGGAGTCAATAAACTTTTGATTTACAACAGAGTGTGCCTCAATCACACCAATTTTTGTCCAATATAAGCCAGTAGACAACGCATGAAACTTTTCTATAACAACTTCTTGGCCGGAGACATCCTTGGTGATACCAATATATTTAAGATTCATCTCATTCATTTTTTTAATATGATATTTATTTTGACGAATATCTTTAAAACTTAATAAGTTCCTTCTGGATTTATGAGAGAATATGACATTGTTTATAATGAATTTTGTTCCCTTAGACAAAATTATAGTGGCTCTTCCGAAGCCTTCAATTAAGTTGGTACTACCAAAAATGATATTAATATTTGCCTTACCCATAAGTAGATGAAATTTCTTGTCTTTAAATATCGTATGTGTAGTAGCAGAATCAATTAGACAAATATCTTCATAATTGAATTGTAATTCAAACTTGCTTTGTGAAGTATCCATATCTTAAAATAGAATGACATACACAAAGTAAAACTAATACACATTAACTACTAGAATTGTCATAAAATACAAAGTGAAAACTAAGTAATATAACGAAGTAATAGTTACTGAATGAACTACATGACATATTACTGAATGAACATAGTAAGAAAATCCAAAATTGCTTCTTATCCTTTTTGAGATATTAGTAATATTTTATTAAAGGCCATAAAGGCATTAACCATAAAAATCATTCAGTAGAAATATAACCACAAATGTGGATACACACCATCTTTGCCTTTATTGTACCTTAACATTTTGCATAAAATTAAACTCATTTAACTCTCAGTAATCACCCTCTCAAATGTAATGTCCATACCTTTAAACCATTATCAACTACTATAAATTAAATTCATTAATTTACATCAAATCTTTCTCACCACATACCAAATATATACTCCGTACATAATATTTTCATACGCCCAACAAACTAGCATTTAAAAATAGTAATACAAAATTATAAACATAGAACTATATATAAGTCAACGTTTCATTTTGAAATAAAATATAAGCCAATGATGGCTATTTAAGAGGTCAAATATGTTATCAATTGAATTGCAACAAATTCAAATGATATGTTAGAAACTGACAATATATTTTTCATTAAAAATAATATATGACATTCAATTGTTTGAAGAAAATCATCTGCCAAACGGATCAAATATTCTCATAATAAATGTCATTAAGACAATTTAATTAAATACAAGAATTTAATAGAGGAATATTAAGACTCATAATTGTATGATATTAGAATAAAGAACATGTTTAAATTATTTTGAGATATAATAATTATTTTAGTAACAATTCCCCGTTCAGTTTAAATCAAAGCAGTAAATACCATATGACTTCAATCCACAATAAAATTATACACACGAAATGGAGCATCAACAGTAGAGATTTCAATAGGAGATTACAAGCACAATTTTAAGTAATCACATAAACAACTATTTTTATATGATGTTTTTCATTAACTACTGTGACTAAAAAAATAGTGCATAAAAAAACAAACAACTTAATCATCATTCATCTCTACTACAAAACCATCATCAATCAAGTGATTTATCTTTCGTTCAGGGTGCTCAAAGAAATCTGCTACATCCAAGTGTGTGATGTCAAATTGATTTTCAGAGATAAATTCGTTTCAGGATTTTTTTTCTTTTTTATTGATGCTTGATAAAGCTCAACCAAGTGTTTTGTCGTACGACATGTACATGACCAACTTCCACCACATCGATAGCATTTGTTTTTTGAGCCACGTGCTTCTGGCACTTCATGCCTCTCATCCTTCCTTTTTCCCTTCTGGTAGTGATTTTTCGTTGATGAATGATTAACACCAAGAAAAGAATTTCTTTCTTGACTATTACCACGACTTGGGCCATGATGTTTTCCACGCCTAGAGTAGTGGGTGTACACCTCATTCACTTCAAGGAGTAGTGCATCGTCAGTAGGTCGATTCTCATGATTTTTCATCAGCAAATTGTTATTTGTTCAGCCACTAGAATGTGAGCAATCAAATCACAATACTTTGTAAGACCTTTCTCTCGATATTGCTGCTGCAGGAGCATAATCGAGACATGAAAGGTGGAGAACGTCTTTTCCAGCATATCATAATCACTAATATTCTCTTCACATAGTGTCAATATAGAAGTAATTCTGAACATCTCAGAATTGTACTTTATAACTGACTTGAAATCATGTAGCCTTAGACTGGTTCATTTGTATCATGCTTTTGGGCGGAAGACCATCTTTAGGTGGTCATACCTTTCTTTCAAGTTTTTCCATAAAACAAGCGGATTTTTAATAGTAAGATATTCCATCTTCATGGCTTCATCAAGATGATGTCGTATGAATATCATATCCTTAGCGTTTTTTTGGTTGAATGTTTCATTATTTTCTTTAATGGATTCTCCAAGACCCATAACATCCAAATGTATTTCAACATCTAGCACCTATGATAGGTAGTTCTTGCCCGAAATATCGAGGGCAACAAGCTCAAGTTTTGTAAGGTTAAACATAAAATAAAGAGAATAAAAAATAGTACCTTAGCCTCTGAAAATTTCTTGAGTAGGTAGAGGCTCGTGCTGATAATGTGTTATAAAATGATAGCAATAGCAATATTAGACAAGAGATGTAGACAAAGATGTAGACAAAGAAGTAGAGAGGAGGATGAGACTTTCTTCTTATTCAAATGTATGTTAGTCTACCTTCAAAGGTGAATAATATCCCAATTTATAGGATGAAACCACCCAATGGAGGTTACAAGTATTAAGTGGAGATTATAAATATTAAGTGCCCAAATTAATAGGTACATGTAACATACAAAAGGTTAGTGAATGTGTATGAACATCCATATAAAGGATATATATTTCATAACACTCCCCCTAGGACTAATTTGAATCGCTTACAAATAAATATGGATTATGTCTTTGCTTATAATGTTGCAATTAGAATTATGCAAGATAGTGAGGATCTTGAACCTCAATCTGTTAAAGAATATCGAGAAAGATGTGATTGACCAAAATGACAACAGGTAATTCAATCAGAGTTAAACTCACTTACCAAACGAAAAGTTTTTGGACTTGTAGTCCAAACACCTAATGGTATTAAGCATGTTGGTTATAAATAGGTTTTTATGTAAAAAGAAATGAGAAAAATGAGGTACAAAGATATAAGGCACGCCTTGTTGCACAAGGATTTTCACAAAGGATTTACTCACCCGTTATGGACGCAATAACGTTACATTATCTCATTAGTTTCACTGTCCATGAGAGACTTGAGATGCATTTAATGGATGTGGTTAGAGCCTATCTCTATGGAACACTTGAAAATAAAATATACATGAAAATTCTTGAAGGATTTAAGATACATGAAACATGTAGTTTAAAGTCACGAGAAATGCACTCAATCAGATTGCAAAGATAATTATATGATTTAAAGCAATCTGGACACAAGTGGTATAACTGCCTTAGTGAGTATTTGTTAAAGAAAGGCTATACAAATGATGTCATTTGCCCATGTATTTTTATAAAGAAAACAATATCGGAGTTTGTAGTACTTGCTGTATATGTTGACGACATAAACCTCATTGGAACTTCTACATAGCTTAAAAGGGCGATTGATTATTTAAAGAAAGAATTTGAGATGAAAGATCTTGGAAAGACAAAATTATATCTTGGTTTACAAATTGAACATTTGACAAATAGTATCTTTGTCCATCGATCCCTATATACAGAAAAAGTGTTGAAATAATGTTATATGGATGAAGCACATTCATTAAGTACTCCGATGGTTGTTAGATCACTTGATGTGAATAAAGATCCACAAGAGGAAATTCTTAGTCCTGAAGTACCATATCTTAAGTGCAATCGGTGCACTAATGTATGTTGTCCATACCACAAGGCATGACATAACATTTTCAGTTAATGTGTTAGCAAGATATAGTTGTGCTCATACAAGGAGATACTGGAATAGAATTAAACACATATTGCGGTATCTAAAAGAGACTGTCGATTTGGGCTTATTTTACTCTAACAATTGCAGTCCCGATCTTGTTGGTTATGCTGATGCAGGGTATTTACTGACTAACATAAAGCTAGATATCAAACAGGCTATGTATTTATATGTAGGGGTGTTGTCATATCTTGGCGATGTACAAAGCAGTTTATCGTGTCGACCTCTTCAAATCATGTTGAGATAATAACAATTTATGAAGCAAATCGAGAAGTTGTGTGGTTGAGGTCAATGATACATCTCATTCGAGAAAAATATGGTTTGAAATGTGACAAAATACCCACAATCTTATATGAAGATAATGCAACATGCATTGCTCAATTGAAGGGAAGTTTCATAAAAGGAGATAGGATCAATCACATTTCACCAAAGTTGTTCTTTACACACGATCTCCAAAAGAATGGTGATATCAACGTGCAACAGATTCGTTCAAGTGATAATATGACTGATTTGTCTGCCAACTGCAACTTTCGAGAAGATGGTGCACAAGATTAGAATGCGAAGACTCAAGCATTTGGTCTGAATTTCTTATCGGGGGGGGGGAGTTAATTTGTACTTTTTTTTTCTATATAAGGTTTTGTCCCATTGGATTTTCCTTGAAAGGTTTTTAATGAGGCAACCAAAATATGCATTATTACAAATGTGTACTCTTTTTCCTTCACTAGAATTTTTCCCACTGGATTTTTTCTAGTAAGGTTTTAACGAGACACGTTATATATGGACATCCAAGAGGGAGTGTTATGAAATACATATCCTTTGTATGGATGTCCATACACATTCACTAACCTTTTGTATGTTACATGTACCTATTAATTTGGACACTTAATATTTGTAACCTCCACTTAATATTTTTAACCTCAATTGGGTGGTTTCATCCTATAAATTGGGATGGTATTCACGTTTAAAGGTAGACTAACATACACTTGAAATAAGAAGAAAGTCTCCTCCTCCTTTTATTTCTTTGTCTACATCTCTAGTCTTATATTACTATTGCTATCATTTTATAACAATAAAAACTTAAAATTCAATAAACACCTAAAATAATTCCAATCCAAACGCCCTCGTCACCTTTTGAAAACCTTTTCATCCTCTAAGCAAAAAAGAAGAAAATAAGAAGATTTCATAGCACATGTAACTATGTAAGATTAAAATAAAGTATCTAGCTCCAAAATTGTGAAATTTATGAATAATCAAAGGCTTATCAAGATAAAGCCTCCAAAAGTAAGAACTTAACTTCACTTGAGATAAAGACTATTTTCATCATCAGATACAACTTGGCTCCTGCTTTTGTTTATTCAAATCTTTTACTTTTAAAAAGAAAATTAAAATAACGTTTGATCTTACATTAGATTGAGTTTTTGAAATGTTATTTTGAAGATGTTTTAAGTTTGAAAAAACGATTTAATCAGTTTTTTAAGTGAATTCTTTTTTAATAGAATACTTCTATATATTGTATACTATCATTGCTAGAATATTACCATATTTTGTATATCTTTTATATTAGATAAATTTATAATCCAATTGTAATTAGGAAGATTTAGTTACCTAGTTTGTAGCCATGTAACACTATATATATTGTACATAATAATCAATGAAAAGCAAGGAACATATTCCTACATGGTATCAGAAGCAAAACCCTAATTTCTTTTCTCCCCAATCTCTCGGCCGACCTCCATCCGTGGTCCCCCCCCCCCCCCCCCCCCCTTCTTCCAATTCTCGAAAATTATCCTCCCCTCTTCTTTTCCAATTTTCAATGGTTGAACAACCTAAACTCCATTATGCTCTTGCAGTAAACAACATCAATAATTTCATTCCCATAACTCTTGAGATGGAAAAAGTCCAGTATTCCACTTAGGCGAAACTGTTTAAGATCCATTGTCGTGTGTACAAAGTCATTGATCACTTCATCTCTCCAAAATCCAAGCAGTGTCGAACCCCTGGAGAGACATGATGACCAACTTTGATCACATTTAGATGTTATTGTTCTACAATGGATCTACGACACAATTTTGAACGATCTAGTTAATACAATCATTAAAACTGGCGCTAGTGCACAACAAACTTGGGAGAGGTTGGAAAGTATCTTTCACGATAACAAGACACAACGTGTCTTGTATTTGGAAAATCAATTCAAGAATATTCAACAGGATTATTTTCCCAATGTGTCGGCCTATTACCAAGAGCTTAAGATGATTGTCGATCAACTCTCCCACGTCGGTGCAGTGGTCACCAATCAACGATTGATGATGTAACTCATTGCGGGTTTGAATGAATCGTATGACGACGTCGCTATCATACTCCAACAAAGTATACTATTGCCCCCATTCTATGAGGCTCATTCGTGACTCATCCTTGAAGACATACGAAAACCTAAGCAGGCTGCGACCAATGCAATCACTGCCGATATCGCCCTCGTGACCATCGACGGCCTAATTGTCGATCCTAGGGGCTTTGCCTCCGCCCCGCCACACCGATAAGCCAATGACCCAAAATATGGCTCACAATATCGGACTAATAACAAAGGATAAAATTCCAGCCGAAGTCGCAGTGGCCAAACTGGAAATAGTGGTAGCGGCAGCAGAGGGTAGCCCACGCCGGCCGACAGCCACCTGTCACGGCAATAGCAGTGGCAGCAGCCCCCGTCGTGGGCTGCCTACCCACCATGGGTTGTGTGGGCCCCACCAGTTTGGGCTACTCTACCGTGTCCATATCTGATATCGTCCTAGGCTTCACCTTCGGTCCGACAACCCCATCCATGCATCTTTGGCATACATTGTACAGGTCTCTTATCCTTCAACCTACACACCGACGGATATTGAGGCGGCTATGAACATGATGTCTCTCAATGCACCAGGTGACGGTTGGTACATGAATATTGGCGCCACATCTCATATGACGACATCCTAAGGTACTCTCGCGTCTTATTTCAATATGAGCAATTTAAATAAAAATATTATTGTTGGTAGTGAAAAAGGCATTTCCATTCGAGGTTATGGACAATCATCCCTCTCACCATCACATCCACCGTTAGTCTTAAACAATTTCCTCCATGCCCCCGAAACTCATCAAAAATCTAATCTTTGTGCGTTATTTAACAACTGAAAATAATGTTTCACTTGAATTTGATCCTTTTGGTTTTTCTGTGAAGTACCTTACGACATGGACGTGAATAATGAGATGTGACGGCACTTGGGACCCCTATCATATCACTACCAACGTCGGCCATCTTGTCTCCTCTCCATCAACATTTGCAGCTCTTTCATCTTTTTATGACATAATAGATTAGGACATCCGGGAGATTCTGTTTTACGCTCTTCTAACAAAAATAAAATTATTCAGTGCAGACATGTCTCTACTACTCCTGTCTGTGAATCTTGCATTTTTGGGAAACATGTCAAATTGCCATTTTATTCTTCATCCACCCATACTTTAATGTCATTTGATATAATACATAGTGATTTATGGATTTCTCCCATTTTAAGCACGGTCAGGTATAGATGTTATGTGTTATTTTTGAATGATTATTCCAACTTTTTGTGAACTTTTCCCATTGGTAATAAGTCCCAAGTATATTCTCTTTTTTCGTCATTTAATGATTTCATAGAGACACAGTTTGAAAAGAATATCAAATGTTTTCAATGTGATAATGGAAGAAAATTCGATAATCAACAATTCAAACTGTTATGCGCCAAATGCGGCCTTGTTTTTCATTTTTCCTGTTCATATACTGCTCCACAAAATGGAAAAATCGAACGAAAAATTAGAACCATAAACAACTTAATTCGTGTCCTCCTTGCCTACGCCTCTATCCCTCATACTTTTGGCGTTACGCATTCTCAATGGCAACCTATCTCTTGAAAATTCTCCTAAACAAGCCACACACTCGAGTTCTCTATCTATATGATCCTTCCTATAAGCATTATGAACTGATGTCTATGCAACCCCCTCCATCCCTCCACTCAAATCAACAAGTTGCAACCTCGGTCATCCCCGTGTGTCTTTCTTGATTACCCCTCCAATCATAGAGATTACAATTGTTACGACTTGTCAAGTAGAAAAATAATCATTTCTAGGCATGTCATATTCGATGAGTCCCAATTCCCATTTGCCAAACTCAATTCTCCACCTCCAAATTCCTATGACTTCCTAAATAATAGTCTAAATCCATTTCTAATCCATCACTTGAAAAATCAATCATCACCATCACTGGTAATTGACCCCACCACTGCCGTCCCGAAGCGGGTAGTCCACCCAGTCCCGCAACGGGAGCCTCAGACTAACCCACTGCCCTATCTCGTCAACACCCCTACTCCCAGTCCTATTCCCAGTATCGTTGTCATGTCTCAGCCACCACCTCCCAATCCCATTCAACCTCCAGCGGCACCCCGACGGACAATGGAAACCCATGTTATACACGATATTTCTAAACCCAAACGACTATTTAACTTATCCACTTCAGTTTCCCCTTCTCTTTCCCCTCGTAATCCAAAAGATATCTTATTTGATCCTAGCTGAAAAAATGCAATAATTGACGAATATAATTCTCTTATTGAAAATAAGACGTGAAATCTAGTACCTCGTCCTCCTAATTCTAATATTATTCATTATATGTGAATTTTTTGACATAAAAAAAATCCGATTGTTCTTTTGAGAGGCATAATCCCCGTCTTATAGGTGATGACAGGTCTCAACAGGTAGGAGTGGATTGTGCTGAAACTTTCAGCCCAGTAGTAAAACTGGCAACTATTCGAACCGTTCTCAATATTGCTTTGTCTAAATCTTGGCTCATTCATCAGCTTGACGTCAAAAATGCTTTTGCATGAGAACCTTCATGAAACCGTATATATGCATCAACCTATGGAATTCATGGATCCAGTTCATCCAGATTACGTGTGTCTTTTGAAAAAATCACTCTATGGACTGAAACATGTTCCTCGTGCATGGTACCAATGGTTTGCTGACTTTGTATCCTCTATCGTTTTTTCACATAGTAGATCTGATCATTCACTGTTCATCTATAGCAAGGGTAATGACATGACATACATTCTACTATATGTTGATTATATCATCCTCACTACATCTTCTGATGCACTTCATCGATCCATTATGTTACTTTTTGCATCTAAGTTTGCTATGAAGGATTTGAGCCCCTAAGCTATTTTTTGGGCATTATTGTTACGAGACATGCATGTGGCTTATTTATTTGTCAAAGAAAGTACACTTAAGAGATCATTGACAGAGCAAGCATGATTTCTTGCAAATTGGCCCACACGCTAGTGGACACTAATTTCGAACTTAGTGCCTCTTCGGGTTCTTTGTATGCCGACTCGACTCACTATCGCAGTTTAGCAGGAGCATTACAGAATCTCACTTTCACAAGACCAGAAATATCCTATGTCGTGCAATAAATATGCTTACATATGCACAACCCGACGAATGCACATATGAATGCGCTCAAACATATTTTGTGATATGTACAAGGTACTCTTCACTTCGGTCCCCACTTGTACAAGTCCACACTCTCTGATCTTACCTCTTATTCTGACGCTGACTGGGGTAGCGACACTTATTGCTCTACTTCAGGTTACTGTGTCTTACTCAAAGATAATTTACTTTCTTGGTCTTCTAAAAGACAACCTATTATGTCTCGATCCAGTACCGAAGTCGAGTACAGAGCAGTCGTGAATGTTGTCTCTGAGTCTTGTTGGATGCGCAACCTTCTATTGGAACTTCACTGTTCAATCCGCAAGGCTAGATTGGTCTACTATGATAATGTCAGTGTGATATATCTCTCCGAAAATTTCGTACATCAGTGCACTAAACACATTGAGATGGATATTCACTTTATACGTGAAAAAATGGCCCGTGGCTAAGTTCGTGTCCTTCATGTTCCTTCCAGGTATCAGATTGCTGATATATTCACTAAAGGACTTTCGTGCATTCTTTTTGATGATTTTCGAGTTAGTCTCAGCGTACGGGAACTGCCCGCTTCGACTGCGGGGGTGTGATAGAATATTTTCATATATTGTATATTACCATTGCTAGAATATTATCATATTTTGTATATCTTTTATATTATGTAAAATTATATTTCAATTGTAATTAGGAAGATTTAATTACATAGTTCGTAGCCATGTAACACTAAATATATTATACATAATACACAATGAAAAGCAAGGAACATATTCCTACATTTTTCACTCAATAAATTTTAATTTTAAAAAACAATTAAATGCATATTCAAATATAAGTCAATTTTCAAATACCCTATTTAATATTTTTTTTAAAATATCATTGTAGGCAATAAAATTGGCGTCAAGAAAATAATTCAGATTGAAAAATATCGTCGTAGTGTTTTATTTCAATATAGTGAGTTATAATTTCTATGAATCCGTTTATTCTTCTTTTTAAAAAAATTCAAGAACATTTGAACTTTATCTTAAACTTGATAGATTTAATCTTGTATGTGAATTTGATTATTCATCACGAAACTTTAATAGCTGCCACAAACAAGTAATTGCTATCTTGAACATCTTGATAAAATTTGCCTTCAAATTTGATCTTGATCGCCTTAATATTTAATTGCCTTTGTGTATTTGAAACTTGTAAGAAATACTTGAATATTTGTAACTTGTAGAGAAATCTGTAGCACTTCATGCTATATTCAACTTATTTCTCTTGTTGGTTTACTCACAAACCACGTTAAATTGTCATGATTTCTCTGTTGACTCGGCCCGCAATTTATTCTGAAATTTATAATATGTCAGTTTCTACTGCAAGCGTTATATGTTATTTGTCTTAATTGTAAACTCAAACATGCTTATTTTCACAACATATGCAAAAATAGGGACCAAAAAAAATTAATCTTATAAGATACATCCCGAGCAATTTCTTAAGAAGTTTTTGCGTGGATTTCTCTTCAAGCGCATTGGTCTTTATCCCCTCATATCTGTGGTTTTTAATTTTTGCGCTCATTTAATGAAAATATCCAGACCTGCTTTCGGCATAAGTTCTGTAGTTTTTTTTATCTTCGGAAACTAAACTTTTGCCGTGCTCGACACAAATTTTGTAAGAATTAAGTTATGTGGCATAAGTTGTATAATATTTTTCAGATTATGTTGAGTGTTGAAAGTTTTATTGTGTCCAACATAACTTATAGGATGTTATGATACATATGCCGATCGAAATGTAAACTTTACCAAGCGAACTCTAAACATATGACATGTCAAAAATGGTGAAGGACAAAAATTAAAGAACCCCAAAATAAGGCATTTGTCCGAATGGCCCATTTCTTAAAGCAAATCTGAAGCTGATTAGCCCACTTCCAATACGAAGCTCATCGAGTACACTGGCCCATTTGGTAAAATAAGCTCCCAAAAGTGATATCATTATTATTAGGGGGGTGTACATTCGGTTTTCCAGTTTGGTTTTATATTATTTGAATTTTTGGGTGTTTGATTTCTGAAAATTACAATAAAATTGGAATCAAAATAAGATTGGTTTGATTCACTTTTTCTTTTTTCTTTTCGCTTTGGTTATTCGGTTGCGTCATATAAGATAATTAACATAATTAAAATGACAAAAAAGAATAAATATTATAGAGAATGAGAAGTAATCATATCAAATATTTTAAATATATTTTATAATATAAATCATAAGGTAAAATTTTAAGAATACAATATTTAAAAGTATATTAATACATGTCCATAACCTAAAGATTCAAAATATATATATATATAAATATATATTCAATTTTTTTTTTAAAAATACGAAAGCAAACCAAATATCCAAAAAAATTAATTTTCCAATCTGAAACCAAACCAAAAAACCAAAAAATCAATCCAAACTTAAATTTGATTTTTTTCGATTTAATCCTAATAATGCACCCCCCTAATTATTGGTAATTCTTCCTATCTTTCTTTTCAATGTGTAGAATTTTGGGAGAGTAGTGTCCGTATACATAGACACCAACATTTTTTTTGCGCGAATTTCCTTAATTCTGTGATATTTTTAACTTTTGCCCTTCATATTTGTGGTCCTTAATTCTTGCCCCTACTATTTATTTTATGAAATACATCCGGGCCTACTTCACAAGACATAGTTTCTGTGATATTTTTATCTTTGGAAATTGAAATTTTACCTCGCTAGACATAAATTATGTAGGAGTTAAGTTATGTGGCATAACTTTGTAGTATTTTTTCAGATTATTTTGGGTGGTCAAAATTATGCCTTATCCGACATAATGTGTGTAGATGTTATGATTCATATGTCAAAGTAAACGCTAACTATGCCCGCCTAAATATGAAATTATGTCATTTTTCATATTATGTTGAGTGTTGAAAGTTATGTGTTGTCCGACATAATTTGTGAACTGTTATGATACATACGACGAAGCTAAACACTAACTATGCATTGCAAAATCTTAATTACACCATGCTAAAAATGAGGAAGAATAAAAATGAAGTACCAAAAATAGCCATCTAAACTGCAACTCGTATACCTTTCTTTTTCTCGTCTAATTTTTGTTTATATATTTCTTTTACTTTCTCATAATATCATTAAATGAAGTACCAAAAATAGAACTACCCAAATTAAGAAATAATAATGAATCAAGTAATGATTAGGGATTCAACAACTTAATTTATAATAACCAATTGTCCAATTACTCTTTCATCAAACAAGTTATATAAAGAAAAAGTAGTTTGGTGCATTAAGTTCTCGCTATGTGCGAGATTTGAAGAAGAGCCGGCCAACCAGAATCTATGGTTAACTTCAACCAATTGTTGGTAGCAACAATTTTTGAATAAAAATAAATAAAAGACAACAGCAACATATAAAATAAAAAATTATTTTGTCCATAGTTCAAATTTTCACAACTTAACAGCAAATTTCCGATTTTCCAATGACATAGCTCGCTGCAAATCACTTAACCCAATAACAGAACAAGTAAACACCACTCTCTGCGATCTAATCCCGTCGCCGGCAGCCTCATTTATCATGCTCCACCACCGTACTCCGCCGCCATTAATAAACTCACAACCCACTATCTCCTCCGCCATCTCCGACGACTTGCTCATGTACACATAATCTCCACCTAAACACACACTAATTGAAGAAACTCCAAAAGTATCACTCTTAAGCTTCTTAATTAACTCCAGGGGAATTTCCGCCATTTCCTCACACTCAAAACTCTCCGTATCCACTTTCCAAATTTTAAGTCTAGTCACATTTTCAACGTATCTGATCATGCCTATGAGAATCAAACGGTTATTGGAAAATCCAATAACCGAATGAAAGATAGGTGGATCGGGCCTTAACTCGCTAATTTATTGTCAGTAGTGGCGATTGATAGCCACGTGGAAGCTGCAGAGTCTTTGAGTATCGCGGGCATTGACTTGCACGTTTCCCACGTGTTTGATTCCGTGTTGTAGATTTCCACTGCTAAAGGATCATCGTCGAAATCGCACGTGCCACCAGCTATAACGATGGAGGCACCTATGTGAGCTACGACAGGATCGGTCCGCCACACGTGCTGAGCGTCCACGTGATGCCACGTGATATTCATTGGATCAAATGGGATGATCGGAGGGCGAAGACGTACTTAATGGATGGTTGAGATATCTCAATCCACACGTGTGAGCGGGGGTCATAAGCGTGTACGGAAATGTCATAGGGTGAGCGAGTGCATTGGGTGTGGATGATTAGCCACGGCTTCGGCTTGTTGAAGCATCAGAGAGAAGAGGTAATGGCTTGGCTCCATGATTTTGACACGCATGAAGCTGGGACCCAGTCGACAAGTGGCACGTGTGAAAGAATAGTCTCTAATACATCTCCGTCATCATCATCAAGTAGAATGGCCATTTTGTGGTATATAGTTTGAAGTTGAATGTTTTAAAGATGAGAAGCTTGCTTGATGTGGAGAATTGGTTTGAGGTTGCTATTTATTATAGGTAAGGAGAGTGGATAAGGAGTTGGTGAGGGCGCTAAGTGGTATTTAGATATTTGGGTTCATAAGCAATGATACATGTCCTACTAATAGTTGTATAATGTTGACCCACCAAGAAGTCGATGAGCCAGGTCAACTTCAAAAGAGTTACCATTATTTCATTTTTATTTGTTACGTTTTGCTTTTTTAGAGTTAATTTATCTAATTTTTAAAATTAAATTAAATTAAATTAATTTAATATTTTAAAATTAAAATTAAAATATCTAAAAAATTATACGAAATTTTTATAAGTTGAAATTCTTCTCATATTAATATAATAAAAAAATACATTTTAAAATATTAACCTTAGAGAAGTGAAACGTGACAAATAAATCGAGAGAATAGTTTTGTTTTCTTTTATTTAAGCCCGTTTTCTGAATACTTCTTTTGACAATCATCTCAATACATATGATATTTTTCATTTTTTAAAATTTAATTTAATTAATTTTTAAGTTTACCAAAATCAAAATCGGCGGAAGGACCACAGAGGAGACTCAAGGTAATCTTTTACAGGTTAACAATCCTGGCGGATGATATCTTAACTCAAAACATACTCAAACGCCCTAACGCCACCACAACTCAGCGGGCTAAAACAGAGCCATCAACCCGAGCTTCAGATATTCTTCTTGGGTTATTCTCTACCAAACCTCAATATTTTCTCATATGGTTTTCTTCTAATCAAAGCATTATTACCATGACACATACGGAATCTACTGCAACAAAGTTCAACACAAGGTATTTAGCCTTTCGTTTAGGCTAAATATGAATATAAATATTAAAATAAAATAAGAAAAGAAAAGAAAAATTACCGAAGCCAGAAAGGTTGTGCCCAGAAAAGGGAGATGTACAACAAACTTCAAACTTTATTTCATAGAGAAAGTATTTTTACAAGAGAAAGAGAGGTTGGCGTTCTAAAGCCTGACTAAAAATGAAAGATCTTTTTATAGCGGATCAGTTTTAAACACAACAAAACAAACGATCAAAATGTGACCGACATTGGGGTCCACTACATGTGATCGGAAAGAAAAGCAAAAAGTAATAAGGCTCACAACATGTGGCCGACAAAGAAAAATAGAAAGGCAAAAATACATGGGCCCAAATAGTACAATAATTCACAATAGTGCACTTTACTTTATTAAAGCAGTCTAATAATGCATTCTGCTTTTTATAAAGTACATTCCCTGTCTTCAACAGATAATGTTGTTGAGTCTGTTTGATTTAAATTTTTTCCTTTCCCTTGGATTTTGTGGAGGTGGAAGATTCTTTCATCTTGTCATGAAATTTCTTGAGGTATTCCTCAATATCAAAATCTTCATCGTAGGGTGATTGAGATTCTTCACTCGAGATATCATCTTCTTCGTCCTCTTCCCTTGTATGACTGGAAGCCATTGATGTGTCTGAAGGAAATTCCTCCTCTAGATTCTTCATGAGATCTTTTCTTACTTATGTCATGTAGGAGGCTATACTTTCTGTTTTTGAAATAATTCATTTTTTAATCTGGAGTTTTCTTGTAATATGTTTGAAGGGACTATGATCCTCTTTGAAAGAAATAATTCATTGATTATTCTTATTAATGAAAGACATATATATACAAGTTACAATAGGAAAATTCTTTTCCTTTTCTACTTCTAAATCCCTATTATATAAGGAGACTAACTATACAATTAAGGTAATATTACAATTCTAATTAAGGTAGAAGACTAGATAATATTCACACTATACAAAACTGCTGCATAGCCCGTGTTGGGCCTCTACACCGTAAGCCCATTGATGGGCTTTAACACACTCGCGATCATGGCGGGAGTGTACGTCTGTTGAGATCTGCTCTAAAATCTTCAAAAAAGATCGAGGGAAGACCCTTTGTAAAGATGTCTGCAATTTGATATTGTTGATGTTGTGTGAGTGTTGCGACAACATCACGTTTATGCCTGGACAACATCTTGCAGTGTTCTGCAGATGTTGCCCGCAATGTTGCGCAACATCCGCAGTCACCTGCAGATGTTGTCTCTGATGTTGCCTCGCAGTCACCTGCAGATGTTGTCTCTGATGTTGTCTCAACATCTCACCCTACATTTCTGAAAACGATTTTGCCTATTCTTCCGGCCAAAACAGTGTCTGTTACTGTGAGTAAAAAATGCCCTAGGCAAGCTGAATATGGAGCTGTGTTTAAAACGTGTGAATTGAAGGAGTCAAGATTGGAATCGAAGCAACTTGAAGACCAAGTCAAAAAGACCAAGTCAAAGTAGTTGAGAAATTCAAGGAGCTGGAATAGGTCCAAGTTGTAGCCTTCTTTCTCTCAACTTCCACAACCAACCAGCGAGAGTTTCAAAGAAGTTTCTCACTATATATGGGAAGAAGGAACTTCAGAGTATTGGTATCCAGAATCATTAAAAATACCAAGAGAGCTCTCGGAATTTCGCTTCAAAAATCTGGATCAAAACCTTTTAGCCTAAGTCTTTTAGCAACATCTGTCCCACACTACATTTGTTATCTCCATTCTAGATTAAGCTTATTGTAAAGCAATTATGGTGATGATGTTGCATTTGTCTTTTAGACTTTTTAACTTAGGCTAAATCATCTGCGACTTCATTTTTGTTTGTAATTTATTTTTCATTTGTATTGCTCAATTTTGTAAAAAGAAATTCATTTATAATTGTATATAATATATACAATTCTTTTGGTGATTGACCATCAAGGGATATATTAATATATACCCTTGAAAATATAAACCTTTGTGTCTTTTACTTTTCCATTGCATTTATTCTTTAAAGGTTTATTCTGTTTTTTGTCAGATATTGCCACCAATGTTGAGGCAACATCCAAAAACTGTTTCAGTTATTCTTGTTGTTTCGATATTAATCTTACTTATCCATAGCCCGGGACCCAACAAGTGGTATCAGAACCAACACTTGACATAATAAGTGTTTGGTCCTGTTATTCTAAGCTATGGATCCGGTAAATCCAAAATATTGGTAGACTTCCCGTTGGTTCAAATTATGTCTATTGGATCGTCTATGTTATCATATCAAATTAATTTATATTAAGGCATGGATATATATAACTCATGGGTATGTTGTATCAATGTAGCCGCCGTATGAGGAATATAATATTCTTGTTACACCAAAATCCAAATGGACGGCGGAAGAAACCAATAAAGTGAGCTACAACGAAAAAGTCTTAAATGCAATCTTTATTTATGGCTAAGGATACTTAGGAGACCTTACAAATACTATGTAAAGGTAGCTCAAGTATTCATCGTTCGAAGCTTTGCGTGCTTATGAGTCGATATGAACATTTGAGGATGGAAGAAACGGAAGACGTGAAATCCTATTTTGAAAAGTTGACTGACGTTTCTAGATTGATAATGTTGGAATTAATGTCGTAACATTTGTGACAACTTATTTCATGTATGTGAATATGTTGGAACAAATGTTGGACAACATTCTGCCCAACATATCTTCTAATAAATGTCAAGTGTTTGGTGTTCCTTTAACCAACACCCAACTTGTGAAAAAGACTCTTTGTTCTCTTCCTGAGAAATTCAATATAAATATTTGAGAAATTGAAGAAGTTTGTGATGGTGCTTATGTTGTCTTGCTCTCTCGAAAATTCATTTCGATGGCGAGAAAGATCAACAATGTTAGGATTAAGTCTAAATCCAGAGAGTACCAAAGTCAAACCTTTAATCATCAGTCCACTAGAGTTTCTTCAAATACACAAAAAGGTAACTACGGAAATTCAATTTGGATCATTGATCGGTGTATTTTATATACACGTTTTGAGTCATTTTTAGTTAGTCTTTTGCCTATTTTTGTACAAATATGTGTCGTGTTAGGATATATTTTCTTTCTTTTGAGTCACAATGGTTTAAAGTGGCACATTGGTGAGAAGGAGCGAAAATAGGGCAGAAACAGAGGTTCCAAAGCTCAAAAAGCTAAAAAGTTGACAACCCGGACGAGAAACAGGGCGGCGCCGCGGCGCCAGACCATCAGCAGTAGCAGAGCCACGACGCCCAAGAAGCAGACCAACCGCAGAAGTTTCGGCGCCGCGGTGCCGATTGGAGGGTCGTGGCGCCGACGCGGGAAATTGGACAAATCAGAATATGATTGGGCCAAAGCCAAAGAGGAAAAGGTTTTGCACGTTTTTGAGGATATAAATAGAGCCTTTTAGGTCAGATTTGAGGAGAACACACCTTACCATTCATCACAACTTGAGATCAAGATTGGAGACTTATTTTTGAGTAATTTCTTGTTCTTTATTTTATTTCTTTCTAGTATATGTTGGATACTATTTTAGTTATTGACATGTCTATGGCTAGGAACTAACTTATTTAGGGTTTTTCATGTCGAATCACTTGAACCTTGTTTTATGAATTAATGAAAGATTTTGGTTTCTTCTTATTATTGTTGAGATTTATTCAATAATTGTTTTGATTGCTTGATAATTAATTGATCACTAATTATCATCACTTATATGATTTCTAATCGAAATCCGAAAGGGGAGATTGTGAATATGCTATAGTTGAATAAACACAGGTTTAAATCGTGGACGAAAGTACCCCGATACGTGTGTAGTTTAATAGGTTATTGCTCTTAATCCTCCTTTGTAGTCAATCTTGTCATCGAAAGATAGAAGAGTTCTACATTGGGGTTGAGTGTTTATATTACCTTAACAGGAGTATAAAACGGCTTAGTTAACCTGCTATCTCAACATAGAAGAAGAACCTTAATTATTGGGCGTTGTTGTCGGGGATTGGCGTAGTTCAATATCAATCTGTCTATTATTAATTTCTAATTTGGTTTTAATTTTTATTTTTCTTTTATTTTATTTTATTTTGGAGCCGTGATCCGTTTGTTGATTTTCAAGGTGTTTAAACACACAGGGGTTGAGTGGAGGATGAAGAGATGTTATTCAAGGTGTTTAAACACACCGGTGAACCCCCAGTCATAAGCAAATGTTTTGCAGTCAGCACTGTTAGTACATCAGTTGAGCCAGCACATGCCAAAGCAAATGAAATCAGTCCACCAGTACAGGTGAGCAACGTTAAACCTTCTCTTGAGAAAAAGGAGAAAAAGAAAAACAGAAGGTGAAAGAGAAAAATGATTATGAAATGGGTAGGATGTGGGGTTAAGTTACCTTATGCCTCTTGATAAGGAACCCGCGTCCGGCTAAAAGACGTTAAAGACAACGCTACTTGGGAGACAACCCAAGGTTTTTAAATTTATGCAATTTAGTTTTAGTTAGAACAGTCTCACGGAAGGTATTGTTTACATGTTGTGATGACAGGTACAGGGCTAAAAAGTGGAGGACGAAAAATGTGAGGGAGGAAGGCAATCGGCTCGGCGCCACGGCGCCCAGCAGAGGGTAATGGCGCCGAGAATGCAGAAAGCCGCAGGAAGTTGGGCGCCACGGCACCGAATCAGAGCGCCACGGCGCCGAAAGTCCAGAAGGTCTCTGAAGTTTGGGCACCACGGCGCCAAGTTAGAGCGCCACGGCGCCGGAAGTTCAGAAGGTCGCAGATGTTTGGGCGCCACGGCGTCGATCTCAGGGCCATGGCGCCGCAACGAAAAGTCTGAAAAATAAAGAGCCCTAGAAACGATTTCCCTCTTCCATTCTGACGGGATGTCTGACGTTATCTGCCATGCATTATCCGCCGCCACCGCCACCATTTTAAATCAAGTCTGTAAGTTGTCCCGTTTTCTTTTATTCTTGAGTCTTGCACACATTAGAGACAATGTGTGATTTAAGTTTGGGGGGAGTTCTTAGTATTTTTGATGTGTTTTTTAGTCTTTTTGTGTTATTTTTTATGTTTATTTGAGTCTAATTTTTTTTTTATGATCATGCATGTTGTAGTTACTTGAAACGCCTAGTGAAGTAAGCTGAATAATGTAATGGAATTAGAAGCAATCATCTGAACATTTAGGTTAGATACGCCAAAAAATTCATGAAATCAAACTATTTGGGGTATCTTGCTTGATTTATGCATTGTTAGTGATTAAATCTATGTGTCTGCTTGCTTGCTATTTGAGGCAAAATAGTTAGGATATGCATGTTAGGGAGATGATTCAGGCATTTCTTTGTTAGCCCTTTCTTACCATTCTTTGCCTATCCCTGACATTACAATTGAATCCCTAGTCAGCCCCTTTGAGCCAAAAATAAGATCTTTTCTTTGACACCTTATAATTCCATATTTGTGTCATAAGTTGAAAAATTGATATGTTTGGAAAACAAAGTGTTGACAAAGAAACAAAAAGAGAGTGAACACTTTTGATGCACCCCAATAAAATTTTTTTTGGCAAAAGCCTAAGTTTGGGGGTGCTTACTATTCATCAGACACCTCATTCTCTCAAAATAAAAGAGGGGAAAGATAGGTATGAGGTTAAAAAGAAAAATGAAAAGAAAAGGGAAGAATCGAAAGCAAAAAGAGCTTATGGTACGTAAGATTGAGCATAAAAGTCTATTTTTACCTACCCCTGCCTAAGCCTACATTACAACACTGAAAAGCTCTGAGGATCTCTAATGTGTGTATCCATGATTAGTGGAGAATAACAAATGAACAGGCCATAAGATTTTGAAATTAACATGCATAGTTAGGTATTCTTACTTCCATTGAGCATGATTAAATTGAATTTGCGAAATATCTGACCTGATGTGTTTAGAATGCTAAAAATCCATGCTATATGTTCTTACATATTATTCTACTAACCTTCATGCTTTTTTAAGTAACAATGATGCAGCAAATTGATCAATGTGTTGGAGTCATTTTTTTTTCTTTCGTGTCTTTGTTTCTATTTTTTATCTTTACTCGAGGGCGAGCAAATGTTAAGTTTGGGGGTGTTTGATCGGTGTATTTTATATACACCTTTTGAGTCATTTTTAGTTAGACTTTTGCCCATTTTTGTACAAATATGTGTCGTGTTATGATATATTTTCTTTCTTTTGAGTCACAATGGTTTAAAGTGGCACATTGGTGAGAAAGAGCGAAAAGAGGGCAGAAACAGAGGTTTCAGAGCTCAAAAAGCTAAAAAGTTGGCAACCCGGACGAGAAAGCAGGCGGCGCGGCACTGGACCATCAGCAGAGCCACACGACGCCAAGCGGACCGACCACGAAGTTTGTGCCCAGGCTGGTTCTGGCCGTGGCGCCCACGCGGGAAATTGGACAAATCCGAATAGGATTGGGCCAAAGCCAAAGAGGAAAAAGTTTTACACGTTTTTGAGGATATAAATAGAGCCTTTTAGGTCAGATTTGAGGAGAACACACCTTACCATTCATCACAACTTGAGATCAAGATTGGAGACTTATTTTTGAGTAATTTCTTGTTCTTTATTTTATTTCTTTTTAGTATATGTTGGATACTAATTTAGTTATTGGCATGTCTATGGCTAGGAACTAACTTATTTAGGGATTTCCATGTCGAATCACTTGAACCTCATTTTATGAATTAATGCAAGATTTTGGTTTCTTCTTATTATTGTTGAGATTTATTCAATAATTATTTTGATTGCTTGGTAATTAATTGATCACTAATTATCATCACTTATATGATTTCTAATCGAAATCCGAAAGGGGATATTGTGAATATGTTATAGTTGAATAAACATAGGTTTAAATCGTGGACGAAAGTACCCCGATATGTGTGTAGTTTAATAGGTTATTGCTCTTAATCCTCCTTTGTAGTCAATCTTGTCATCGAAAGATAGAAGAGTTCTACATTGGGGTTGAGTGTTTATATTACCTTAACATGGGTATAAAACGGCTTAGTTAACCTGCTATCTCAACATAGAAGAAGAACCTTAATTATTTGCATTAACGAGTAAAGCGAGCGGATAGTCGAGGAGATTTGAAAGCCCTATTTCCACCATATCTGAAGTAAAGTAAAATAATTTAGTTAGCATCTATAATCATAGCTATAAACAAATTATCGGTCACCAAATAGATACCACAGAATAGAGGTTGGTAATTGGACACTAATCCCTGAGGGCGATAACTCGGTCTTCTAGACTATATTACTTGTCACGGTACGTGCACTTGCGTTTAGCGTGTGTATAAGTCGCGCATCAATCATACCAAATTTGATCTCAAACAACTTGAGTCCGGACAACCATGCTCAAGATGGGGTCATTATGCTAATAAATGTACAAACACTCTTAGAAATTTGGTAAGAGTCGGTGAGTTTTTCTTAGTGATGATGAAAAAGGAGATCCAGAATCAGAATCACAAGCAATGATGACTGCTATTTTTGAACAGTTTCTGTTGATAACGAAGATGTCATCGACAATGTTATCTCAACATCTGTGGCAACATTTGTAGTACTCTGCAGATGTTGCTCAACATCTGTGGCAACATCGGTGACAACATCAACGACAACATCTGCGAGAACATCTCTAAGGTATGAATATTTTATCTATCCAGATGTAAATTGCTTTAGTGATTTTATTTCAACTAGTGACACTCTATGATTGGATCAAGTTGACTCTTAATATGACATGATTAAGGAAGTACAAAATCTTTGTAAACCTTTAATCATTGAATCTGAGCAACGTGACTCAAAAGTCAAATCTTTAACTTGTGAGAAGCATGATTTAAAAGGCAAAATTACCCATTTAGTGGTAGCACTTACCAAAGAGGATCTCTAATTTGGTAAGATTTGTGTAAAATTTGAATTATGCCGTAGACACTTTTCAGAAGCTCAACACGAGGATCTTAAAATTAGATGAAATTCTTGAATTCAGTAAGTCTTCACATGCATGTATTGGGTATCAAAAATATCTTAAAATTGTTTACTCTAGTTTCGTTGATAAAAATGAGAAATTTTTTTTTTGTAAAGAAAATATTGCCTTGTTTAAATCAAAGAATAATCTGAAGTATGTGGGTAGTTACTTAAAATTCTTTGGAAATATAATGACATACTACTTCAAACTTCAAAATTATGTGAAGAAGGTGTTGCCTAAAATATCGTCTAAAATGTTGTTCAAACATTCAGACAACATTCGAAGCTACATTTCTAAACAGACAAGGAGAAAATATTTTAAGAGAGATTGGGTTCCTAAAATGGTCTTAACTGGTAATATCTACATTACTGCATTAAAGAACTAACATTACAGGTTCTTACTACTTTGATTGTGAGCATTCATTCCACATGAATAGTACGAAAGGCTTTATGAAGAATTAAGAGTCGTTCAATAGAGGTTACGTGACTTTTGGTGGGAGTAAGATCAAGTTTTTTTTGGTAAAAGAACGCTGAATGGTTCCTGATATACCAGCCTTGAAGATTGTACTTCATGTTAATGGCTTAGTTGCTAACCTTCTTAGCATAAGTCAGATTTTGATCTCAAGGTAAAACAATCTCTGAAGTTTGTATGAAAGATAAACAAACACATGTTTCCCTTAATGTTGCCCAACACGATGGACAACATTTAGGTATGTATCTCTGTTTTCAGTTACTACATGTGGATCTAATGAATCAATTGAAGGAGACAACCTACGGCCATGAGGTATTCCTTTGTTATTGTGGATGATTTTCTAGGTACACAAGGAGATATTTCTTTAAATGAAAAATCATGAACCTTTGATATGTTTAAAACTTTACACTCTAGAGTTATGAATCTGTTTTGTTCTCCTATTTTTTTTTTTTTGGATTAAGTCCAATCATGAAAAGGATTTTAAAAACCCATTCTTTTGCAAAAGTTTGTGAAAAGAAAGAGATTTTTCCATGAATTTTATGCTCCCAAAACTCCTTAGTAGAATGGGGTAGCAGAACGAACAAAACCTTGCAAGAAAGGAAAGAGTAATGTTAAGTTCTAAACAAATGTCAAAGATTTTTTTTTTGTTTTATGGAAGAATCCTTAAATACCACATCTCTAATAGAGTATACCTAAGGTCAAGTACTAAAATGACACCATTTGAAATAATAATTGAGTGTCTTTTATATCTCTTTTGGGTGCATTTGTTATATCTTAAATGACATGTATCATTTGGCGAAGTTTGACTCTAAGAATAACAAAGGAATTTCTATTGGCTAGTCATGCTTATCGTATATACAATCTGAGGACCAAGACCATACAGGAGTTAGTCAATGTTATTTTTTGTGATCTTACTGATGTGACAGGTAAGTCATCAGAAAATAGCATTGCAGTTACAGCAGAAAAAGAGCAAACTGCAGAATCAGATGTTGTCCCAAATATTGTCCCAACATCATAGGAAACATCTGAATCAACTGAAGAGACCACAAGGGTCGAAAGTGAAGGAGGAGTCCAGAACTGAAATGCAAGATCAAGTAAGAAGATACCCTCCATCAAGGTTTAGTAAGAATCATCCCTCAGACCAGGTGATAGGGGGAGTTTGTGAAGGAATTATAACAAGAGAGAAAGAACCAATCAACTACCGAGAGATGGTAAGGTATGTGTGAATGTCTACCATATACCAACAGGTTAGTCTTTCTTGTTTCATATCTACTTTAGAACCAAAAATATTTTGGGAGCACTAAAAGATGATTTTTGGTTTCAAGCAATGCAAGAAGAGCTTGAGCGACATTCTCGAAATGATGTCTGAGATCCGGTTCCAAGTCTTAACAATCCAAATGTTATTGGAACTAAATGGATCTTTAAGTCAGACTAATTGAAAACTATAGTTCAAAATAAAGCTCATCTAAGTGATCAAGGCTATACTCAGGTTAAAGGTATGGACTATGACGAAACCTTGCACCTGTGACTAGAATTGAATCAATTAGACTTACCCTTGCTATTGATTGTTGTCTAAAAATTATTTTGTATCAACTGAATGTTAAAAGTGCTTTCCTAAATGGTTTTTTATTGATAAGGAAGTCTATGAAAGCAACCTAAAGGATTTGAGGATCCTCACCACCCACATTATGTATACAAGCAAAAAAAAAAAATGCTTTGTATAGGTTGATAGATGTTGTAAACAAGCTCTTTGTGTGTGGTATGGTCATTTGATTAGACTTCTACTTGATTTTGGTTTTAGCCGTGATGAATCTGATAGAATTTTATTTATAAAACATCATGGTGTAGATATAATCATCGCTCAAATTTATTTAGATGACATAGTTTTTGGCTCGACCTCACAATCGTACATTAAGACCTTTTGTCGAGGCTATGTGATCAACATTTGAGATAAGCATGATTAGGGAACTAACTTATTTCTTAGGCCTGTAGATAAAGCAAAGTGAAGATGGAACTTTCATCTCACAAACCACATACGCCAAGAATCTAGTTAGAAGATTTGGATTGGAGAATGCTAAACATATAAAAAAACTCCAATGGACTTCTCGCAAAAAGGTATGTAAAGACGATGTTGGCAAAGATGTTGACCCAACATTGTACCAATCCATGATATGTAGTCTTTTGTATCTTACTGCTTGTCGTCCAACATTATGTTTAGTGTATTTGTGTGTGCATGTGTTCAAGACTGTCCCAAAATATTTCACTTAAATGCCGTAAAACATATTGTTCGATATGTTGTTGGCACATATGGGTTGGAAATTTTGGTATTCCAATGACACTTATCCTAACTTAATAAGATTTAGTGACTTGGATTGGGCTGGAGATGTGAATGATAGGGAGAATACAAGTATAGAATATTGTTTACCTTGACAACAGTCTTATACATATTTTTCAAGCAACACTATGATTTTGTACTGTGATAATCTGAGTGCTATTAATATTTTCAAAAATCATGTTCAGCATTCACGTACAAAACACATAGACATAAGACATCATTTTTTAAGAGACTTAATGGAAAAACAGCTAGTTCAAATCAAACATGTTGATATTCTTTCTCAACTAGCTGACATTTTTACCAAACCACTACATCATGAGAGATTTTCTAGCTTGAAAAAATCTTTTGATCTCTGTTTTCCTTGAAAATAAGATAGGCTAGATAGATGTTGTCCAAAATGTTGTCCTAACATTCTGGGTAACATTTACTGTTTGAGTCAATATACAGGATATGTGTTGTAGTAATGTTGCACTGGTTTTCAAAAGAATCAAGCTTGACTTCACAAGGACAAGGTTTGAATGTGATACCGTTCTCTGCGATGATGTATATCATAAAAATGAGTATCATAAGAAGGCGAAGCCTCAACTAAAGATTTGGTTTTATACAAAAGAGCAAAGCTCTATGTTTGGTACCGTTCCTATTCTATAGGAGTACCATGTGCTTCAAGAAGGTTGAAAATTCCTTAATATTTATTTTTTATCCATATGTGTTCAACTAAGTTGATTAAGGACAATAGTAAAATGTTACATTCGTCCAACGATCAATTTCATAGGGAACATATATGGAAAACCATTTGCCAAATCAGAAAATCTTTGAAGTCTCAAAATGCTTGTAAAACTTGGTATGTTGCCAACATCACTCACAATATCGTATTCCAGTACATTGTTCAATCTTGTTTGTCTTATTTTTTTTTTGGGTTGTGGTATGTAACACGTCTTTCTAAATAACGAAAATCCAAAATTCTGGAGGACCGTTTCTTTTTAAATTGTTAATGATGTTTTGTGCTATGTAAAACCCTTTGTTTTAGGGATGTGAAGAGTTCCAATTATTCTAAACTACCTACATTTTGGGAAATATTGTTGTGAGTTGCTTAAAGAAATGTTGCATTGTATATAATACTCATCTTGTTTGTTATTTTTCATGTTATTTCAAGAGTTTTTCCCGAGAAAAAATATATATATATATATATATTTTTAAAATTTTAAAAAAAAGAAGGGAAAAATCTTCTCCTCAAGGTGTTTTCTATATATCTGATGAACTCATCATCATTCCACACTCCAATCATGGATGATTGTTATATATATATTATATGTGAGATGTTACATTGCTCCAAATGTTAAATATATATATATATATAAGCGTATCCTGATTAATTCCCAAAATTCTCTCCTACATATTCACCAATAGAATACTTCTCCAATGTCTACCCAACTGTCAAACACCACTCCATCCAATGAACATTAGCCATTTATCGAATAGGGAGAACCCAAGCTCAATACCTCTCAGCAGATTGGACAATTATCTTCCTCTAGGATAGAAATATTGACTTGACCTGGAAGAAGGTAGCAGGAAATGACGATCTTGCCAGGAATGTTATCAACGATCTAGGCAAAGTCATTTACAGAGATGTTGTCACAACATCGCAGGCAACATCCAGAGTTCATTTCATGATACTGCTTTCTCCACAAAAAGGAGGAGAAAATGTTGTTATCTATGCAGGGGAAGGAAGCTGAAATACTGGGGAGGAAGCTGAAGTTGTACAAGCTCTACTACACAGGGGAGACTGCTACGACGGTACTGCTTCTCAGCCTGATGTTGTTGTTACTGAATAAAGAACAAGGGGGAGATTGATGATGCTGAACCTGAACTGTTCATGTTTGGTTAATGTGTGAGTTTTGTGAAGAAAGACAAAAAGGGGGAGATTGTTAATATTGGAATTAGCGTTGTAACATTTGTAACAACATATCTACATACATGTATGGAGATATGTTGGGACAACTGTTATGCAACACTTTGACCAACATTTCATATTTCTTTTAAATTGGTTTTGTCTTACTTCACGCTGATGGATTTTGATATGTGTAGATAAAGAGACAGTTCTACTTTTGGTCTATAAATATATTTTGTATATTTTATTTGTGGATGATGTATGGATATTAGTCTTTGACTACTTACAACCACGTTGTATGCGAGATATGACTTATAGACATATGTTCTTACTAACCCAAGTTACAATACAAAACTCGAAACTTATAACTGCAGGTTGAGGGGTAGCATGGCTACGATCTTGCTGAATTTGGAATGTTAAGGGAAACATTTACAATCAGTCGTATCCTAGGCATTTTGAGGTTTGTATGGAGTTTTGTGAAGAAAGGCAAAAAGGGGGAGATTGTTGATGTTGTGTGAGTGTTGCGACAACATCAGGTTTATGCCTGGACAACATCTTGCAGTGTTCTGCAGATGTTGCCCAAAATATTGTGAAACATCCGCAGTCACCTGCAGATGTTGTCTCCGATGTTGCCTCAACATCTCACCCTACATTTCTGGAAACGATTTTGCCTATTCTTCCGGCCAAAACAGTGTTTGTTACTGTGAGTAAAAAATGCCATAGGTAAGCTGAATATGGAGCTGTGTTTAAAACGTGGGAATTGATGGAGTCAAGCTTGGAATCGAAGCAACTTGAAGACCAAGTCAAAAAGACCAAGTCAAAGCAGTTGAGAAATTCAAGGAGCTGGAATAGGTCCAAGCTGCATCCTTCTTTCTCTCAACTTTCACAACCAACCAGCGAGAGTTTCAAAGAAGTTTCTCACTATATATGAAGGATGAACTTCAGAGTATTGGTATCTAGAATCAAAATATAAAAATACCAAGAGAGCTCTCGGAATTTCGCTTCAAAAATCTGGATCAAAACTTTTAGCCTAAGTCTTTTAGCAACATCTGTCACACACTACAATTGCTATCTCTATTCTAGATTGAGCTTATTGTAAAACAATTGTGGTGATGATGTTGCATTTGTCTTTTAGACTTTTTAACTTAGGCGAAGTCATCTGCGAATTCATTTTTGTTTGTAATTTCTTTTTCATTTGTATTGCTCAATCTTGTAAAAAGAAATTCATTTGTAATTGTATATAATATATACAATTCTTTTGGTCATTGACCATCAATGAATATATTAATATATATTCTTAAAAATTGAAACCTTTGAGTCTTTTACTTTTCCGCTGTAATTATTCTTTAAATGTTTATTCTATTTTTTATCAGATGTTGCGACCAATGTTGAGGCAACATCCAGAAACTATTTCAGTTATTCTTGTTGTTTCGATTTTAATCTTACTTATCCATAGCCCGAGACCCAACAGATATCTTGAAGGGACATATCAGACGTGTACTTGTCCTTTAGCTACCTTCTCTCGAACAAAGTGAATATCCATATCTATGTGTTTAGTGCGCTGGTGCTGAACTGGATTATCAGAAAGGTAGATGACACTTATATTATCACAATATACCAAGGTAGCCTTCTCAATAGGACAATGAAGCTCTAAAAGTAAATTCGTAACCAACATGACTCAGAAACCACATTGGCTAACCCTCTATACTTGGCCTCTGCACTTGAACGTGAAAGCGTGGATTGACGCTTGAGAGACCATGAGACCAAGTTATTACCTAAAAACATGCAATAGCTAGACGTAGACCGTCTAGTGTCTGGACAACCACCCCATCAGCATCTGTATAGGAGACTAGTGTAGACGTCGACGAAGGATACAAATGCAAACCATACTCAAGTATTCCCTGAATGTACCTAAGAATGCGTTTGAGTGCATTCATATGTTCAACTCTAGGATCATGCATAAACAAACACACCAATTGTACGACATATGTAATATCAGGTCGCGTGAACGTCAGATACTGAAGGGCGCTTGCAAGACTGCGATACAGGGTCGGATCCTCATATGGAGAGCCAGCTGCAGCACCCAACTTGGGTTTAGTATCAACTGGAGTAGAAGTGGACTTACAGGATGACATACCAGCTCTCTCAATGATATCTGCTGCATAATTTCTCTGTGACAAGAATAATCCACCTGCATGACGAGTTACAGCAATCCCCAAAAAGTAACTCAATGGGCCTAAGTCCTTCATGGAAAACTCAGCACTGAGCATCGTCATAATGAACTTGCGCAAGACATCAGAATAGGCAGTCAAGATAATATCATCAACATATAGTAGTATATAAGCCATGGACGAACCCCGACGATATATGAATAATGAATTATCAGACCTGCTGTGAGAAAAACTCATAGTCGAAACAAAATCAACAAATCTCTTATACCAAGCTCGTGGATACTTCTTAAGTCCATACAAGGTCTTCTTCAATAGACAGACATGATGAAGATATCTAGTATCCATAAACCCCAAAGGCTGATGCATATACACTGTCTCCTGAAGATCACCGTACAGGAAAACATTCTTCACATCTAGCTGATGAATGGGCCATGATTTTGAAAGAGCCAAGCTGAGCACAGTACGAATGGTAGCCGGCTTGACCACTGGGCTAAATGTCTCACAACAATTCACACAGATCTGCTGAGTCTTATCATCACCTACAAGTCTAGCCTTATGCCTTGCAAATAAACCATCAGAATTTTCCTTATGAATAAAAATCCACATAGACCGAATAATATTAACACCAGATGGACGGGGTACCAACTCCCACGTCTTATTATCAATAAGAGCATTATATTCTTCGATCATGGATATTTTCCAATTAGGGTAATTTAAAGCAGACACATGATTACGGGGTAATGGGGATTTAAGAATATTTGAATTCAAATTAAAATGTCTTTTTAGTTTAAAAATACCCCGTTGACTACGAGTGACTGCACCATGACTCTGGGCTGGATTGAGTGAATTTTGGGAATTTTTGGAAACTTCAGGAATTACCGTCGAGGGCGCCGTGGCGTTGGGGGCGAGGGCCGCAGTGGCAGAAGATTCGGGAAGGTCGCAGGTATTTTGGCACCGCGGCGCCTCTGTGCAGTGCCACGACGCTGATGCGCAGGGATTTTAGCGCCGCGGCGCCTCTATGCAGGGTCGCGGCGTTGAGGACGGATTTTGGGGAACCTGCGTATTTTCTGGCAAACCTGAAAAATGTCGGAACATAGGGGGAGATAACATCATCCAAAAAATCATAAGAGCTAGACACGGGTTTTTCTACTTTAGAGAAGGGAAATTGGGATTCATCAAAGAGAACATGACGACTAATGATGATTCGTTTAGAGGACAAATCAAAATATTTATAACCACGGTGATTTGACGGAAAACCAAAAAATACACAACGAGTAAAACGTGCCTGAAGTTTGTTGATGGTAGTGGATGAAAATAGTGGATAACATAAGCATCCGAAGACCCCAAGATGAGTGTATGACGGAGTCTTATTGTATCACACTTTTAGAGGGGATTAATATGTCAAACTTTTAGAGGGAAGAATATTGAGGATATCGGTAGCCATTTGTAGTGCATGATGCCAAAATAATGGAGGAACGGAAGAGTGAACCAATAAAATGCCGACAATATTATTAATGGTACGAATTTTTCGCTCAGCTTTCCCATTTTTTGAAGACGTATGAGGACAAGAGAAATGAAAATTTATCCCATTTTGAGCACAAAACTCCCTAAATTCCCCATTATCATACTCTTTGCCATTATCATATTGGATGTTTTTGATTTCCCGTTCGAATTGTATTCTTATGAAAGGTCTAAATTTTATGAAAATGGAAAAAACTTGAGATTTTTCGCAATTGGAAACGTCCATAAATATTTAGAATAGTCATCTAAGAATAAAACATAATAACGATGACCCATAGAACTGAGAACCGGAGATGTCCATAAATCACTATGAATAATTTCAAATGACATTGAAGTATTAGAATTCGAAGCTACAAATGGTAATTTAATAATCTTTCTCAAAGCACAGGATTGACAAAGTGGAGTACTACGCGTACCCTTACAAGAAATAAAATTTTGTCTATCTAAAGAATATAAAATAGACGACCCCGAATGACCTAGACGAGCATGACACAAGAAAGGAGCAAGAGCTGCAAAGGTGGATGACATAGCTTGACGCGAGATGCTGGAATTTGGTGTGATTGGATAGAGGTCCCCCCATTGTTACACCTCATGAGATGACTCCCCATTTTGAAATCCTTCACAGAAAATCCAAATGGATCAAAATTAATAGGAACCCAGTTATCAGTTGTGAATTTACGGACATATACTAAATTTTTAATTAATTTTGGGGCATGAAGGGTATTTTTCAGGACAAGTGACAGATGATGACGAGGGGACAAGGTTTTATGACCATAACCCTTAATTGGAATAGAATTGTCATTACCAACAGTTATACCACCATTAGTGCTCAAATTAGAATAAGACGAGAGAGTACCTTGATCGTATGTCATGTGGGTAGTGGCGCCGATGTCCATGTACCAATTAGGGTCCGATTGAGTCAGGCCAAGTGTGTGCATCGCTGCTTCAATGTCGGTCTGAGTGTGTCCCACTACGTGGTGGGCCTGATGGGAGAGAGGCCCAACTATACTAGACTGGGATCGCCGTCTGTTGGTCCGAACCCCGAGTCCGGATGGGAAAAGCTGGGCCGCGACGCGTATACGGGCTGGTACTGAGGCACCACGGCGCTGTAAGGCTGAGCTCTGGCGCTGTTAGGTGTTGGGACCCACTGCCACTGACCATGTGGGCTCTGTGGGTTCTAGGATTGCTGTTGTTGCTGCTGCTGACGGTTTCTCCCATTGTTTCCGCCACGATTCTTGCCATTATTCTTCCGATTCTGGCCTTTCTTACCACCCCCGTTGTTGTGATTTTGGGTCACATTAGCTGGATTGAAAGGAGAAAAATTGGAAGCAATCATCATGCCGACAAGACTAGCCCCAATTTCTACTTTCTTAGCCAAACCGGCTTCTTTCAAGGTGAGCATAGAACGGGCTTGATAAAATCCTTGCATGGGGTTATTCTGATGAATAACTGAAGCAACACCGCTATAGGCCTCTGACAGGCCTGCAACCATTTGAAGAACGAGACGACTATTAGAAATAGGAGAACTCACATTGCTGAGTTGGTCTGCCAAGTCCTTGAGACGTTTGCAATAGGAAGAAACGTTTTGAAAATTCACCATAGCCACTTGTGAAAATTCCTTCTCAAGGATAATAATTCGAGAATGACTATTATCTTGGAATATATCTCGCAATCGATCCCACGCCGACATAGCTGTGGAGTTGGGTCCCATAATCGTCTGCAAAAGGTTCAAGGAAATAGTGGCATAAATCCACTGAAGAACCATGGAATCAAGCATGTCTCATAATTCTGGATCTGCTTCTTTAGTGAGCACAGTAGATGTAGACGCCTTATCACGCTCATTTGAAGGAGTTGGAGGAATGATATGGTGAAGACCTTTATGTGCTTTAACATGAATCTTGAATAACTCAGCCTATGTCCCATATTGGACGTATCAAGAACAATAGGGATGACGCTCTTGATGTTAGAAACTGAGAGGGCAGGATGAAAATTGTTCTTAGCAGCCATAGGGAATAGAACAACAAGATTCAGAGAAGGGAATTTTTAGTGCCCAAAATCCGAAAATTGGAGAAGAATTTTGAGGAGCGAAAGCGAGGTAAAGAGAACCTAGACTCTTGATACCATGAATGAAATAATCTCTTGATTATTCTTATTAATGAAAGACATATATATACAAGTTACAATAGGAAAATTCTTTTCCTTTTCTACTTCTAAATCTATATTCTATAATGAGACTAACTATACAATTAAGGTAATATTACAATTCTAATTAAGGTAGAAGACTATACAATATTCACACTATACAAAACTACTGCATAGCCCGTGTTGGGCCTCTGGACCGTAAGCCCATTGATGGGCTTTAACACTCTTGTTGTTCTTTTAACTGTTTTAACTCTTTATAATGAGCTATGGTGTAGTGATTTGGTCTATTAATTCTTGACCGTGTATTATGCCTTCTTTTATTTTCTGAAGAAGCTTCTTCCAGAACTTTGTATAAAATATTCTCTGGAGACATGGTATATTTTGTTGGGTATAACCCACTTCAACAGACCATTTCATGATCCATGGTATAGAGAATTCAATAAAGAAATGTATATTAGTGATACCATCTATGAGTCTGGTATTATTTTCCCATTCTATTACTTTGGGAGACACCTCAAGCCATTCAATATATAAACTTTTAAATGGTTGAGGTAATATAGTAACTGGTAGACCATAATTAATCCGCCACTGATAAAACCAATTGGGGATGTGCTATTTATAAACATTTGTACAATTTTTTATGAACCACAAGTGTTTACTATTAGGATTCTCATATAATAGAGCTTTATTAAAGCTATTAATATAGTCCTAATAATTGAATTTTATCTGGACTTTTTGCTCAGGACGGAGATAATCCCTTTTCTTGAGCGTGCTTAATCCCCATTCATTTGGATAAAATATATTTTTATAATAATTTCTTGTATTAATTGGATGAAAGTGATATATTTCAACTGATTGGATTGAGGAGAGTATAGTCTCACAATTCATTCTGACTTGAAGTTGAATGTCTTAAAGATTAAAAGTTTGCTTGATGTGGATAATTGGTTTTGAGGTTGCTATTTATATAGGAGAGTGGATAAGGAGTTGGTGAGGGTGCTAGCCGCTAAGTGGTATTTAGATATTTGGGTGCATAGCAATGATACCTGTCCTACTAGTAGTTGTATAGAGCCCGTTTGAATTGGCTTATAAGTTGGTAAGCCTTTTTTAGCTTATTTGATTGTTGATTTTCTGGTTTAAAGTGCTGACTTTAAGTCAGAAAGTACTTAAAGTCGGTCATTTTTTAAAAATTAGAAATCCTAACTTTTATTTTGGGGGATTATAAGCCATTTCTGTTGACTTTTAAAATTACTTTTGTATCCCTTATATTTTATTAAAATTTCCACACTACCCTATCACCAATAAACACTTTTATTCAAATACTCAACTATTTATTTTTAAAAATAACTTTCAGCACTTAAAAAATCTAAAAACATTTTATACATAAAAAATCACTTTTTAAGTCCATCCAAACGGGCCCATAATATCAACCCACCAAGAACGATGGGCAAGGTCAACTTCAAAAGAGTTACCTTCATTCATTTTTATTTAGTGACATGAGGCAATACGTATTGAGATAGATAATATAAAATTCATAACATTTTTTTTAAATATTAATTAAAATCTACTACATAATTTGAAACGCTAAAATCGATACCACATGATTTGAGATAGAGGGAGAATTAGTTGGTGTCACTTTTACTAGTAGACTAGTTATATAATCTCACCCTCAGCGTGTGTTGTGAGTCGTCATAATAAGAAGTATATTTCGTCAAAAAAAAGTAGATCCTTCATAAATGGAGGCGCTAGGAATTAGGTGATTGGTGGTTTTGCCGTTTTCAATTCTAATACATTCTCTTGGAATTTTAAAAGTATTTAATTTTGACTGAAAATTTACTCATCAAATTTTAAAATAAAATTTACACCTTTGAAAATTAGATAAAATATATTTTAAATTATAATAATTAATAATTTAAAATTATTTAAAAAATATATAAAAAAATTACGATGAAAAAAAATCTTATTTACTCTCGAAATCTGGAAGGTGCAAGAGTATGTTTCTTTTCAATTCCGAGTCTTGTCTATTTGAACCAGGTTCCTTAAATAGGTTGATTTTATAATCACTTTCAAATGTTATTTTTAATTATTTATCCCTTTTTTATAAAAGATAAGTAAAAAAGAATATAAGAGATTAGAAAATAGAGGACCCCTAATAAATTAATACAAGTGATGTACAAATAATGAAAATGAGATACAATAACTATTTGAGTACTTATCTTTAATTCAATTTGATTCTTACCAATAGAGATATTATTATGTGCTTAATAAGCAATTAATATTACGAAGTTTTAGTTTGTTTTCCCTTATTTATTCTTTCTATTTAATAATTTTTTTAAAAGATTATGCCAAGTTGAAGACTTTCTTAGTAAATGGCATTTTAATTGTTTAAGTTCATAAAGGGAAATGTTGTTTAGCAATCTTAAGAAGCTTTAAGGTAAATATGACATTAAACTCATAGGAAGCCTTGAAATTGCATTAGGCAGTATTTTCATTATGTGCGTCAAAAAGTCAAGCATGCCATACTTATTTGGATTTTAAAAAAATATTGGTAATTTGAGTTATTCAACTTAATCTAGAGAGATGTTTGTGCATTGTTATTGCTAAATTGCTACCCTTAAATATTATGCAGATTACCAATGTCTAGCATCATAATATTTTTTTTTAATTATTCACTTCATTTATTCGTTCATGAATACAATAATTTTTATTAGGATTGTAAGACTTTGATATTGTTTTTTTCAAATGACTTTGTTGCATAAGGTAAGAATATATACATCATTTACATTGAATAAGAAGAGTAATTCTTGCCTATGCATATTCTAAGAATATTCCTACATTAAACTACCTACCATATAGAATGAGATACTATATCAATACAAAATAATACACAATATTACTCTATTAATGAGTATTAATTACGGAATATTCTAACACTCTCTCGCAGTCGAATCTGGAGGGCGGCGAATGCTGAGACTGTCCCAAAATTCTTCAAATAGTATCAGCGGAAGTCTTTTTTGTGAAGATATCGGCAATCTGATGTCGCGTAGGAACATGTAACACTCGCACTTGTCCGCGAGTTACTTTTTCACAGACAAAATGAATATCTAATTCAATATGTTTAGTGCGTTGATGGTGGATTGGATTCCCTGAGAGATAGATTGCACTAATGTTATCACAGTATACCATCGCCCGTTGGGCTCGCTGTAACCGAGGCCCACCGTGTTGAGCTTGCGCCATCGCTGAGTTCAGGATCGCCTGGGCCGTTGGGTTTACTCGCCCACCGTCACTGGTTCGGTGGCAGGCAACCCAAGGCCACTATCGTGCCCGGGCCATTGACCATCGCCCGCCACTCTCCGCCGCCGCCATCGCTACATTGTCCACCACCGGAGTTGGTGGTGCCGCCATTTTCACTTGTCATCGGAATTCCAATGTCCTCCACCTTTGTTATTTTTGCAATTTCCACCCTTATTTTTATTATTATTACGTCATTTTTGTCCTTTATTTTGGTGGGATAGATCAAAAGAATTACCATCAGTTGGAGGAGTGGCAATGAAGACGGAAATTGAAGTAGTTGAGGCCTTTTTTACCAAGCCCGACTCTTCAAGTACAAGCATGGATCTTGCTTGATAGAATTGCGGTAGAGAATTACTTTGACGGATTAAAGTTCCCACTCCGCTATATGCATCAGTGAGACCAACTACCAATTGCGAGACTAACCGATTATTAGTAATCGGTGAACCAACGTTTCTTAACTGATCTGCCAACACTTTGAGGCGTTGACAATAAGCCGAAACATTGGGAAAATTCGCCATGTCAATGGTGTAGAATTCCTGTTCCAGTGTAACAGCGCGAGAGTTTTGATTATCTTGAAAAATATCTCTCAATCGTTCCCACGCCGCCATGACTGTTGAATCCGTCTTCATTATGGTGTGCAACAAGTCCGTGGAAATTGTTGCATAAATCCAACCAATGAATGTGACATCAAGCGTATCCCACAATTCCTTGTCTGCATCCGTGGGTAATTCATTCCCCTTCCCATCTTTTGATGGAATGATATGATGAAAAACTTTGTAAGCTCTACAACATATTTTAAATAATTCCGTCCATGTGGCATAATGCACGATTTCCATTTCCAGTTTAACAGAAACATGTGTTTTAATGTTTGAGACAGTTAGGGCGGGATAAAAAGATGATTTAGAGTCGGACATATTTGGTTGAGATGAAGGTTGTTCAACAATGGAGGGATAAAACACAAAATTAAAGAAAAAAATGAAAAAAAATTCGGCCAAGGAAGAAGAGTAGGTCCGAAATTTTGGAGAGAAAATATGGATCTTTTTCTTAAACTTTTGATACCACGTAAGACTTTGATATTATTTTCCTCAAATGACTTTGTTGCATAAGGTAAGAATATATACATCATTTACATTGAATAGAAAGAGTAATTCTTGCCTATTCATATCCTAAGAATATTCCTACATTAAACTACCTATTATATAGAATGAGATACTACATCAATACAAAATAATACATAATATTACTCTATTAATGGGTATTAATTACGGAATATTAAAAGAAAATCACTCAATTTCTATGTTTTCCTATTCCTACAAACACCAAAAAAAAACACTGAAGCAACTGGAAAATTATAGCAATGTGAAACTTAGATTGAAACTTCAAACTTTGTGTTTGCCGAGAAAGTTTTGCTAAGTTCCTTGAAGTGAATGGTTTGATAATTTTCCTTTTACAATAAGAATTTAACTTTTGTTTCTTTAATACTATTTTAACTTTAGAAAAAAAAAATTAACTTAAACTTAAATGGTTATAAAGGGTTACTTTACGGCCTATGATTTCATACTGATTTTCATGCTTTATATACCACTACATTTCATTCGTACTAACGTTCTTTTTGTCGAGAGCGCTGTATTTCATGCTGCAAATTCAAGTGAAGGTGTAGACACTATAAAAAATGACCTAATTGCGGGGGTTATCTTTAAGGGTTGCGGTGGTTTAAAAGCCCCGCTATGTGTAATTGCGGCGGCTTCTAAAACCCACAGAATATGGGTCGTCGCAATCAATTATGACAGGTTTTACCTGGCCACCGGAACAAAAGTAAAAAGTTTTAAAAATAATTTAATTTACGAATAACAGTGATTTGAAACCCCCACAGTATAATTGTTTATTTTTTTATTGGTTTATATTTAATGGTCCTGGCAGCACTAAACCCCACAATTCATTGATCTTCTTGCGTTCTAGGATTACTATCACCGCATGATCTTCTTGCGTTCATGGGCAAAAAGGGGTCCACTGGCAGCATCACTTGGCTGCATAAAAGAAGCAAAGTAGAAAAAATCAATTAAGTTACCCAAAGTAGATAAATGATATGTGGCTCTCTATCTCACAATGTTTTGGTTCATGTTCTACAGTCACACAATAACAAGAATAGTACTAACGTAAAGCCACTATGAATCGAAGATCTTCCCTGTCGACTAAAGACGTTACCCAAATTGTGGAAAATTTGTTATATTATATTTGGTAGTACGTCTGTGTTCAAAATCAGAAAACGGAAAAATCAGAAACTGGAAAAAGGAATAATGCAGAGTAAGAAAAATATCCGAGACCATAGAATTCACTGTGTTTCCTTAAGGAATTTAATCTCCTCACTGTACCCGAGGTTATGGATTACTTTCTCCCAGGATAAAACGGATATATCTGTCGCAGGAGTAGCGGTACTTCAAACGCCGACGACTTCGATGAACTCAAAGTTGGCAACGAACCATAGACTCGATGTTTTATTTGTGAAAGAGAATGCAGAATTTCAATGAAGGAAATTATTTTCAGTGTCTTAAAAATGAGATTGCCTCAGTTTATATAGCCTCGAAGGTGCCTGTTCGGAAAGGTTGATGACTGTTCCGAAAGACCACTTTGACTTTTCGGAAAATGAAAAAAAAACGTTTGAGAAATTTAATTTTTATTCTGCGAAAAACAAAATTCAAAAAATGAAGATTTAAAATTAAATAAATTTGGTCCAAAAAATTTATCAATCAATCAAATCATTTGATCAAATCCAAATCCGATCCGAGCGACAACAACGGCGCGAGGAGAGTCCCTCTTCTCGACCCTTTAAAACCTAGAGGAAGTGCTTTCTAATATAAGCACATAACCTTTCCTTTCTACCACCGATGTGGTACAAAGCTCCTTTGAAAAAGAACTTTATTTTGAACTTCATTTTCCTTTCATTTCATTTTTCCTTCATTTCTTATTCACACTAACTTAGCTAACTTTAGCCATTATCTTCCAATAAAATGGTTACAGAAAGGACAGCTCACAATGAGAAAACTTCTTAACAGATAGCATCAAGTGACATAGTAAATCAATTTTATAAAGATACTATGATGTTCATAATTATGGTACAGAATAGCATTTTACTTGTTTACTTTCTCAGGTGCTTCTATTTACTTCAAATATGAGTTATCAAAGAACTAACCATGTCACAGCAGACAGCACAAGTAAACAGACAACTTTAAATGAAAAAAGAAATTTAATAACTTTACTTACCGTTGTACGAGAAACCATCGAAGGAGTAGCAAAGAACCCCACAAACTATTCTGGTATCGTCCCTTCTTTCATTATCATATATGCCTTGAAAGCATTCGTCATTTGATTGCGAGCATTCATCATTTGATTATGGTTCTCTTGATATTGGAACGAACATGAACCTTCACTACTTGAAGCACTTGTACCACCAAAACGAGGTCTTACCTGTTTAAAAACTCTATTGGGAACAGGTCCTAATCTCACGCTACAGAGTGCTCTTTTTCTAGCACCTTACCGACGACATCATTTGGCGAAATTTGAGACTCGTCTGTGGTGCTTTTTTCCTGCACATACGAAATTCATTGTCACAAACAGTGTTCAGGAAAGCGCTCGCTTCACCGCTTAATTGAAAACAGGTGAAGCGAGGGTCTTCCGCTCCGATTACCTTAGGCGAGGTCGATTAAAAGAAGCGGATGCTTCGAGAGGTGAAGCGAGAGGCAACATGAAACAGTCACTTTATGTTGATTAAGTTTTAAAGGTTTATTTTAAAGGAAAAAAAAGAGTCCGACTTCAGAGCAAACTCCTATTTCGCGACTTCTATCCTTTTGCGATTTCTGCTCTGCTTCTCGCTAGGATTTTCAACCCTTCTCTTTATTTCTTCTTCTTTCTTCTTATGCCTAGCGCTGTTAATGCTAGGATTTCTTCTTCTTCTTTCTTCTCTTTTTTCAGTTCTACTCTATTTTTTTCTAGTTTTGCTTCTGCTCTGTTGTTTTTTGCGTTCTACTTATGCTCTGTTTTTGAAACTGACTTTTGTTTTAAACTGAGCAGTAATGCTCTGTTTTTTAGTTCAATTTCTGTTTTCCTTTCTTCTTAAATATGTTGTTCATTTTCTTTTTTAAAGTATAACAGTGATTAAAAGATGTCCCAATCTGACCCAAAAAGGGAGAAATTTGCACTACTTGGTGAAATAGGTTCTTTTAGAATCAATTCAAAGAATATATAGACTAGTAGAGACCCTCTATATAGTTGTCTATCTAGTTAGCTCTTCGCTTCTCGAACTATTACTATTAGCTAAACAACCCTTTCTTTGTGTTGGAAATATGGTACAAGAACTAGTGCGGTCAATAAGAGCAAAGTATATGTGTTTTTTTGACAATACATTTAACGATAGAATTTGGCGCCAAGAACATCTTGAATCATTGATAGCTTTGATTTTTTTGTCCTATGATCTATAGAGGATTTCATGGTATCTACTCTTTAATTTTTAATTTGAATTTTAGCTTATATATATGCTGGGAAATAATGGATGTATGAGAATAGTAACTAACTATTATAAGTGTTTCGAACGAATAGACAATAACGATTACAATAGCAATAAGATTTTGAGTAAATAAGAATTATGGCCATAACAAACTATTGAGTTCTTGAATCAGTCTTGGAGATCTTTGTTCCAACTGCCGAAACCTTCTAGAATCTTGATAACCTGGAATCAAGAAACACTAAAACAAGAAGGGTTATAACTGTGCTGAGTCGAGTGATGTTCACTTTGTCCTTAAGACAAGATTGCCCCGTATATATCCTTTTACGTTAATGGACAATAGTTTTCCAAAATAAAACAACATCTAACAAATGAGCAAAGAAAACTCAAGTGTTTTTCAAGAAGAACTTTTGAGTGTTTGGAATATGTTACAGAGTAAGAAGATTTTCAGAAAATATGAGTGTAGTGTGTCTCCAATTGAGCCAAAGACCTCAATATATAGTAGTGTAAGAAGGAATCTTCAAGTCCCATGTAATGGTCATTTAGTGCCATGTAATGACCACTTAATTCATCAAGTATGCAATCAAATAATGACTGATTTATGGGGGGGAAAATGACATATGAATGCTCCAAAACGTCCCCATAATTAACTTTCGCGACAAACATCGCCTCGTTGCCGCGCTTCGTGAGCTAATCGACCAATTAGCGCCGCGGCCGTGACCAGTGGTGGTGGCGACGGCCGCCGGCCGCGGTGGCACCGCGGCCCTTTTCCGACCCGTTTCAATCTTACACTTCTTCTTTCATTTACCAACGTGGGATACTCTTCATTTAGCCAACGACCGTCCATAATTCTATGTCTCAAACATTTTACTTACATACCAATATCTCTTTCACTAATGAAATTTACGATACTTGACACTACGAGTGCACGTGTGTGGAAAAGACGTTTCCGACGTGCGGGCCCCCAATTATTCGAGTCATAAATAACGGATTAAAATTAATTTCACATTAGTACATTTTCAACAATCCCCTCTTGAAAGAGATTTTGACGCACTCACAATGTGTCTTTCTAGCAATCTTTCGGCGGCCCGATGTTGCATCTAGATAGGTAGGTTTAACTTTGACTCTTCCATAGTTGAATGTCATCAGACTTACTTACTGCGCGGTGAACGTGATGTCTTGAACCATCGGTGTTTAATGTAAGCCAATACAACGGTACCAACACAACAATTTTCCTTCATATGTTCTTCTTAATGTTTTGTCCGTTGTGGTCGTTGACACACTTGGATTCTTAAGTGAGTTCATTTGAGGCGGTCTGTCCTCACACTTAAATATGTGGTCTCATATAAGGTATCCTGCTATACCCCACTTCACAAGTGTTAGGAAAATTAAAAGTGTCTCCAAACCTAACCTCAACCGGTGAAGATCATTAAAGGTTTTGGAACTTAACCTCTACCCACCATGCAGGTAGCACTTTAATGTCTATCGCGGAAACGACTTTGGATTCATGTGTCTTTACATAAATCATCATCTGAAGTGCTCTTGCTTCCACCGAAACGTTCAACTGAACCTTTTGCAGCTTAGTTTTCCCATTGAACTAAATTATTGGGATCTCCAATCAGTATGGTTGGGTTACCACCGCAAAGGTTCGTATTATTTAGGTATTAAGAAAATTCCCCTAGACAGGTAGACTTCTTGATCTTCGGGTAGTTCCTTAGTTAAAAGGTCTGCTATATCTTTTGATTAATAATCAAGGAGGTGACACCCGTGATGATCAACTGCCCAACAGTCTTATATCTCTGACTAAAATGTCCAAACGCCGTCATCCATGCCCTACAGTATATAACTGACGAAGGCACGAGTTTCTCCCAACAAGGGACATCCTCTAAGAGGTCGTGAAGTTACTCAACTTTTTTTCATGCTTTTTCCAAAGCGATAAACTCCGATTCCATTATGAATCGGCCGATGCAAGTTTGCTTAGAGGATTTTCAAAGACACACCAAACACATCCACTTGTGGCTTTGGTGTTCTTCAAGTCCGATGTCCATGTTATATCAATGTGTTCTCCCAGAACCGCTGAACATACAAAATGCAATAATCCGTAGAGAAACGAATATTTCAGATATCGTCATATCCGATTTAACACCTTCAATCGATCATTTCCAGAATCATGAGTGAACCTTAGTTCAAATGGTCTACTTTGTAAGCCAATACCAGGTCGATTGTAGTGTGTAGAATACATTGAACTACACGTGACTTGCGCATATCGCTCCTGGTATATGGGTGCACCATGATTTCAATCAATTCTATGATTTGTATCCATTGGTGACTTCAACGAGACTGCCAAATACCTCACAAATGAGTTTGGAATTAGACCAGTCCTTATATGTCTTAGAAATTCCAATTCCTAAGATGTCATCTGCGATGCTCATATCTTTTATTTCAATATATTCTTAGTCTCTAGAATCAAACTAGGAGTACTCCATGTGATTAACATGTCGTCTACGTAAAACCATATCATGACGAATGAGTCAGAATTACCTTTCATGTAGACACATTTGTCACACTCATTAATGTAGAAACCCTTCGATAGTAGAATACTATCAAAGTTTTCGTGCCATTGCTTCGGAGCCTTCAGCTTGCACATATATTTGACAAGTTGACAGACTTTCTTCTATTGCCTTGGAACCACACACCTCTCGGGTTGTTCCATATAAATTTCTTCTTCCACATTCAGACTGTTGGTTTTCTAACTATCGGCTTTCTAACTTCAAAGTCAATGTTTCTGTTGTCAGATTAATTGTTTCTGTTTTATCTGAAACTTCCAGGACCAAAATGTAAACATTTCAGGGACCAAAACGAAAGTTCAAGAAGAAGCCCTACAGTCCACAAAACCAACTCTCCGATTAGGAAGACTGTCTCAACATCCATATTACGCAAGACTGCAGTGACCCTGGATGTTAAACTATTCATAAAAGAGCATGTGTCCAAGTAGCCGAGGCCTTATACTTGTTAGTAGATCCATCTACTTTGTACTCAATTTGAGTACCCACTTTCACAACCCAAAATGATCTTTTTCAGAGAAAGGTCAACCATTACACAAGTATGGTTCTATCTGATGGAGTCTATTTCTCTCTTTGTAGCTTCTTTTCAAAGCAACACTTCTAGAGATGACAATTCTTTGTTAATTTTCCATGTCTCATTTTCAACCATATAAACTAGAAGGCCAGAAACAAGTCTTTGTCTCCTCTTTGCTCCGTCTTGGTTCAACATCTGGAATCTTTGAGTTCTGTAGATCACATTAAGTTTCAGATAGTCAGCAACTTCTGAGTCTTGTAGATCTAGAACGTCTAGTTTCGGAAATTTAGACACTTGCGGGTTCTTGTAAAACTTGAACAATTATTTCTTTTTCATTCTCAAGGAAAGTTATCTTCAAAGAATTCAGCATTCTTTGACACCAAGAGGCGATAAGCACTACTGTTATTTACAGATCCAGTGGATATACAATCTATAATCTTAGGTCCAACTTGACCTGTTTCGGTATTCCAACCACTACAAAGCCACCCCACATCACAATATTTGTATGTGGGATCCTTTCCAAGTTTCACATGGAGGGTTATCCTTATCTTTATGCGGAGTTCTGTTGAGAATTGCATTAGCGGTAAGGATCGTCTTGCCCCATATATTTTGGGCATACGACTTTGCGCTTGGCTAACACCATTAGATTGAGGTGAGTAAGAGCAGTCGTTTAATGAACGATGATTCACATTCTCCCCCTCTATCACTACGAATTTCTCAATCCGTAGGTTTTTCAACTTCTTCTTTGTAGCACGTATCTGCTTTAACAACTTCATCTTTACTTTTCAACAAACAAATGATGCAATACGTTGTACCATTATCAATGAAGGTCACAAAGTACTTGTCTCCCCCGTCTATTTTATACAAGCTTCAAATCACCCATGTAAGTATGACTAAGTTCTAGAGGAGCGATGTTTCTTTCGCTATTCCTCTGACGTAATAGAAAGGTGATTTTGCCTCATCGCCCACCTCACATTCATTTTGAGGGTTTATGTCGACAGATGTCAACAATCTCAACTTAGTTAGTTGTTGAATGACTTTTTATTTAACGTGTCTTAATCTATGATGACACAGATGCACGAATTACAAATATATCATTCATTTGACTACAGACATAATTTACCATGCTTAGTTATTATAGATATGTTAGACTAGACTCAAACCAGTTTGACCAACAACGTTCCTGAAACTAAGTTTGGGACATATATCACCTCTTTTTAGAGTGATCTGTTGAGTGTATTTTATACACTCTTTTGAGTCATTTTTAGTTAGTATTTTACTCTTTTATTTTGCATTTAGTATAGTGTTAGGTGTGTTTTTCTTTCGTCTGTGTCACAGCGGTTATAAAGGAGAGAATACTACTTTTAAGGACGAAATGAGCTTAATTGAGATGCAAATTGCACAAGCACATCCCAAGGAATGAAGCCTAAAAAGTGCCACGAAGAATAGAACAAACCAGCGAACCGACAGAATCGAGAGGCACCGCGTTCTCGCTGCAAAGACCAGGTGCCAAAGAATCGCGGTCAGGAAAATTAGCACCGAGGCGTAAAAATTACCGAAAGTCTGAAACTGAAACACCGTCGAAGGCACCGCGGTGCCATATGTCCATTAAGCTACAGTGGTTTCAGAAGAATTAGCACCGCGGTGCCTGCCAATGGAACCGCGGTGCCGACGCGTATTTTCAGAAAAGCTGGGTCGAAATTGGACAAGGGTAAAGGGGTCCGAAGCAAGGTTTTTCTCAGATATAAATACCCTAAACCCTGTCATTATTAGATTATTCTATTTTGGAGAGGAGAACGACGGCTACAAGCTACAATTGGAGACATCTTATTGTTCAAGTTATTTTCTTTTTCCCTTATTTTATTTTAGTTTATGTTGGACTGTAATTTAGTTCTTGACATGACAATATTTAGGAGCTAATTAATTTAGTAGGGTTTCCATCGAATCTTCTTGAAGCTCTTTCATATAGTTAATGCATTTATTATTGATTTCTTCTTCAGCGTATTAAGATCTATTCAATATTGTTATGATTGCTTGATAATTAACTAACTATTAATTGTCATCATATGATTTCGAATCAAAATTATGAAAGGTGAGATTTGAATATGCTGCAATTGTCTAGACATAAGTTAAAATCGTGAACGAAAGTACCCCGATACTTGTGTAGTATTGTAGGTTATTGTTCTTAATCCTCATGTATGGTAAAACTTATCATAGAAATATAAAAGGTTTCTACATAAGGTTGAGCTCTTGTATGTCCTAACCGGAATATAATGACAGATTAGTTAACCTGTTATCTTAATAAGAAGAAGAATCATTAGCATTGCATTAACACGTGAAAAATTGGATAGTTGAGGAGATTGGAACCCTATTTCCTTCATAACTGTTATAAATCCAAAGTATTATAATCTTTAGTTTATTTTCTGCAATTAGTTATAATTCTTAGTTATAATCCTCAAACTAAAGAACGTCAACCAAATAGATACCATAGAATAGATAATCGGTACTTAATAAACCAATCTATGTGGATGATAAACTCAATCTTACATATTTTTATTACTTGAACGATACGTACACTTGCGTAAACATATAGAAATATCGCAACAAGTTTTTGGTACCGTTGTCGGGGACTGGCGTACTGTTATCGATTTATCTATTCTTATTTTTAATTTGGTTTTTTTATTTTCAGTTTTTTTATTTTCATTTTTGCTTTAGTGTTGTTTGCCGTGATCTGTTTGATGTTTTTGATTAGTCTCAGGAACTTAGTTTATGCGAAGTAGGAGAGGAGCAAACACTATTATCCCTCTTAACTTTGAGATTGAAAGATTGTGCAGACAGAACAGAAAAGAGAAAAGACCAGTTGATTCCTTAGCAATGGGAGATCAGCGAAACAACAATTTGGTGGATGATGAGTTACCGCTTGTCCTATGACAAGTCCCTGCAGAAAGTAGCTTGGGGGACTATGTGATGCCTACTATTACAGGGGTGCAGACTTGCATCGGACTTCCAGCTGTTGAATCCAATAATTTCGAAATCAAACCAACAATCTTGCACATGGTCCAAGGTTCAGTCCAGTTTGGGGGATTACCGTATGAAGATCCTCATTTACATCTAAAAAATTTTCTGGAGCTGTGTGCAACCTTTAAATATAATGGTGTCACTGATGATGCCATACAGTTGAGACTCTTCCCATTCTCACTCAGGGATAGAGCAAAGTGCTGGCTGAAATCCTTACAGGCAAACTCCATCACTAAATGACAAGACTTGGACCAAAAGTTCCTTGCCAAGTTCTTCCCTCCATCCAAAGTAGCAAAGCTCAGAGGAGAGCTTAATAATTACTATCAGATGGATGGAGAGTCACTCTATGATGCATGAGAGCGGTTCAAAGATTTGCAGAGGAAGTGCCCACCTCATGGGATTGAGAAGTGGATGCTAGTCCACATATTTTACAATGGGCTGAGTGGTACAACTCGTACCATCATTGATGCTGCAGCAGGCGGTACATTCATGAGAAAGAGTGTCAATGAGGCACATGATCTGTTAGAAGACATGGCCACAAACAACCATCAGGGGGAAGATGAGAGAGCAATGAACAACAAGAAAGTGGCTGAGATTCATGAGCTAGATGTTCACTGCATTGACTGCGCAGGTAGCCACTTTGACAAAGCAAATGCAACCGAGTACCATGACAGTTATAACAGTTCAGACACCAGATAGATGTGAAATTTGTGGGGGTCCCCATACTTTTGATAGATGCACAGCAGTGGACCCAAATAATGTGCCCATGGAGCAGGTTCAGGCAGTGGGGAATTTTCAGAGACCCTACAACAATCCATTTTCCAACACATATAATTCAGGGTGGAGAAATCACCCAAAATTTTCATGGAAGAATGAACAAGAGCAGAAACCACCATTTCAGGCATTATCCTCATAGTAGTTCAGCCCACCAAACCCACAAGAGAAGCCAGATGACATAAAAGCAGCATTGTTGACCTTGACCAATTCTCAGACTCAATTCATGGCAGAAACTAGGTCCTCAATTTCATCATTGGCCAATACCCAGGCACAATTTATGACAAAGACTAAGCAGTTCATGATAGAAACAAGATCCTCCATTAGGAACTCGAGACTCGGGATGGGCAACAAGTGTGAAGTTGAACGACAGACCAGGGGAACTCTCCCTAGTGATTCAGTGATAAACCCTAGGGAGCAATGCCAAGAAATCAATTTGAGAAGTGGAAAGCTAGACTGCAGGCACCCTGCAGTGGTTGAAAATGAGAAGGATGCAAGTGCATAACAAGTAGTAAAGGAAGGGGTTATTGATGACCACCCTACTTTAGAGAAGGCTCCACCTGCAGTGATAAGGGAGTACACAGACAAAATCCCTTACCCTCAAAGACTGCAGAAGAAGGCTTTGGATAAGAAATCTTCAAAAATTTTGGAGGTATTTAAAAAACTGCACATTAACATTCTTTTCATTGAAGCCTTGGAGCAAATTCCAGCGTATGTGAAGTTCATGAAGGACATCCTTTTTAAGAAGAAGAAGCTGACATATTATGAGACAGTGGTGCTGACAGAGGAGTGCAGTGCCATATTGCAGAAGAAACTTCCCCCAAAGTTGAATGATCCATGGAGTTTCACTCTACCTTGCACCATAGGGAATGTGACATGCAAGCGAGCCTTATGTGATTTAGGGGAAAATGTCAACCTAATGCCCCTCTCTGTGTTCAAAAGACTTGGTTAGGGGGAGACAAGACCAACCACAGTCACCTTACAGCTAGCTGATCGCTCAGTTGTGCATCCCTAAGGAATTATTGAAGATGTGTTGGTACAAGTGGGTAAATTCATCCTTCCTGTATTTTAGACATGGATGAAGATGAAAATATGCCCATGATCCTTGGAGACCATTCCTAGCCACAGGGAGAGCCCTCATTGATGTTGAAAAGGGAGAGTTAAAGCTCATAGTTCAAGGTGAGGAAATGGTGTTTAAAGTTTTCAAGCAGTCCGCTGAACCTCAAGTCGATGCTAGATGCTTTGCTGTTGGTGTAGTTGATAAAAAGGCTCCTCATGAAAGTTCCAAGGGTACTGATGCCCTTTATGGTAAGAATTTTGCACCCGTAAATGATGTGGTGGATAAAACCAAGGGAATGAACCCTCCTGAAATGAGCCATGTGAAAAAGAAAAGGAGAAGGAGGAGGAAAATTGTGTTAAAGTGGATATGTGGAGGGGAAACTCTACCCCCTTGATTTAGTAAGTAACATGCGTCCGGCTAAAAGACGTTAAAGACAGCGCTACTTGGGAGGCAACCCAGTGTTTTAATTATGTTATTTCAATTTTTGTTTCAGTTTGTTTTATTTTATCTTGAACAGTCTCACGATATGGTATGCTAGTGTTTTTGGATGACATATGAAGGGTAGGACTCACTCCGAAGGGCGAATGGTTAACAATGCAGAAAACTGAAGACACTGGAATTTTTCGGCAATTAGCACCGCGGTGCCTCCTTCGGCTTTGTGCACAGTAATTTGGCCTTCCTCCCAGACCTCCGTTATGACCGCTGTGTTGTGTCAGTAAGTTGTTCCTCATTATTTTTAGTCTTCACACATTGGGGACAATGTGACGATTAAGTTTGGGGGGTATCTTATTTTGTTTTGAGTCTTTTTATTGTTTTTTTTGTTTTTTATGTATTTTTGAATCGTAATTTTTTCTATGGATCATGCATGTTGTAGTTGCTAAAGATACTGAGTGGATAAAGTGGGATAATGTAATGGAATTGAAAGCAACAATCTGTGTACTTAAATTAGATATGCCAAAAATTCATGACATCTAATTATTTGGATATTGATGCTTAGCCTATGTGTGTCAGTTACAAAAAGAAAGGTTGAAAAATGTCTAGAAAATTTGTTTTCTTGTTATTTGAGGCGAAATAGTTAAGATGTACATATTTAGGGAGATGATTCATGCATTCTTTGTTAGCCATTCTTACCATTCAGTACCTACCATAACATAAATTGTATCCTTAGTCAGCCCCTTTGAGCCTAAAATAAGATCTTTCTTTGACACCCTATGATTTTCGATTTGTGCCATAAGTAATAATTGAAAGTTATTGAGATGAGAAGTAGTGTTGAAAAATAACAAGAAGAGAGTGAAAATTTGATGCACCCCAATGTAAAATATGTAAAAGCCTAAGTTTGGGGGTGCTTGTTATTTATAATGTATCTCATTCTCTCAAAAGAAAAGAGGGATAAAAATAGTTATGAGATTAAAAAGAAGTCAAAAAGAAGGATAAATAGTTGAATGAAAAATTGCTTATGGTACGTAATTGAGCCTAAATGCCTACTTTTACCTACGCTAGCCTAAACCTACATTACAACTCTTGAAAGCCCTGATGATCTTTAATGTGTATGTCTATAATTAGTGGAGAATAACAAGTAAACTGATCTATAGAATTTTGGGAAAGATGGAATGAAATTGACATGTATAAGTTAGGTGTTTGTATTTCCGTTGATCATGATCTAAGTGAATTTGCGAAATATCTAACTTGAAATTCTAGATTGATAAATATTCATGCTATGTATGTTCGACCATATTATCCTAACTTTCATCCATAATTTTGAAGAAGCATTACTATAGCTACTTGATCCATTTCATAGAGTCTTTGTTTTTATTTTTTGTTTTTGTTTAGTGCTTTACTCGAGGGCGAGTAAAGTGTAAGTTTGGGGGTGTTTGTTGAGTGTATTTTATACACTCTTTTGAATCCTTTTTAGTTAGTATTTTACTCTTTTATTTTGCGTTTAGTATAGTGTTAGGTGTTTTTTTTTTTCGTCTGTGTCACAGCGGTTATAAAGGAGAGAATACTACTTTTAAGGACGAAATGAGCTTAATTGAGATGCAAATTGCACAAGCACATCCCAAGGAATGAAGCCTAAAAAGTGCCACGAAGAATAGAACAAACCAGGCGGAACCGGACAGGAATCAGAGAGGCACCGCGGTTCCTGGCCAAGCAGCACCGCGGTGCCAAAGAACCGCGGTCAGGAAAATTAGCACTGAGACGTAAAAATTGCCGAAAATCCAAAACTGAAACACCGTCGAAGGCACCGCGGTCCTGGCTAGAGGCACTGCGGTGCCATATGTCAATTAAGCTACAGTAGTTTCAGAAGAATTAGCACCGCGGTGCCGACGCATATTTTCAGAAAAGCTGGGTCGAAATTGGACAAGGGTAAAGGGGTCCGAAGTAAGGGTTTTCTCAGATATAAATACCATAAACCCTGTCATTATTAGATTATTCTATTTTGGAGAGGAGAACGACGGTTACAAACTACAATTGGAGATATCTTATTGTTCAAGTTATTTTCTTTTTCCCTTATTTGTTGGACTGTAATTTAGTTCTTGACATGCCAATGTTTAGAAGCTAATTACTTTAGTAGGGTTTCCATCGAATCTTCTTGAAGCTCTTTCATATAGTTAATGCATTGATTAATGATTTCTTCTTCAGCGTATTAAGATCTATTCAATATTATTATGATTGCTTGATAATTAACTAGCTATTAATTGTCATCACTTATATGATTTCAAATCAAAAGTCTGAAAGGTGAGATTTAAATATGCTGTAATTGTCTAGACATATGTTAAAATCATGGACGAAAGTACCCCGATACTTGTGTAGTATTGTAGGTTATTGTTCTTAATCCTCATGTGTGGTAAAACTTATCACAGAAATATAGAAGGTTTCTGCATAAGGTTGAGCTCTTGTATGTCCTAACCGGAATATAATGACAGATTAGTTAACCTGCTATCTTAATAAGAAGAAGAATCATTAGCATTGCATTAACACGTGAAAGAGTGGATAGTTGAGGAGATTGGAGACATATTTCCTTCATAACTGTTATAAACCCAAAGTCTTATAATCTTTAGTATATTTTCTGCAATTAGTTATAATTTTTAGTTATAATCCTCAAACTAAAGAACGCCAACCAAATAGATACCATAGAATAGATAATCGGTACTTAATAAACCAGTCTTTGTGGACGATAAACTCGGTCTTACAGTTTATTACTTGAACGATACGTACACATGCGTAAGCATCTAGAAATATCGCAACATGATCCCATTCTTTTTTTGAGGACATCCTCTCCAACCCCTTCTACTTTAGAGGTGGCGTTGCTTCACATGAACAACCTCTTGCCCGTGGTTAGGGCGTAACCGGATCACATGTGATCTAGATACTCTGACCCACTTCAGCTGTATTGACAGACTGAGTGTCTAATTTCTTTTCTACCTTTATTTTGGACTTCAGATATTTTAAGACTTGGAAACTCTGGCCCACTCCAGTCGCCCATAGGATTTGTACGACTGAGTGTCCAATATCATCCTATCAAATGAAAGATCTTCTGTCAGAAACGGTGACATGTTTGTCTTTAATCCTCTAGTCCTCTTCCCTTGTGATTGGTGTCCGGTGAAATTACTGGCGCTTACTTAGGATTGTCCATAATTCTAATTATATTATAATCTATGACCATATCTTTTAGGCATTTGTTTACAATAGTCCAATCTTTAAACGGGAAGGTAGGTGAGATTAAACTTCTGATTTTAAGGCATAAGGAATATGTGGAAACCATTTTCATATTCATAGCCATACTTTATTCATTTTAATCAGACATCTTTTAATCTCATTTTTGACAAAGAAGAATAATTAACTTAGACCTCTTGGATTCTGGCCCATGTCAGTCACTTTATTGGATCGCGTGTCCATTTTCACCTTACCATAATTAGGATCCTTTATCTGGGACAAATATGTGCCTTCTGCTATAAATAGAACAACATCTTCAGCCTTCTCCTCTTGTCCCAGTTAACATCATCAGCCTCTCGTGGGCGCTTGCTTCCACCATTGTCAGAAGTGGTGACCGCAACTCTTCCTTGATACTTAGCCATACTAGCATGACTATCAACAATATCTTGAACCTCAGCATCAGAGACAGAGATCCCACCTTTGACGGAAACGGATTTGTAACTATCGTCAAAGAGAGAGCCAAAACTAGGACCAGATTTGAAAGCACGTTTGTTGATAAAGACAGTGTTTGAACGATTAACAAAACTGTTTTCAAGAAGAAAACCACAGCCAGATTTGGGACCATATCTGCTAGCAAACATCTTTCGAGCACTAATACAAATCTTGTATTAAGATTGTTGGGAAATAATAGATGTACGCGAATAGTAACTAATTATTACAAGTGCTTCGAAGGATAGACAATAACGATTACAATAACAACAAGCTTTGGAGTAAATAAGAACTATGACCATAATAAGCTATTGAGTTCTTGAATCAGTCTTGGAGTCTTGGATCTTTGTTTCAGCTGCCGAAATCTTGATAACCTGGAATCAAGAGACACTAAAACAAAAAGGATTATAACTGTGCTGAGTTGAGTGATGTTCACTCTGTCCTTAAGACAAGATTGTCTCGTATATATCCTTTTACGTTAATGGGCAATAGTCTCCCAAGATAAAACAACATCTACCAAATGAGCAAAAAAAACTCAAATGTTTCTCAAGAAGAACTTTTGGGTGTTTGAAATATGTTAAAGAGGAAGAAGTTTTCCGAAAATCTTGAGTGTAGTGTGTCTCCAATTGAGCCAAATGCCTCAATATATAGTAGTGTAAGAAGACATTTTCAAGTGCCCATGTAATGGTCATTTAGTGCCATGTAATGACCACTTAATTCACCAAGTAATGCAGCCAAATAATGACTGATTTATGAAGGAAAAACTGACATATGAATGCTCCAAAACGTCCCCATAATCAACCAAACTCTTGAACTTCCGTCGCACAAACACTGCCTCGGAGGCGCCGCGCCTGGAGTAGCCAACTGACCAATTAGCGTCGCGTCCCTGGTGGTGGCGGCACATCGGCGCCCCGGCTCTACGGTAGCGCCGCGACCCTTTTCCGGCCCGTTTCAATCTTACACTTCACACACTTCTTCCTTCATTTACCAACGTGGAACACTCGTCATTTAACCAACGACCGTTCATCATTCTATGTCTCAAACATTTTACTTATGTACCAATATCTCTTTTACTAATGAAATTTACGATATTTGGCACTACGAGTGCACGTGTGTGGAAACGACATTTCCGACGTGCGGAGCCCCAATTGTTCGAGTCATAAATAATTGGTTAAACTTAATTCCACGTTAGTAAATTTCTAACAATATATAATCTCTATTTATTTTGGTCTTTTTTACAAAATTGCACTTCACCTCAATGAAGTGACTTTGCTTAAAGCGTGAAGCATAGCCTTGTCACCTTTTTTGCTTCACGCTTTCCTGAACACTGGTCACGACAAACTATAGGTGTCTAACGGGCCGATCGGCCCGACCAGAGCCTCACGGTTTAACCGCTCCGGACGATTCGGCCCGGTTCACTGATCACCGCCAACCGATCCGATTCGCACGGATTCCGTGTCGCCCGCATGTTCGGTCGAACCTGGTCCTACGATCCGGTTATTTTTTATTTTTATTTTTTTTATTTCTAGTAGTTATTTTCTATAATATAAACTAAATTCAATTTAAATATGTAATATAATAATAAAATATATAATTTAGTTGTATATATTAAAATTGAAACTTTAAAGTTAACTTTTTATTTTATAGTTTATAACTTTATATTTTATAGTTTATAACTTTATATTGTAAATTTGTAATTATACTTTTATTAATTTATTAGATTAGTAGATACAAGTTAACAAATAAGTAATAACAGATTAACAACTAAATAGATAGTAAAATTAAAATTAATGATAAGATGTAAACTTTTGAACTTTCATAACGTTAATAAGAGTACATAATGAAGTAATAATAATTTTATTTACATATTATGCATCCTTCTTGCAAGTTCTTCGTAATCTATAGGTTGATTGAATTGGTTATGCTCCATAGCCTCTAAATCTGGAGTATTAATTCCAGTCCCGCCTCCGCTCCCGCCTTCCAAAATATTGCCTATTTCTTCATCTTCCGGAGAATTAACGTCTCCATATCCTTGATTTCTTCTCTATGATCTGATCCAATCCCTTAAGCAGACTAACACTTCTAATGTGCTTCCACCCAATGAGTGACGTGCGTCTCCTATTTGATCTCGTGCTTGGCTAAATGCACTTTCAGAAGCCACTGTTGAGATCGACACATTAAGAACATCCCGGGCCATCGCTGCAAGTACCGGGAATTGCCTTTTGTTATCCTGCCACCATTGTAAAGGGTCAAAACTTTTCTTCGGCTCCGCTGGCTTTTGCAAATAAAATTGCATCTCATCGCAAGATCGGCTTGTGGTTGCTTGTGTTGTAAAAGTGCTCCATATGTCTAAAGATTCTTCTTCATCGTCATCAGCATTGAATCCTGCAGGTGTAGACACAGAAGCAGAACTAGAAGGAATATTAGTAGCAGAGTTGGTGTTATCATGTAATGTAGCATAATATTCATATAATGTAGTTAAATTAGTATCAAGTTTACTTATGCAATCAAATGAAGATGGAGTTTCTGTTTCACCTATTTCCATATAAGTATATAAACTAAATATTAAATTATGACAATCTACTTTTTTAATAGAAGGATTTAAGACTGCACCAATACAATAAACATCAGGAATAGGGAATAAATATTTTTTAAACTTTTCAAACATAATCAGAATCGCATCTTTATATTTCACATTTGATTTTAAACCATAAAGTAAATATGAAATTTCAAATTTATATGAGCTAAAGCATTACAAATTGTTGGGTAATAAGATCACGAAAATTCAACGATCAGATGTAAAATTTATGTAAATTTTTTAAAAGTTCACCAATTGATTTCCAATGTTCGTCGGTTAACATATACATCACGTTCTTACAATGCTCATTTGCAACATGTGTTATGAGGTCTTTATACTTATAACATTCTTTTAAAAATAAATAAGTATAATTCCACCGTGTAATAATCTCTTCTGACATGAATTTAGGTCTCAAATTAAATTGTTTACATTTTCTTTAAATTCTATAATTCTATTTTTCCTATTATTACCCTGAATAACTCCAACAGCTCTTTTGACAAGTTTTATTTCAGGTGAAAATAAATCAAGACCACTTTTAACAATTAAATTATAAATATGACAAGCACAACGAACATGAAATATATCAGGAAGTGGTGGTTGTACTTCCGCTTTTAAAAGATCTACAACAGCAATATTATTAGATGCATTATCGAATGATACACAAAGTATTTTATTATAAAGATTATATTTTTGGGCATAAAAACAAATAGTTTCGCTTATATATTTTCCAGTATGACTTTGATCCTCGTCATACGCAAAAGCAATAATACGTTTTTCCATTCTAAAATTTTCATCAATCCAATGACAAGTAATTGTTAAATAATCATAACCGTTCAATGCATGTCCAATGTCTGAAGTAAAACTAACATGGCATGGAAGGTTAGCAAACAAATATTGCAAGAAAATAACATAATCATTATGAAGTCTAAAAATATCGGCTCTAGTAGTACTACGAGGAACACCTTTAAAAAAAGGATTATATACTCTTTGAATATATGTAATTAAATATGAAGAAGAAGCAAAAGAAAAAGGTAAACAACCTCCGACAATCATTTTTGCTAATTCAATGCGATCCTTTTTTGGATCGTACTTAGCCACCCCCCCAGTTAATGGATTAAGTTGTTGTTGACTGGGTTCTAAATCAGAGACAGCATCCCATTGTGCCGTATGATCGTGTTTTATATGTCTACCTATAGTGCCCGTCCCCCCGTCACCACCCCCTGTCTTATGTTTATAAGTTCTCCCACAAATATTACATTTAACTCTATCAGTACCCACAACTTTATCATAAAAGAGCCACACTTTACTCCTTTTTTTTCTTGCTACTGGTTCTGGTAAAAGAGGTCTACGACTACGACTACGACTACCACTAGCGCATCAAAGATTGTGAAGGAACACTAAGAGTGTAGGAGGTTCTTGTTCTTTTCTTCAAGTTCATCAATATCATCTAATTGAGCGTTATCATATTCATTATCTTCATTCCAAAATCTTCTTGCATTTGATCATAATCTATATTTTGATTAGATGATGAAAACCTCTGATTTTTACCCTTGAACTAGATTTACTACAAATTCCGACGTAATTCCCCTTAGTAAAGACATTATAAAATATTTAAATAATCAACAAATAAATATGACAATTTAATAAAATAATTAGAGAATGAAACGAGTGTACCAAACTTCGGGATTCAGAATTCAATTGAAACTCGAAGCTCGAAGTCTTGCATCTTGCTACTTTGAATTTGAAAACTAATAATAATAATAACTTGAAAATTGATAATAAAGATTATTAAGAGAGTATGAAAAATTGAGAATAAGAGAATTGAGAGAAATGTTGTGTGATAAAAATGAAAAAAATGTAGAGAATTTATAGATTTTTAAAGGGTAAAAATGTAATTAAAAAAGATAAATAAACAAAACAAAAAAAAACCAATCGAAATGGCCGAATGACCGCCGCACCCCGCCTCCCAAAGTCCCAACGGTAACAATACCGTTTGGGCAAAAAAATTTATCTTTTTTTTTTTGTTACCGGTCCGGTCCGGACCGGTTAACCGGTAATGGAACCGGTTTTCCGTTACCGGGCCTAACCGGTGTGGGCCTTACCGGGTTTTTTCCTAACCCGTGCGGGTTAGGGTTGGGGGCCAATCCAACCCCCAACCCGGTATGCCCTTACCGGTCCGGGCCGGTCAACCGGTCCGGTTCCGGGTCAACCCGAACTGGTAGACAGGTATACGACAAACCAACAAGAATACATTTCTTTACAATGGTAATTGCTCCTCTACGTTAAGCCAATGTGAAAGGATTAGATATAAGCATTACAATCTTGACCAGAGGTTTAATACAATTAATCAAATTCACCACTAATATTCAAACATTAACCATTTAAACAAAGACAAAGCCAAATTCCAATCAAGAAAGGCTCTAGTTATTAACATTAACCCGTGGAGAAAGATTGCATTGGACTTTTTGGAAGCCATATAATAAGAGAGATAAGACATGCTGCTTGTTATGTGGTTAATTACCTTAAAGGGCTTTTAAACTTGATTCAGTTTATAGACAAATAAAACAAGGAGTAATCTACAGATACAGACATTCCAAGTCAGCAGTATGTTGTATATGAACCAAAGATCTACTAGTGAATACTGGGGAGAGAACCATTTACCTACCCCCACCATTCCAAGAATTCCTCTCAATTGAAACGTAGTAGGCTTGTGGGATACATTTACCAATTTTTTAATAATATTTCAGGAAGTACTAAAATTATTTGATAAGGGAAGAAAAGAAGAGAGGTATACAGTTAATGTCTGAAACTAAGGCAGAGGTCTACAGTGTCTGAAACTAATATCCAAACATAAGCCATTAAAACAAAGACAAAGCCAGCTTCCAAAGTTGAGTGAACTGACCGAGATGGTTGTGATGCAAGGTAAATTAATTTAGTATTAGTATAAATGAGTATTAAGGTAATTGTTAAGAACTTATATTGGAAAAAAAGATACATAATTTGGTGAGTGGATGAACTCAAAACGTTCAAATACATTACATGTTGGATTTTTTGACAATAAGTATGTGTATTGTGAATGGATATGATTCTTGAAAGATGTAATCTGCATATGACAATTCATTACAAATATTCACAGATCTGTATTTTCTGAGTAACATAATAGATGTACGGGAATAACAAACAACTATTATTAGTGTTTCGAAGGGTAAACTATAATTATTACAATAGCAGCAACTTGAAGCCCACAAGAATTGTGGCGACAATAAGCTTTTGTGATCTTGATCTTCGTTCTTGAACTCTTGAAGTGTTGGATTTTTGGATCTTCGTTCAATTGCAGCAAGCCCCTTGACTTTGATAACTTGAAACCAAAAGACACTAAATCTGGTAGCGTTACAGAGGCGCTGCTGAGTCGAGTGATATTTACTCTGTCGTTAAGACATTGTTGCCCCGTATATATCCTTTTACGGTAATGGACAACTATCTCCCAAAATAAAATAATAACTAACAAATGAGCAAAGAAAATTCAAGTGTTTCTCAAGAGAAACCTTTGAGTGTATGAAAGAATACTTAGAGATGAAGGGTTTCAGAAAATCTGATTGTAGGTGTGAGTGTATATTATTCTCCAATTGAGCCAAAGGCCTCAATATATAGTAGTGTAAGAATGTCTCTTCAAGTGCTCATAATGGCCATTTAAGTGTCATGTAATGACCACTTAATTCACCAAGTAATGCAGCCAACTAATGACTGATTTATGGAGGATAACTGACATTTAATGCTCCAAAACGTCCTCATAATCAGCCAAACTTTTGGGCTTCCGTTCGCACAGACACTGCATCGTTAGCGCCGCGACTCCAGTAGCCAAAAGACTAATTAGTGTCGCGGCCTTGGTGGTCGTTGTGCCACGGCGCCCCGGCTCTGCGGTGGCGTCGCGACCCTTTTCTGACCCGTTTCAATCTTATACTCTGTACTCTTCTTCCTTCATTTACCAACGTGAAACACACGTCATTTAACAATCATTAACACAATATCATAAAGGATAAAACAATCATACTCCATGACATCTAGCCAAAGTTGCTCCAAAAATCTCACTAAAATCATACAACAACCAACACAACAACTACCATGATCAACTATGGAGTTTATCTCCATCTATCCATGTTTACTTTATCCAAAAAATTACCTTAAATTAAGAGAGACTTGAGAACATGAGGGTAGCAAGAAACTTACCTTAAATCAGCCAAGAATCCTCCTACAACAAGCTCCAATTCAATCTCCAAGAAGTCCACAATCTTGCCAAGCCAACTAGAGATGATTCCAAGGGGTTCTTGATCTTTGGAGGGGGAAATAACCTTAGATACCTTTAGGGTTGTTCTTTAATGGTATATGAAGCTTTAGGGAGCTTTTAGGGAGATGGTAGGTGTGATTTGGGTTTTTGGGAGTATAAAATGAGCGTTAGATTGAGTTATAAAGTCATGGAACTGCCCCACCGCTTTGAGTTTGCGGTGGAACTTGCGCCTCTGATACTAAGCCTGACACACCACAACTTTGGGGGGTGCGGTCATCACCCAACGCCCGAAGGCCCGGGCATACCAACCTTGATATCTGAAATATATTCTAACAAAACATAGGACGACAAGGCCTTTGACAAAGATTACCTGATCAAGACACCACCACCTGCACGTAGAAAAGGCCCAACACATATGCATATATATATATATATATATATATATATATATATATATATCTATACACATACAATAAGGTCGACAAAGCCAAAATAAACGTAACGTGTCTACTGAAGAAGCCGACAAGGCCTCACAAGACCACTATACATAAACAATTGTCTACAAGCCTTTAAAGATTATATCAACAACATCTGGTCATGACAGGACCCCTCTATACCCAACTATATGCATATATGAATTTGACCTCTTAGGGAATATAGAATACTCTTTTGAACTCGTCGGAGTGACATAAGATCGTTCTTCCTTCGACTCCCTTATGAGAGTTACATATTATCCTTTTTTCTAATATGAATCAATAACAATGTTATGATGCATAATTGACTAAACTTTCAAGAACACCAACATAAAACCTTGTTATATCAAATTAAGCGCGATTTGATAAGATATCGATAGTAGATTTTATAAAGAGAAGCTAAGCTCAATAACCAACTGATGAAATAAGTCACAAGTACATTTTTGACACTTAGGAGTGGAGTCTATATTAGAAATCAACTTGCAAGTGTCGTATACATGTCGATCATGTCAAAAGAGAGAAAGGTGAGCTTGAACATACCTTGTTGATGAAGTTGACTATGTTCCGAGGAGCCTCGTACGCGGTGCCAATGATTATCTATATTAAATGAGGGATTTGTATTAATATTGAACTCATATCGAACAAGATATTTTATTTAGAAATTTTATCGAACAACTTGCGTACATGGAGTTCTAAGGTCACCCTACCATGGATTCTTATTCAATTTAACATCATCATCATCATCCTTAATTCACTTCCACCACTTTACAACCTTACCATCATGATTCAGTGGCAATATTTACTCTTAATCTCATCCAAAAATACCAAACAACAAGTTGTCATAATATTCATATCACCAAAGATGTTTCTCCAATATCATATTCACTAAACTCCCAAAATTCCCAAGTTACTTCCATCAATCGATCAAGCCAAATTAGGGAAACCTAAAGAATAAATAAAAGGGATGAAATCTTACCTTAATCAACTAAGAATCTCTGTACAACAATCATTAACTCAATATCAGCGTAGTCCACAACTTTGCCGAGCTAGTTAACGAAGATTCCAGGGTGTTCTTGATCATTAAAGGAATATATTACCTTGAATACTTGGAGGAGTATTCTTTAATGGTTTAGGAACCTTTAGGGGGATTGTAAAGAGGTGGTGGATGTGTTTTAGGGGTGTTAAGAGTGAAAGATAAGCCTTAAATAAAAATATAAACCTTTGGAACCAGCCCACCGCTTCAAGTTTGTGGTGGATCTTTTGGCCGTAATTCACCACTTGCTACACCACAAGTACATCACATTCTCTATGCAGTGAGCACCCTCAAAACGTCAAGAATGTGACCTAAATATATATATATATATATATATATATATACCACTTTGTCATGCCCCAATTTTGACTGGAATGGCCCACACTCTACATGCAACTACTGTGAAATTATAATAGTCTACATGACATAACGTAAAAGGCAATTGACATATATTAATAACTTCTAAACATAAATGTCGCCACCGACCCTATGAAACTGAATACAAGTGAACCCACTGACACTGTCTATGAAGCTTCTATGAGTACATACTATTGAATAACTAATGCAAGTGTCGGAACAGGGCCCCAACCTACCCATAATTTGTAAACATGAAGCCACAAGACCTGACTCGACTCCAGGTAAAATTGGAGCTTGCAACTCTTCCGCTGATCATTTTCAATATCTAGCGAACAAGTCTACCACCTATACAATTGGACCTGCAATCTGAAATATAAAAAATGCAGTGTCCCCGACAAAATGGTCATCAATACATAAATACTGTACCGAATACGTAAAGAAGATCGAAATAGTCATATGAAAGAACATCAAATGTAAAGAGATAAGAGATAGAGGAAAGAATCAACTTCAAACTCTAAATTCCACTAAGGGATATGATATGAATAAATGTAATATATTCGCGTATATAACACCGTTGTAATATATTATGGCCTCTATGGGCAATAGAGATACATACTGTGTATTTAACGTCATAGGCCTCTGTGGAAAATAGATATACATACTGCGTATATAACGCCATAGGCCTCAATGGGAAATTGAGATACATAATGCATATACATCTCACAGGTGTCTGAACCGCTTTAACTGCCATGGTGCTCTGCTGCATCTGCTTTGTCAAAGTGGCTACCTGTGCAGTGATAGCATCTAGTTCATGAATCCCAGCCCCCTTTCTGTTGTTCATTGCTCTCTCATCGGCCCCATGATGGTTGTTTGTGGCCATATAGTCTAGCAAATCATATGCCTCATTGGCACTCTTTCTCATGAACGTACCCCTGCTGCAACATCAATGATGGTACGAATTGTACCACACATCCCATTGTAAAATATGTAGACTAACATCCATTTTTCAATCCCATGATGTGGGCACTTCCTCTGCATATCTTTAAACCGCTCTCATGCATTATATAGTGATTCTCCCTCTAGCTGATAGAAGTTATTAAACTCACCTCTGAGCTTTGATGCCTTTGCTGGAGAGAAGAACTTGGCAAGAAACTTCTAGGCTAAGTCTTGTCATGTGGTAATGGAGTTTGCCTGTAATGAGTTCAGCCAACACTTTGCTCTATCCCTGAGTGAGAATGAGAAGAGTCTTAACCGAATGACATCATTAGTAACACCATTGTATTTAAAGGTTGCACGCAGCTCCAGAAAATTTGCTAGATGCAAATGAGGATCTTCAGATGGTAATCCCCCAAACTGAGCTTTGAACCATGTGCAATATGGCTGGTTTGATTTCAAAATTGTTGGCTTCAACAGCTGGAATCCTGATGCAAATCTGCACCCCTGTAATGGTTGGCATGACATAGTCCCCCAAGATTCTTTCTGCAGGGACTTGTCTTAAGATAGGCGGTAACTCATCATTCACCAAGTTATTTCGTTGATCTCCCATTGATAAAGAATCAGTTGCTCTTCTCTCTTTTCTGTTCTATCTGCACAATCTCTCAATCTTAGGGTTCAGAGGGATAAGAATGTCAACTCCTCTCCTACTTCGCATAAATTAAGTTTCTGAGACTAATCAAACAACAAACAGATCACGACAAATAACACTAAAGCAAAATAAAAATAAAAAAAACTGAAAATAAAAACCAAATTAGAAATAAGAATAGATAAATCGATATTAACAGTACGTCAGTCCCCGACAACGGCGCCAAAAACTTATTGCGATATTTCTAGATGCTTACGCAAGTATACGTATCGTTCAAGTAATAAAGATCTGTAAGACCGAGTTTATCGTTCTCAGAAACTGATTTATTAAGTACCGATTATCTATTCTATGGTATCTATTTAGTTGACGATCTTTAGTTTGAGAATTATAACTAAGAATTATGAATAAGTGCAAAAAATAAACTAAAGATTATAATACTTTGGGTTTATAACAGTTATGAATGAAATAGGGATTCCAATCTTCTCACTTATCCACTCTTTCACGTGTTAATACAATACTAATGAATCTTCTTCTTATTAAGATAGCATGTTAACTAATATGTCATCATATTCCGGTTAGGATATACGAGAGCTCAACCTTGTGCAGAAACCTTCTATATTTCTATGATAGATTTTACCAAAGAACAGTAACCTCAATTACTACACAAGTATCGGGGTACTTTCGTCCATGATTTCAACCTATGTCTAGACAATTACAACATATTTAAATCTCCCCTCTCGGATCTCGATTCGAAATTATATAAGTTATGACAATTAATAGCTAGTTAATCATCAAACAATCAAAACAATATTGAATAGATCTTAATATGCTGAAGAAGAACTCAAAAACTATGCATTAACTATATGAAAGAGCTTCAAGAAGATTCGATGGAAACCCTACTGAAGTATTTAGCTCCTAAACATTGTCATGTCAAAACTAAATTACAATCCAACATAAACTGAAATAAAATAAAGGAAAGGAAAAGAACTTGAACAAGAGTCTCCAATTGTAGCCTCCTTCTTGCCTCCCAAAAGTATGATTTTTGTAATATGGTATAAATTATGGCATATGAGCAGGGTTTTAGAGTTTTATAGCTGAGAAAAGTTGCCCTTTCGGACCCTGAAAACGTGTCAAATTCGGCTCAAAATCAGATTTTCCGCCTCGGCGATGTGGCCCTGCAGGCTGGCACCACGGCACCGAAAGTACTGCAACGAAATCAGAGCACGCAGGTGTTTTAGCGCCGCGGCGCCTGTGGCGGCCATTTCTCGGATTTTGCAATCTTTCATCCTCTTTTCGTCCGGACTTCGTCTGATTTCTTCTATACTTCACGGGACTTCTTAGGCTTCATTTCTTGTCCTTTTTAGTGTGCAATTCCATCTCAATTAAGCACATTTCATCCTCGATTATGTACTTCCTCCTTTATGATCGCTGTGACACAAAATGAAAGAAAACACACCTAACACTACACTAAACGCACAATAAAAGAGTAAAATACTAACTAAAAATGACTCAAAAGTGTATACAAAATACACTTAACAGTTGTGTTGTTGAAGTTATCAGCCACAACAAACGCAGAAATATCATGAACCTAGATCATGACCCATTATGATCATATCTGATATGAGTCCATAAACTTCCATGGGGTCGAAGAATATGTTTAAATAGTGGGAGCTAATTAAACTAAATGCCATGTTAATTAGTTAACGAATATGTTCAATAGAAATTATATTTGAGTTTAATTGCAGTCTATCTATTTATAAGATTGTTTAAAATATCGAATCTATCATTGAAATGCCTGGTTGAGACTAATAAGTTGGCTGGAACTAATTATCCGGACCGATTGTGTAATTTGTGTTTGGTACTAAGACAAGAGAAAATTGAGTATGTGTTAGATGCAACTGTTCCAAAAGTTCCTGATGAAAAATCTGTTGAGTATGCTTTGTTTAACAAGGTTGCTTATCAGAAGTATTTGGATGATGCTACCTCAGAATAATGTGTCATGTTGTCCTCCATGAATGTAGAGTTTCAGAGGCATCATGAGAACATGGACCCCTATGAGATGCTAAAACATTTGATGAGTCTTTATGATTCACAGTCTCAGACTATGGAGTATGAGTTATTGAGAGACCTCTTCAAAATGTAAGTTGAATGATGGGGCAAGTGTCTGGTCATGTTCTGAAGATGATTGAGTTGATAGAAATATTGACTTCGATTGGAACGAAACTGCCCCAGAATGTGTCTGTTAACCTGATTTTGAATTCGCTTTCTGGTTCGTTTGAGAATTTCATTGTGAACTTCAACATGAATGAAACCAATGTGAATCTTTCCGAACTTCACAACATGCTAAAGAATTATGTATCATCTACTTCAAAGGGGCATTGGAAGAAAGATTGCACCGCTGAAGGAGACAAGGCACTAAGTGCTTCTGGACCTGCTGGATAAGGTATGTTTGTCATTGAGATAAATATGTCTATAAGTAATTCCCACTACTGGGTATCAGATACTGCTTGTGTCTCACACATATGTAATAATGTAGAGAGACTAATTGACAGCAGACATATTAGACCATGGGAAGTGGACCTATGCATTGGAAATAAAGCACGAGTTGATGTTGAACGTGTAGGAACTTAGATTAGATTTACCTTCGAGTTTTGTGTCGATTACGAGAAATATTATTTCCATTCCAATGTTAGGCATTGATGGCTTTTCCTCTTATATTGCTAATGGCAGTTACATACTATATCTTAATAGTATTGTTTGTGGAAATGCTCCGCTTGGGAATGGTTTATATATTCTCAATTATAATCATAAAATTATCAATGTGCAAAATAAATGAGCTGAAATAAGTAATTCAAGAAATCTCACCTACTTATGGCACTGTAGACTTGGTCATATCAATGAATCAAGGATAGCAAGATTAAGTAAGTTAGACTATCTGGAACTATTTGACTTGAAATCCTATGATGACAGAGAAACTTTCTTGATAAAAAAGATGACCACTGTCGCGCCCGTTTTTGACCTCGGGGTCTGAACGGTATCCGCTACATTGCTCTTTGGCGCGGTTCCCTGGATGGAGCAATAATGCTGATTTTGAGGAGTCGACACCTAATTAATTAAGTGAATTAGGACACTTGATTTATTGCAGTAAAATACTGCAATTAATCTCCATTTAATGGTCTGCGAAATTAATGAGATTCTGGATCAGGGTTCTTTATTATCCTAAAGGGAAGGGATTAGACATCCTTTAAGATCCGCTAACTTGCGGTTATTCGTTCAAACCTAGGTTAATTATTTATTATCTTTTTTATTCTACCTATTCTAAGCATTTTTTCCCATAATTTATAATTAAAATAAAGTGCAATACTGAATAATAAAACTAAAATTAAATGCGACATAAAATAAAACTTCGGGACATCTTTTAACCCTTTTTAGGCCTTCTGCACAAGATGATATCCGGGTACCTGCATAAACACTTAGTAAAAGTGTTAGTAATAGAATAAATAATTTTAATGCAATGACAAGAATTAATAAGTAAAACCAAAAATAAATAAATACGTCTTTTGTAGAGAGGAGGCCTTGAAAATCAGACGGAGATTCCTTCATCTCGACCAATATTGTTAAAAAACAATAAAATAAATAAAACCTTCAGATCCGTGCCAAAACAGTAATAGTTTTAAATACGGAGGGCTCAGATATATATAAAAATAAAGTGGGACATCCTAAACAAGTGCATGAGAATTCGCCACGCCTGCATGTTGGTTATCCTGTGTAAGTAGAAGAAATCATCAACGCCCAGAAAACTTTATTTATTTTCTTTTCCGTCTTTGCAACTGTTGAGGCCTCAAAAATCGACAGATAACTTTTTCATTGGCCAATGTGAAGTATCTTATACAAAATCAGTTTAATAACATGAACAAAAGGGCAAACTCGTAAAAAATTAGCCCAAACGCAACAAAACAGTATACAACATTATAGTGACACATATCTCAAGAAATGCACCAACATCCAACGGAATTCCAGAACTCGCCGGAGATTTCAGAACGTCGCCGGAGTTTCAAACGACGAATCGATGGCAGAACAACAACATCGCGAGTTCTCGGACTCGCCGATTAAACAATAAAATATCAGTCCAACAACAACAAATTCCAATAAATAAAACCAAACAAACGTCGTCTCCGACAAGATCAAAATATCAAAAAATCAGTCCATACCAACAGAAAACATAGTATCTCCGGTTAAACCAGAGATATGCCGGAGTTTATAATTCTGGCAAGATATCCTAAAAATGCAAAAAATCAGTCCAACAAAGTCAACAACAAATCCAAAAGATAAAAATGATACTAACGAATGTCGCCGGAGTTTTTAGGAACTCCGACCAGATACCATAAGTGCAAAAAGATCAGTCAGTATCGAAGCCAACGACATATAACCATGAGATGCCAAAAAAGCAAAATCAGTCCATACCGAAATCAAACCTAGTTAACCACAAAAGGAAAGGCGGCGTTACTTCCACGGCGAACGCCGGAGCGACGCCGCCGTAACAGTGGGTATGTCAATGTGAGAGCAGTGGTACTGGGGTTCAACGGTGGTTCGACGGGTGATGTTGGTAGGGGGCTCGATGGTGTGGTGGTTCGCCGGTGATGGCGGAGTCGACAGTGGTGAGGTTCGACGGGAATGAGGTGATGGGAAAGCAGTGGTTCGCCGACAGGTAGTGGATGGGAAATGAGGGGTAGGCGGTTGAGAGTTGTGCGGCTGAGGGGGTTCGCCGGAGCTTGGAGCTCCGGCGAAGGGCAGCGGCGACGGGAGAGAGGAGTGAGGAAGATGATTAAAATGGGAAGAGGTTTTTTTTTAAAAAAGGGTTGGTCTGATAAGGGCGGCTGGGCTGATTTTGTTGGAGGGAAAGTGGGGAGTGTAGTGTTTTATTTATAGGGGTAGGATTAGGTTTAGGATTTGGATTTAATTTGGGGGGTAAATGAAAAGTGGTATTTGAAATTTAGGGGAAATAAAAGGGGGTGTTTGGACGAAATTAAAAATGGTGTTGGATTTGAATGATTCGGATTGGGTCTCGTACTGGACTGGTTTGACAAAATGCAAGGCGGGTTAATTATTTAAAAGAAAAATTATTTAAAAAGATGCAAAATTATTAAAATGCAAATGCCGACACAATAATAATAACAAAAACAATATTTAAGAAATGTTTAATGCCTAATTAAAAGTAAAAACGGGATGTCAATTAAAGAGATGCAAATATTATTAAAATAAAACGACGGTGTAACAATAATAAAAACATAATATTAACAAAGACATAATGCTTAATTTAAAATAAAAAGATAAAAAATGCAAAAAATGATGATTAAAATGCGGTGTCCTAAAACACATAAAATTGCAATAAATATACGAAAAACGGGTCAAAATTGACTGTCAATAGCACGTCCCTCTTTGTACGGAGATGATGGAAGAATCTTCGGACAAAGATGTTGACTTGTAGCCAATTTTGTCCTGTTTTATAAACTATAACCCAAAAGTGGGGCTGATGCAGACTCAAAATTGTCCAAGTGTCGAATTATGATGACACTGGGTCTTTGTGATGCGAAAATAAAAAGCAAAGCCGACGCTGATTTAAAAATGTCCCAGTGTAGAATTATGAGGACACTGAGTTGCTGCGATGCTAAAATTATGAACGAACGAATATCGATTTAAAAATATGTTCCAGTGTCAAATTATGAGGACACTGGGTTGGTGCGATGTTAGAAAATTAAAGCAGGCAGACGCCGATTCAAAATTGTCCCAGTGTCGAATCATGATGACACTAGGCTGCTGTGATACTGCAAAATTAAAGACAATGCCGACGCAGATTTAAAATTTGTCCCAGTGTCGAATTATGATTGACACTGGGTTACAAGTGATGTGATACTGTAACAGACAGAGTGTTTGTAGATGTTGATGGCGTCATTGCATGAACGCTATGCAGATGTTCGTCGTTGCATAGACGAAACATAGATAAAGCCGTTGCGTAGGCTTAGATGAAATGACGTCGTAGCATAGACGCGATGCAGATGTTCGTCGTTGCGTATATGAAATATGAATGAAGCCGTTGCATATGCTTAAATGAAATGCGTCATTGCCTAGACGCGATGCAGATGCTCGTCGTTGCATAGACGAAACATGGATGAAGCAGTTGCATAAGCTTAGATGAAATTACGTCGTTGCATAGACGCGATGCAGATGTTCGTCGTTGCATAGACGAAACATGGATGAAGTCGTTGCAGAAGCTTAAATGAGATGACGTCGTTGCATAGACGCGATGCAGATATTCGTCGTTGCATAGACGAAACATGGATGAAGTCGTTGCATTGGCTTTGATGAAATGACGTCATTGCATAGACGCGATGCAGATGTTCATCGTTGCATAGACGAAACATGGATGAAGCCGTTGCATAGGCTTTTATGAAATGACGTCGTTGCATAGACGCGATGCAGATGTTCGTCGTCTCATAGATGAAACATAGATGAAGCCGTTGCATAGACTTTTATGAAATGCGTCGTTGCATAGACGCGATGCAGATGTTCGTCGTTGCATAGACGAAACATAGATGAAGCCGTTGCATAGACTTTTATGAAATGCGTCGTTGCATAGACGCGATGCAGATGTTCGTCGTTGCATAGATGAAACATAGATGAAGCCGTTGCATAGGCTTAAATAAAATGACGTCGTTGCATAGACGCGATGTAGATGCTCGTCGTTGCATAGACGAAACATAGATTGTTATACCCCGTATTTCCAGGGTATGTACGTGAGGGCGTACGTATATAAATTTGAGCCTTAAAGATTAGGCAAGAATGAAATTTTGTGCACAAGTACCGAAAGGAGTCGTTTTTCGACGAAACGTTTTCACAACTTTCGTAGGGAAAATTCCGGCTATGTCATTAATAATTTTTGCGGATTTTTCCGAGAGACGAAACATTTTGGACCAACGGGAGGGTGACATGTGTCACCCTCACATTGGAAGGAAGTGGACGGCCAAAGGGGAAAAGTTGGCACGTTTTTTGTGCAAAAATTGTGGTCAAGGGTTAGGTAGGATATTTTGTGTAGTTGATGAGCAAGTGGGACCCACAAACACATGGCTTCATCTTGACCTTACACTTGCCTTACACTTGGATAGATCTTGGCCATTGGTTGGCCATTTCTTGACCTAAAAATACCCCTCTAAGTTGATGAACTTATTCATCCAAAAATTGTCTAAGTCTTGAAAAATCCCTCCTCTCCTCTTGTTGTTTTAGTCCACCACACCCCTCCCTTTGAGAGCTCTGGCGAGAGCAACCCCTAGCCTAGTTGTGCTAGTGAAATACTACCCCCTTAGTAGAAATGTATTCTACAAGTATTATTATAATGCCCAAAATACTTTAGCCAAATACCTTGTAGTACTTTCCAAAGTACCCTTTATCTAAAAGGCTTAAAATACTATTATACTTTCCTTTAGCCACTAAACGAAACCCTAAGGAAAACCTTCATAGTCGGTTGAAGTGTTTAGTAAGTTGCGTAGAACTTCTAAGGGTTGTTGGAGAGGATTGGAGCACTCGGAGTAGAGCTATACGTTGCTCAGGAGCGACTTTTTACTTGGATAATTTTGGGCTCATCGAGGTAAATACTACTGTCCTTCTAGTGTAATTGTAAATTACATACTGTAGTAGTATAGTAATGAATATAAGATTCATAGAAGAGAATTGAACTGTAATAGAAGGATATTACGTAAAAGACTTGAATCAAATCACTTGGAAGAATTTAAGTAAGTTCAATCATTTACATAGATCGTATATACTGTAGATCGATAACCTTTATTGGTTGAATGTTCGCAAGTAGCATGGGCTACTTAGGTGGACTCGCTAGCGGTTATAGCCGTGGAGCGTTTTGCTTATAATAGATAAATCGTCGAGGTATGTGATTCTTCCTATACTCTTGAGCATGATATTTTAAAAGGAAGATATATATAGTACGACAATGTCTTTTGACTTAAGCCTGAATAATATATAGTACGGTAGACGTACGTGTGCTAATTGAACGTAGTTGTACGGCAATGTCTTTTGACTTAAGCATGAATAATAAGAATTTTGAAGTATTTCAAAATTGTTAAGAAACCATTTTTGAAAGAAGAGTAACACTTGGTTTTAAAGGTTTTAAAAAGAGTTATACTAGCTTTATGGGGAGTTAGGTATAACGTCTTAAGAGAGGTAAAGAAGATGGTTTACTGATTTTAGAAGTTAAGAGACTTGATCTTATAAGATAAGAGACTTAACTTAAATGAATTAATATGGATTTTGTGTGAAACCTCATTCGTGAGTAATGAGTACTTGGTTTTAAAAGGAATAATGTTTCCGATTTGAAATCGAATGTGTATCGATAAACCACTGCAGCGTTAATAAAGGAAAATGTATTGAATAATTAAGTATTATTAAAACCAAGAGAAACCTCCATCCGCATAGAAGCTAAGATGAGACAAAATGATATTACATTTTCTAGATCATGGTCGCTTAATAAGATTGATTATGAACAAGATTAACCTACTCACCTATGGCATATGTTACTCTATTGTTTTAAAAAGAGATTAAGACATTGAACTATGAAACTTTTCTAAAAAGAGACTTGCGTAATTGAAATTAGGCAAACCGAACTTTTAGGAAAAGAAAGGCATTGTGTTGTCTTAAAATGGTTTAAAACATAAAGTGTTATAACGACTTTATGGGAAGTTGGTTATAACGACTTTATGAAAACAAAAGAAGGTTTTATCATTTGTTTTAATGTGGTAACTTGACTTTTAAAAGAAGTATTTTGGTCAAAAGGAAGGCATGGTATTGCCTTAATTTGGTCTTAAAAAGGAAAGTATGACAGTTGTTTTGGTTTACTTAAAAGATATAAGTCACACATTTTTATATACTACGGGGATCGGGTGACATTTAGAAAAGGAATGACTCTCTTCAAAGGAATTTAACGACGTAGTACTTTAGGGTTAAAATCAGACTTTGACATAAAATGAAAGTACCTTGAGTTGTGTATAACTTGCCTATGCTTGTTGTTATGAAACTTGACCATGTTACGTGTGATAGCCTTGTTGTGCAAGCATCGTGTTCTATTCGACTACCGTTCATGGATGAACCGAATGTATTTCACTCGACTCACCGGTTCATCCGGAATGTATTTCACTCGACCACGGTTCATCCGAATGTATTTCACTCGACTACCGGCTCATCCGGAATGTATTTCACTCGACTCACGGTTCATCCGGAATGTATTTCACTCGACTACCGGTTCATCCGGGAATATATTTCACTCGACGACCGGTTCATGAGATGAACCGGGAATGTATCCCACACGTTTCTATACTGGGTCCATGAGATGGGCCGAGACATGTTATACGTATCACATGATTTGTACCTAGATCGCGGCGGTGGAAGAAGTTCCACGTACGAGGATGACTTTGAGGTGTGAGTCACGACTTGACATAATCGCTTTTATGTTGTGAATCGTAGTTTGCTATCATACATGTCTCCGCTTTATATAGACTATTATGATTTCATTTACGATTTTTACGGTTTCACATACTTGGTACTTGTTATCGACCTCCTTGTGGCTGCGTTCATGCCGCAGTAGAAGTACATCTACCGCCGATCCGCGTTTAGGATCTCATTTCAGTCTTGGGAAGCTCCGTCCCTTCTGAGGCTTATCTTTGGTATGTTACCCCGAGTGCAGGTCCTTGTACATTCGTGGTACGGGCCCCGTCCGTCATAGTTGTTATATAAATCTTAAGTGCAGTGCAATTGTGGGCAGGGTTGTAAGGATTGTAACTGTTCAAATGTTTATATATATATATGTTGAAAGGCAACCGTTTTGGTTGACCTATTTTCTTTCATCTTAATCCATGTCTATTTACATGTTTAAGTTTTATTTCCGCTGGTTTTCTCTGATGTTGTATCACTAGGGTGCCCGGGGTAAGACACTACCACGCCCGGTTCGGTCGTGACAAAAGTGGTATCGAGCGATTAGTCCTCGGAAAGTGTCTACGCACCGTGTCAGTAGTAGTCTTGATTATCGGTGTCTTGTGCACCACATCTATAATCGTGAGGCTATAGGACATTTAGGATTGGTTTCCATTCTTCTCATTACGAGATCGTGCCTTAGCCGTGTGATAAGTTGGACCCTCCGACGTATTCCTTTCCTTTACCGTTATGCCTCCGTAAGGCAAACCCAGCCCAGATGGGCAAGGCGATCGAGGAGTCATTAGTGAGATACTGAGGAGTACGAGCGCGCAGCGGCCAAGACTGAGACAAGTTTCCGACGGCGGGTTTCGCGACGCCACAAAGACCAAAGAGAGTTTAGAGCCGCGATGGGTCGCCGAGACTACAATACTGAGCCTCCATCCCACACTGGAGCGGATGAGAGTGGGTACAAGGAGATGGCGCCATCGCCGTGGTCGTGGCCGATATGAGGATAGGCCGACGCAGCAGTTCCCCAGAGCACCGTAGTTCACCCCGAGCGCATTTGAGACTACGGGATTTTCCGAGGTGTAACCCGCGAGTTTTATGGGTCGAGGCACGAGGATGATCCGCAGGAGTTCATCCCAGCGATTCTGGTCCGCGAGTGATCAAGGCATCGGATACCGAGTCGGTGGTCCTAGGTTCGCATCGGCCGCGTGATACCGCAATGATCGGTTTGATTCGTGAGCTGTCGGGAGAGAATGCACTTCCACTATATGGGACGAGTTCTCAAAGGCATTTCTTGCACACTTGCCTCCACAGATGAGAAGGGCTCGGCCGGCAGATTTTTGACGTTAAGCGGGACGCGGGCGGCCAGAGAGTACAATGTGGAGTTCGACTCGTTAGCTCGGTATGTCCCCGCCGTAGTAGCCGATATGGAGGGCGAGTACACCGCTACGCCACCGGCTAGATGATTACTTGGCGAGGCTTATGCGTGTAGCTCTTCACCGGGCATGGACATTGCCCGCACGCAAGCTCATGCACTAGGATGTGAGGCACGGAGAGGTCGGCGAAATGACCGAGATCGCCAGAAGAGGCAGGCCAGACAACAGTGGTCCTTTGGTAACTTTCGAGTGGACCGCCTCAAAGAAAAGTTAGTTATGTACCTCCGCCAAGATGCAGTGGTCCTCCATAGTCTTCGTGACGTTCGGGTATTCGAGCCGGTCGAGCTCCAGGCTTCCGTTCACGGTATACGTGAGTGCTAGCCGAGGATTCACGCCCCTCGGCCACGATGTGGCAAACATCATCCCGGGGAATGTCGTCTTTTTACTGGTGCTTGTTTCACCTGCGGCCGTCAGGGCCATGTGACGAGAGACTGTGCTTATAGGAGAGGTACCGACAGCTTGGCGCAGCCTACCGGATCAGTGGCAGGTTCATCGCCTTCTACAGCTATGCGCCCTGCAGGGCAGGCCTATGATTAGAATGGAGCGGTAGGTTCAGGTATATCCCTAACCCTCTAGAGTTTTGCATGCTTGATATGATGATCTTGTTGTTGTGTGCTATGTACGGATAGCGTTGTGTTATATTGTGAGTTAGAAAACATGGTTAGTTGGAAGAGTAAGTATGGGGGCATGGAAGGTGTGAACCTTAGATTATTTCACGATTGAGACCTTACAGATAAGGTCGTCTTGAGTAAAAGATTCATTTTATGTTTGACTTTTATCAGAGTGCGTAGTATACGTGGGATATATTTGTGTGAAAAGTCCATGGGTAGTGTGAAATGGAAGTGGTAGCTTTCATGATGTGAGTTAGTAAGAATTGTTCCGTATCGGGGAGCAAGGGTTTAGCGCGATTGTGGGTCGGGTTGAGGACGTGTTGCGGCTCAACCGTAGCCAGACAAGGTGGGTCGCCTGGTGGTCCCGCCAGATGGTAGGGTCACGAGGGTGCTAGGCCCAAGTTTAGATGACCATCGTATGAGTTCGTGGATATGTTCGACCAAAATCAGTTCGTGAAGGCCGAGAATGGCCCTAAAAGAAATCGAGGTTAGTAAGATGACCAAGTTTGGAGGTAGTGACTCCAGGTTGGAAACAGAAGCGTTGACTGAAGTGTGGTACGTATACTAGAAGAGTTCAAGTGTTCGAGAAGAGTACGACGAGTAAGGGTAGAGGCGAGCATGTATTGCGAGCATAGATATGATCATTTCTTGTGAAGGGAGAAGGTGCGAAGGATGTATATTTTAGACCTCGGGGATCGCATGCGATCCGGTACCATTTGTTGGGTCGCCGAGTGACACTAGAACCTCGCGCAAAGTGACAAAAGTTTGTGATGTTAGAGGTGTTTACTCGTGGACTTGGATGTAACTATTTGCGCAGGTGTTTCTGTGGCCAGGTGTGGCAGGATTGTTCTCGTAAGTATAGTAGTGAAGACTATACTGGATCATGTTTGTTTTGAGGATTAGAAGGAACATTCGGACGAATGTTTCTGGCGAGGGAGAATGTTATACCAGTATTTCCGTGGTATGTATGTGAGGCGACGTATATAAATTTGAGCCTTAAAGATTAGGCAAGAATGAAATTTTGTGCACAAGTACCGAAATGAGTCGTTTTGACTAAACGTTTCCTGACTTTCGAGGGAAAATTCGGCTATGTCATTAATAATTTTTGCGGATTTTTCCGAGAGGCGAAACATTTTGGACCAACGGAGGGTGACATGTGTCACCCTCACATTGGAAGGAAGTGGACGCCAAAGGGGAAAAGTTGGCACGTTTTTGTGCAAAAATTGTGGTCAAGGGTTAGGTAGGATATTTTGTGTAGTTGATGAGCAAGTGGGACCCACAAACACATGGCTTCATCTTGACCTTACACTTGCCTTACACTTGGATAGATCTTGGCCATTGGTTGGCCATTTATTGACCTATAAATACTCTAAGTTGATGAACTTATTCATCCAAAAATTGTCTAAGTCTTGAAAAATCCCTCCTCTCCCTCTTGTTGTTTCGGCCCACCACACCCCTCCTTTGAGAGCTCTGCCGAGAGCAACCCCCCCTAGCCTAGTTGTGCTAGTCGAAATACTACCCCCCTTGGTAGAAATGTATTCTACAAGTATTGTTATAATGCCCAAAATACTTTAGCCAAATACCTTGTAGTACTTTCCAAAGTACCCTTTATCTAAAAGTCTTAAAATACTATTATACTTTCCTTTAGCCACTAAACGAAACCCTAAGGAAAACCTTCATAGTCGGTTGAAGTGTTTAGTAGAAGTTGCGTAGAACTTCTAAGGGTTGTTTGGAGCGGATTGGAGCACTCGGAGTAGGAGCTAAACGTTGCTCAGGAGCGACTTTTTACTTGGATAATTTTGGGCTCATCGAGGTAAATACTACTGTCCTTCTAGTGTAATTGGAAATTACATACTGTAGTAGTATAGTAATGAATATAAGATTCATAGAAGAGAATTGAACTGTAATAGAAGGATATTACAGAAAAGACTTGAACTGAAATCACTTGGAAGAATTTAAGTAGAAGTTCAATTTGTACTTACATAGATTGTATATCTGAAGATGATAACCTTTATTGGTTGAATGTTCTGCAAGTAGCATGGGCTACTTAGAAGGTGGACCAGGCTAGCCGGGTTATAGCCATGGAGCGTTTTGCTTATAGCCGATAAATCGTCGCAAGGTATGTGACTCTTCCTATACTCTTGAGCATGATATTTTAAAAGGAAGATATATATAGTACGACAATGTCTTTTGACTTAAGCCTGAATAATATATAGTACCAGACGACGTCGTGTGCTAATTGAACGTAGTTATACGGCAATGTCTTTTGACTTAAGCCCGAATAATAAGAATTTTGAAGTATTTCAAAATTGTTAAGAAACCATTTTGTTAAGAGTAACACTTGGTTTTAAAGGTTTTAAAAAGAGTTATACTAGCTTTATGGGGAGTTAGGTATAACGTCTTAAGAGAGGTAAAGAAGATGGTTTACTGATTTTAGAAGTTAAGAGACTTGATCTTATAAGATAAGAGACTTAACTTAAATGAATTAATATGGATTTTGTGTGAAACCTCATTCGTGAGTAATGAGTACTTGATTTTTTAAAAGGAATAATGTTTCCGATTTGAAATCGAATGTGTATCGATAAACCACCTGCGGCGTTAATAAAGGAAAATTTATTCAATAATTAAGTATAATAAAAACCAAGAGAAACCTCCATCTGCATAGAAGCTAAGATGAGACAAAATGATATTACATTTTCTAGATCATGGTTGCTTAATAAGATTGATTATGAACAAGATTAACCTACTCACCTATGGCATATGTTACTCTATTGTTTTAAAAAGAGATTAAGACATTGAACTATGAAACTTTTCTAAAAAGAGACTTGCGTAATTGAAATTAGGCAAACTGGAACTTTTAGGGAAAAGAAAGGCATTGTGTTGTCTTAAAATGGTTTAAAACATAAAGTGTTATAACAGCTTTATGGGAAGTTGGTTATAACGACTTTATGAAAACAAAAGAAGGGTTTTATCATTTGTTTTAATGTGGTAACTTGACTTTTAAAAGAGAAGTATTTTGGTCCAAAAGGAAGGCATGGTATTGCCTTAATTTGGTCTTAAAAAGGAAAGTATGAAAGTTGTTTTGGTTTACTTAAAAGATATAAGTCACACATTTTTATATACTACGGGTATCGGGTGACATTTAGAAAAGGAATGAATCTCTTAAAAGGAATTTAACGTCGTAGTACTTTAGGTTAAAATCCGACTTTGACATAAAATGAAAGTACCTTGAGTTGTGTATAACTTGCCTATGCTTGTTGTTATGAACCTTGACCATGTTACGTGTGATAGCCTTGTTGCAAATCGTGTTCTATTCGACTACGGTTCACGGATGAACAGGAAATGTATTTCACTCGACTACGGTTCATCCGAATGTATTTCACTCGACTACGGTTCATCCGGAATGTATTTCACTCGACACGGTTCATCCGAATGTATTTCACTCGACTCACGGTTCATCCGGAATGTATTTCACTCGACTACGGTTCATCCGGAATGTATTTCACTCGACTACGGTTCATGGGATGAGCCGAATGTATCCCACATGTTTCTATCTGGGTCCATGAGATGGGCCGAGACATGTTATACGTATCACATGATTTGTACCTAGATCGCGGCGGTGAGGAAGAAGTTCCACGCATGAGGATGACTTTGAGGCGTGAGTCCCCGACTTGACATAATCGCTTTTATGTTGTGAATCGTAGTTTGGTTATCATACATGTCTCCCGCTTTATATAGACTATTATGATTTCATTTACGATTTTTACGGTTTCACATACTTGGTACTTGTTATCGACCTCCTTCGGCCGCGTTCACGCCGCAGTAGACACCTACCGTCGATCCCCGTTTAGTATCTCATTTCAGTCTTGGGAAGCTCCGCCTTCGAGGCTTATCTTTGGTATGTTACCACGAGTGCAGGTCCTTGTACATTCTGTGGTATGGCGGGCCCCGTCCCGTCATAGTTGTTGTATAAATCTTAAGGTGCAGAGTAATTGTTGGCGGGGTTGTAAGGATCAGAATCGCTCAAATGTTTATATATATATGTTGAAAGGCAACCGTTTTGGTTGGCCTATTTTCTTTCATCTTAATCCATGTCTATTTACATGTTTAAGTTTTATTTCCGCTTGTTTTCTCTGATGTTGTATCACTAAGGTGCCCGGGGTAAGGCACCAGTCACGGGCCCGGGTTCGGGTCGTGACATAGATGAATCCGTTGCATAGGCTTAGAAAGGGCGTCGTTGCATAGACGCGATGCAGATGTTCGTCGTTGCATAGACGAAACATAGATGAAGCCGTTGCATAGGCTTAAATGAAATGCGTCATTGCATAGACGCGATGCAGATGTTCATCGTTGCATAAACGAAATATGGATGAAGCCGTTGCATAGGCTTAGATGAAATGACGTCGTTGCATAGACGCGATGCAGATGCTCATCGTTGCATAGACGAAACATAGATGAAGTCGTTGCATAGGCTTATATGAAATGGAGTCGTTGCATAGACGCGATGCAGATGCTCGTCGTTGCATAGACGAAACATAGATGAAGTCGTTGCATAGGCTTATATGAAATAACGTCGTTGCATAGACGCGATGCATATGCTCGTCGTTGCATAGACGAAACATGAATGAAGCTGTTGCATAGGCTTTAATGAAATGACGTCGTTGCATAGACACGATGCAGATGCTCGTCGTTGCATAGACGAAACATGAATGAAACCGTTGCATAGGCTTTGATGAAATACGTCATTGCATAGACGTGATGCAGATGTTCGTCGTTGCATAGACGAAACATAGATGGAGCCGTTGCATATGCTTTTATGAAATAGCGTCGTTGCATAGACGCGATGCAGATGTTCGTCGTTGCATAGACGAAACATGGATGAAGCCGTTGCATAGGCTTTTATGAAATAGCGTCGTTGCATAGACGCGATGCAGATGTTCGTCGTTGCATAGACGAAACATGGATGAAGCCGTTGCATAGGCTTAGATGAAATGACGTCGTTGCATAGACGTGATGCAGATGTTCGTCGTTGCATAGACGAAATACAAATAAAGTTGTTGCATAGGCTTTGATGAAATGGCGTCGTTGCATAGACGCAATGCAGATGTTCGTCGTTGCATAGACGAAACAGAGATGAAGCCGTTGCACAGGCTCACATGAAATGACGTCGTTGCACAGACGCGATGCAGATGTTCGTCGTTGCATAGAAGAAACATGGATGAAGCCGTTGCATTGACTTTGATGAAATGACATCGTTGCATAGACGCGATGCAGATGCTCGTCGTTGCATAGACGAAATATAGATGAAGTCATTGCATAGACTTAGAAAGGGTGTCGTTTTATGAACGTACCTGCTTTGTGACTCGCCTGAGTTGAGATAACGTCATTGCATAGACGTTGTGCGTTTATAACCCGTATGGGCTTATTGTTGTGCTCCCTACTTTGCTGATATGAAGATCCTGCACTTAAAGAAAACTTGTGAGTTTTTTAGGAAATGAGTGGTTGATTAGCGTCGACTTTGTAGCTTTGGCTCTTGATGCTTGCATTCTTGGTTTGGACTGAAGACCTAGTTGGCCTGCTTTTTCCTGTCTATTGTCATTTTCTTGCAGTGAATCCTTAAAATGTCCAGTTTCTGGTAATGAAGATGTTGAACTGGGTAAGGTTGAATCTTGATGCTATCAAGACGATCAGGTAAGCAATTTTTTTTTTAATCATGAATGAAAACCTAATGCGAGAATATGGACAATGTACAATTGAGTAGATGAGAATGCAACCCTCAAAATATGTCCAGTCATGTGTAGGTAGTCATGAATGCAAAATATATGAGGATGCTAAACTCTCCAATGGATAAAATCGAGTTCTGTGCGAAGCAAGAAAGAAATATTTCTAATGGTGTGACCGAAGCCGATGTGGCTGTATACGTATCCCGCCGAGGGAATCAGGTCAAGACGTAGTTCATGCTGCAAAATAAGAATTTTTTATGATTTTAAAATGATGCGGGATCGAAGCCGATGTGGCCGCCTACGTATCCCGCTGAGGGAATCAGGTCAAGACGTAGTTCGTGATGCAAAATAAGGATTTTTATGATTTTAAACGACGCGGACCGGCCGACGCGTGGCCGCCTACGTATCCCGCTGAGGGAATCAGGTCAAGACGTAGTTCGTGATGCAAAATAAGGATTGTTATCATTTTAAAATGATGTGGGACCGAAGCCGACGTGGCCGCCTACGTATCCCGCAGAGGAAATCAGGTCAAGACGTAGTTCGTGATGTAAAATAAGGATTTTTATGATTTTAAAATGATGCGGGGACCGAAGCCGATGTGGCCGCCTACGTATCCCGCTGAGGGAATCAGGTCAAGACGTAGTTCATGATGCAAAATAAAGATTTTTATCATTTTAAAATGATATGGGACCGAAGCCGATGTGACCGCCTACGTATCCCGCAGAGGGAATCAGGTCAAGACGTAGTTCGTGATGCAAAAAATGATTTTATGTAATATGCATTTCGGCGTTTTTTTTTCTGAAAAAAATGGAAGACAACATTACGTTCTGATTTCAGTTGATACCAACAATTAGTATTATGCATAAGGATTTTCTTTTATTGCTTTCAGTCTAACCGAGATTGACTCCGGTGTAATTCACACAGCTTCAGATAGTACCTCAGACATACCTGAGTGTCGACACACTTGCTTGCATCCAAGGTTTCGAACTACACGTAATCTCACGTTTCAACTGCGCTCACTGAAAGAAAGTCTCATTCTCACATATATTCCAGTATTTTGAATTTTGGGACGTTTAGAGAAATACGCTCACACTCAAAAAGATGTTCAATGCATGTAATTGTAATACCATAGGCTTGACCGTTATGTAAGTATCCACTAATGTGAGAACCCTCAGTATAATATCATGTAGGGCTTGTCACGGGCTTGTAATGTAGGCTTGGGGAAAGGAATGAATATCATTTGGGTAAAAGTGACTAATCATTCATCTAGAGTTGGACTACGTCCGTGCTTGATATTTGTGCGTTTTGATGTTGACTTGCTTTCTTCTTGTCCCAGTTTTTCTGTACTGACTTCTTTTGAATCTCTCATTTGGAGCCCCTTTTTTCCGGCGTTATATATTCCTTTTTTTTTTTTATTATCGGGGCTTTTGATTTCCTCTTTGTGTGAAGTCGTCCCCTTTTTCTTTTTCTTTTTGAGACTTTGACAATTTTTGTCTTTGCAAACTTCAACGCAGGATTTTGTCAGCCACTTGCACATTTTTAAAGTGCTCGAGGAGGTCGGGCCAAGAGAGGGATAGTGCGTACGCACTCAGAAAGGGTATAGGTGTAATATGCAGTTGTCGAAAGAAATAGGTTTAGGCTCAAAGGGGTGTACTAGGGATAATGTTATTTGGTAGGCTGAAAGACTCAAACGGATCAAAGACAACCTACGATCATTTCCTACACCAAGTGTTACTCAGGATTTCGCCTCAACAAACATTCAGGCCAAGTTCTAGATCACAATGCAATGCAATTGAACTTATTCTAAAACTCACCACACAATGCATATGAAACGATGAGGTTGGTTTCGTCCTTATCTTGGAAACACGCAAGACAATGTCATTTACGGGTGTGAATAAGAGGTACCAAAAAAATTTATGGTTTACCACAAAGTCAACCCATATTGATTATTACTTTGTTTTGTTTTTGTATTTTTTTTTATGCACACTCCTAAATGTGTTGGTATCAACAAAGTCAAACAATAATACTTAAAAAAATGTTTTTGTATTTTTGAATAACATTTTTTTTTGTATTTTTGTATTTTTTTTTGAATAAATAGTACCGAACCCGAATAAGGCTGTCTACGTATCCCGCTGAGGAAATCAGGTGCGCGTAGTTCATTCAAATATGCTATAAAATGTATGCTTGAAAAGAATTTATCAAAGAAAGGATAACAATATAAAGTTGTGCAAAAGAAATTATTGTCCACTGTGGACGAATGCAAAGTAAAATGAATGTAACGGAAAAATGAATGCCCAAAAACATGATGAATGAGATGCACGAGTGAGAAAAATATGCTTCTTTATTATTATTATTATTTTTTTATTTTTTATTTTTATGGTGTCGAACCCAAAATGGGTTGCCTACGTATCACACCGTGTGGTGAGAATCAGACACGCATAGTTCGGGATAATTATGTAAAATGCATGATATGAAAGAACTATGCAATCAACGCTAAACATATCAATTGAATTTGCAAATATGAATAAAAATACAAAGTAAAGAAGAATTGAGAGCGATGTCTCGTTGAATCTGGTATAAACTGACTTCTATTAGTCAACATAACTCCCGCTCATTCTTGTGATGATTTTTTCTTTTTCCGACCGCCCTCGGCTGTTTGAGAGGACGAACTTCCTGCAAAAATATGGGAAATGGGTGAGTAGGAAAATGACAAAAATAACAAAATGCAGAGGTGTGACAATATAGTCAAAGACTCCCCTAATTGGTTGGACCGGACTGGTGGTTGATGCTTCACAAAGTCCAAGTTGCGCTATTCAAGAGTGATTTACGCAGTAGAAGTCCTGATTGCAATGTGATAGCAAAAAGTGCAAAAATGCAAATGCTCGAGCCCGGAATCACAAAAGGGTAATTATTGCATTAAATAATATGTACATAATTGCTAGCGACAACAATAGTAAACAAAAAGCATGCAAATCAAGCGTGCGCCCTAATATGCTTGGGGCCTCCCTTATGCCAGAGGTGGACTTAAACGCCAGATATGCGAGATTATGATAAATAGGTCCAAGCCATTAAACTGCAATATTTCGTTGAAAATGACGACCAAATGACGGTGCACTTTTTCCAATTTCGGCGTGTCATGATCAGGCTTGGATCCGTCTATCATTATCACGCTACACATATATACTTATTGGTCGACGGGTTGTGAAATCCAACGACAATTTGGTGGATTTCCTAATCGTGGAGACGATACCAAGGATCGACCCACCTAGGGTGTATGCATCCATGACTTAAAATAAAGAGGGCGGTATAGCTCTATCTTAAATTTTCTAAAATTTGGCTTACTAGACACAATGGTTTCCGAGCGGACTACTCGAGTGAGAAGGCTACGCGGCCATCGGATGGTCCGGCTGCTCCGCGCCTTTGCCAACTCTCCTAAAATTGAGTAATTGAAAGAAATTATGCGGGTGCGTACAACACACCTCGCGTGTAGTGTGTGATAGTGTTAATTTTCCAGAATGGAGGAAATATGAGCGGAATGACAATTTAAGTAAAGCAGTAAAAGAATGTAGCAATTAAAGTAGTTAATTAAAAAATAAAATCAAACAGTATAAAACATTTACAACAAATATAAAAGCAAAATAAAGCGCAATATTTAATTAACCTGGGTTTGCTATGATGAAGAACCTGATATCCTCAGCGGAGTCGCCATGTTGTCGCGCCCGTTTTTTACCTCGGGGTCTGAACGGTATCCGCAACGTTGCTCTTTGGCGCGGTTCCCTGGATGAAGCAATAATGCTGATTTTGAGGAGTCACTACCTAATTAGTTAAGTGAATTAGGACACTTGATTTATTGCAGTAAAATACTGCAATTAATCTCCATTTAATGGTCTGCGAAATTAATGAGATTCTGGATCAGGGTTCTTTATTATCCTAAAGGGAAGGGATTAGACATCCTTTAAGATCCGCTAACTTGCGGTTATTCGTTCAAACTTAGGTTAGTTATTTATTATCTTTTTTATTCTACCTATTCTAAACATTTTTTCCCATAATTTATAATTAAAATAAAGTGCAATACAGAATAATAAAACTAAAATTAAATGCGGCATAAAATAAAACTCCGGGACATCTTTTAACCCCTTTTTAGGCCTTCTGCACAAGATGATCTCCGGGTACCTGCATAAACACTTAGTAAAAGTGTTAGTAATAGAATAAATAATTTTAATGCAATGACAAGAATTAATAAGTAAAGCCAAAAATAAATAAATCCGTCTTTTGTACAGAGGAGTCCTTGGAAATCAGATGAAGATTCCTTCATCGGCCAATATTGTTTAAAAACAATAAAATAAATAAAATCGTCAGATCCGTGCCAAAACAGTAATAGTTTTAAACACGGAGGGCTCAGATATATATAAAAATAAAGTGGGACATCCTAAACAAGTGCGACTGCGAGAATTCACCCTGCCAACGCATGTTGGTTATCCTGTGTAAGTAGAAGAAATCATCAACGCCCAGAAAGCTTCATTTATTTTCTTTTCCGTCTTTGCAACTGTGGAGGCCTCAAAAATCGACGGATAACTTTTTCATTGGCCAATGTGAAGTATCTTATTCAAAATCAGTTTAATAACATGAATAAAAGGGCAAACTCGTCAAAAATTAGCCCAAACGCAACAAAACAGTATACAACATTATAGTGACACAGATCTCAAGAAATGCACCAACATCCAACGGAATTCCAGAACTCGCCGGAGATTTCAGAACGTCGCCGGAGTTTCAAACGACGAATCAGTAAGCAGCAACAGCAACATCGCCGGAGTTCTCAGACTCCGGCCAGTTACCAAACAATAAAAAATCAGTCCAACAACAACAAATTCCAAGAAATAAAACCAAACAAACGTCGTCTCCGACAAAATCAAAATATCAGAAAATCAGTCCATACTAACAGACAACATAGTATCGCGGGTTAAACCAGAGAGATGCCGGAGTTTAAAATTCTGGCAAGATATCCTAAAAATGCAAAAAACCAGTCCAACGAAGTCAACAACAGATCCAAAAGATATAAATGATACTAACGAAGGTCGTCGGAGTTTTTAGGAACTCCGGCCAGATACCAAAAGTGCAAAAAGATCAGTCAGTATCGAAGCCAACGAAATATAACCATAAGATGCCAAAAATGCAAAATCAGTCCATACCGAAATCAAACCCAGTTAACCACAAAATGAGATGCGACGTCACTTCCACGACGAACGCCGGAGCGACGCCGCCGTAACAGTGGGTATGTCGATGTGAGAGCAGTGGTACTGGGGTTTAACGGTGGTTCGACGGGTGATGTTGGTAGGGGGCTCGATGGTGTGGTGGTTCGCCAGTGATGGCGGAGTCGACAGTGTTGAGGTTCGACGGGAATAGGGTGATGGGAAAACAGTGGTTCGCCGACAGGCAGTGGATGGGAAATGAGGGGTAGGTGGCTGAGAGTTGTGCGGCTGAGGAGGTTCGCCGGAGCTTGGAGCTCCGGCGAAGGGCGGCGGCGACGGGAGAGAGGAGTGAGGAAGATGATTAAAATGGGAAGAGGGGTTTTAAAAAAAAGGGCTGGTCTGATTTTGTTGGGGGGGGGGGGGGGAAGTGGGGAGTGTAATGTTTTATTTATAGGGGTAGGATTAGGTTTATGGTTTGGGTTTGATTTGGGGGGAAAATGAAAAGTGGTATTTGAAATTTAGGGGGGGGGGGGGGGGAAAAAAAAGGGGTGTTTGGACGAAATTAAAAATGGTGTTGGATTGGAATGATTCGGATTGGGTCTCGTACTGGACTGGTTTGACAAAATGCAAGGCGGGTTAATTATTTAAAAGAAAAATTATTTATAAAGATGCAAAATTATTAAAATGCAAATGCCGACACAATAATAATAATAAAAACAATATTTAAATTAATGCCTAATTAAAAGTAAAAACGGGATGCCAATTAAAGAGATGCAAATATTATTAAAATAAAACGACGGTGTAACAATAATAAAAACATAATATTAACAAAGACATAATGCTTAATTTAAAATAAAAAGATAAAAAATGCAAAAAATGCTGATTAAAATGCGGTGTCCTAAAACACATAAAATTGCAATAAATATACGAAAAACGGGTCAAAATTGACTGTCAACAACCACCAGACCACTTTCTGGAAAAGGTGTGCGAGCCAAAAAGGTACTTGAGTTGGTCCATACAGATGTGTTGACACCCAATTTTGACCCTCCCGTCCAGTCATTAACTATAAAATTACACCAATTTTCAATAATAATTTTAATAATTTTTAAATAATAAAATGCAGCAAATAAAACATTAATACATGCACAAATAAGCAATTTAATAATGGTACCGCGTCTTACGTAGAAAATTAAGCACTTAGAGTCTCGCGCCCGTATTTATTAATTTTAAGCCCTGTCATAATTCTTAAATGATAATAAAATAAATAATTTGACAATGACGTCGTGTTTAATAAAATATTCGCATTTATTAATAGCAAGGCAATTTCATAATTTGTAAATTAAATTAATTAAATCTAATACATGTGTTTTAATAATAGCGTCGCATTTATAAAAGCATTTAGCAGTCCTTAAATATCATATCTGCAAAGCATTTAAATAATTCAATTTAATCTAAACTCCATTCAATTTTAATTTAACATCGCAAAATACACATAATAAATAAGTTTTAATAACGACATCGCATTATAAAAATTATGCATTAATTAAATAGCACGCCCGCATTTATTATTATAATAATAAAAATTCAAGCTTAGACTAATAAAACACCTAAATAATTTAATCACAATTTAGATTTCATTTATTTACCATTAATTAAATAATACACCTAAACTAATAACACACTTAAAAACTATACCTAAATTCTACCCAACCCAAACCCTTTAATTCGCAGCCCATTAATCAGCCCCAAAACCGCTGACCCGCCCCTTACCCCTCTATCCTATATCCAGCCCGCAGCCCACAACCCTTAAACTTCAGTACTTCACCCTCTTAACCCTCCCCCTTCCTTTAGTACCAGCAACCCTAAAACGCAACAAAACCTAAACCTAAAAAGAGAACCCGCTGCACCTCCCTTACCCTCGCACCCCATCGCCGCCAAGACCCCAGCCGAGATTCTCGCCTGAGAATCCGGCGAATCACACCCAAATCTCACAAAATCGCATCCGAATAAACACGAAATCGCAGTAAGAATCAAGCACAAATCTTGTCCAAAATCAGCCAAAATCACACCTTAAATGCTTACCAACATTAGGACCCAAAGGATGGCAATATAAATGAACCCATTTTACACATGCAAAAAAAAAGGAGTAGGGGGATTTGGACAGAGAAAGAAAGGGAGAGAAAATGACAACAGGGGTCTTCGAACAAGAACTCAGTAGCAAATATAATGGAAAGAATCGCAAGAACACCAAGAAACACTAATTTCGCATTCCTTAGCCCCGATAGCACAAAAAACAGAGAAATCAGTAGCATCGAAGCCTTACCTTTCTTTATCGCATAGCACAAAACCTCCGAGTGGATCGACGACTTGACAGGCTGCCTCGGTTCGCTGCCCGGAGAAGGTAATTCAGTAATTCTGGGATATCTGTTAGTTGTGGCGTGACAGGGGTCTAATTTTGGATTTACTGGAAATTGTCTCGATTGTATTGAACTTGTTTGGGAGTTTTATCATGTTAATATATAGTTCAAGTATGATTATATGCCCAATTTACATTCTGCATATACGAAGGGCCATTGTTGTTTGATTCTTGTTCATCTCTATGTTCAGCATGCTCATCTAACTAGTCCTGTGTGCTAATGCTACCTGCTGAACTAACTAAATAATTACCCTTGCCTGTCTAAGTGCATAATGCCTCCATATTGACATAAAAGTTTCCTGAGTCATCATATGCTCATTTTTTTGCTGAATTACCTGGAATGGTATTTGCTGACTGTGTCGAGCTAGTATCATGAATGCTGAGAAGTCAATGTGGTTGATGCGCGGTAAGATGCACACACTTTAAACGCAAGTGCACGTTATCGTGACAAGTAGTATAGTCTTTGATAAGACCGAATATCGTCCTCTGGGATTAGAGTTCAAGTACCAACTATCTATTTTCTAGTATCTATTTGGCGAATTGATAATTGATTTGGTTGTTTATAACTAAGAATTATGAAAACTATGTAAAATATAAAGATTTACTTCAGATGTGATGGGAATAGGGCTTCCATGTATCCTTACTATCCGTTTATGCTACTTACTAATGCATTAACTTATGGTATTCTTCTTTTGGAGAAAGCAGGTTTATTTAAATCGCTTTATACTCCCGTTAGGGTTATATAAACACTCAACCTCAGTATCGCACCTTACCTACCTTTCGGTGATAAGGATAACTTTATAGGAGGATTAAGAACAAAAACCTAGTTGACCGTCACGCACAATGCGCAAAATTAGGGTTGTTAAGCCTCTCATCAACGCTACATAAATAATTGAGGTATTTTCATCCCCAATCCAAGAATGTCTACCCAACTTACAGCATATTCACAATCCCCCCTTTGCAGAATCTGATTAGAAATCATATAATGATAATTAGTTGTCAATTAATTACCAAGAATTCAACTCAATTATTGGATAGATCTCTCAATAAGAAAAATAACCATAAGCATGCACTAATTTATAACATAAGTTTCAAGAAATTCAACATAGAAAGCCCTATAAGAGAATTAGTTCCTAGCCATTGACATGACAAGAACTAATTCCATGTTCATCATGCAAAACTGAAATAAAGAACAAGAAAGGGAAAAGAAATTACTAAACTAATGGTGTCCAATCTCCAAGCAAAAGTCTTGTGTTGTGCAAGAAGGGGAACCCTCAAAAACTGCCTAGGGTTCTCCTTTTCTAGCCGAAACCGCCTCAACTTTTCCTGCAGCCGTGCCCAAAATCCGTCTAAAAACCTATTTTTCGCGTGGCGCGCCTCGCAGACAGTGCCGCGGCGTCGGAAGTTCTCGCAATCCGTCGGTGTTTTGGCGCCGCGCTCGCTTTAGCGCGCGCGCTGCAACTCCCGTGGCTTCTCGGATGTTTAGCGCCGCGCCCTCGTGATCCGTCTTCGAGCCGCGCCAGTCTTCGCCCTCTCGATAGTGGCGCCGCGTTCGCTGGCGCCGCGGCGCTGGATCTTCTGCACCTGAATGATGGGCGCCGCGCTCGCTGCTGCAGGAGGCCGCGCTGGTCTGGATTTTAGCCTCGTTCGCCACTTTCTCTGTTTCACCGCATCTCCTCTTTTGCCCTCTTTTTGCTCCTTTTCCGCCATTTGGCCATTTTAACCACTTTGACTCAAAAGAAAGAAAAACTATCCTAATATGACACTTATATGTGCAAAATGGGACAAAAGACTAACTAAAACAGACTCAAAAGGTGTATATAAAATACACCGATCAAATACCCCCAAACTTAACCTTTGCTCGCCCTCGAGCAAAGATAGAAAGAAATAAAATAAAAAGACTCAAAGAACGAAAAATAAAAGGACTCCCTGCCATTGATCACTTTTGCTGCATAAATGTTAACTAGAAAAACATGAAGGTTAGCAGAATAATATGCAGGAATCATATAGCATGAAATTTTCAGCACACTAACCACATGAAGCTAAATATTTCGCAAACTCATATTCATCATGCTTAATGGAAGTCAATATACTAAATCATGCATATAAATTCAAGAATTCCTATGGCTTGCTTACTTGCTATTCTCCACTAATTCTAGATATGCATAAAAGAGATCTTCAGGACTTTAAGGGTTGTAATGTAGGCTTAGGTAGGGGTTGGTAAAGATAGGCATTTAGGCTCATTTTTCTGTACCATAAGCTCTTTTGGCTTTTCAATTTTTCCCTTTTTCTTTTGATTCTTTCCTTCACTTCAATTCTATCATTCCCCTATTTTGTTTTGGGAGAGTGAAGTGTATTATACTAATAGGTACCCCCAAACTTAGGCTTTTGCCTCTTTCTTATTACTTTTCCATTGGGGTGCATCAAACTTGTTCACTCTTTTTGTTTCTTCTTTTTAACACAATGTACTCCACTATTTCATATTTTCACTTATGGCACAATTTGTGGGAATATAGGGTGTCAAAGAAGAAGTTTCAAATTTAGGCTCAATGGGGCTGACTAGAGATATTTTTAAAGTACAGGATAGAAAAGAATGGTAAGAATTGGCTATCAAATAAATGTCTGAGTCATCTACCTAACATGCATATCCTAACTATTTCGCCTCAAATAGCAAGCAATCATAACACATAAGCATTTATCATTTAGTATGCGTAATTCGAGCAAGAAACTCCAAATAGACAGATTCTATGAGTTTTTGGCATATCTAACCTAAGTGTTTAGATAGTTGCTTCAATTCCTTTACATTATTCCACCTTACTTCACTAGGTGTTTCTAGTAACTACAACATACATGATCTTTGACAGGCAGTTATGACTCAAAAAAGAAAAATTTTGGTGACTCAAAATAAACATACAACAAATAAAAAGACTTAAATAAAACATAACATGACACACAAATAAAACACCCCAAACTTAAATCACACATTGTCCCCAATGTGTGCAAGACTCAAAGAAAAATAAAAAGAAAAAAAAAGATACTTACAAACTTCGGCTAAAATGGTGGTGGTGGCGGTGGATAATGCATCGACCATTGGTTGAACAAGGCACCTGGGCCTGTCGATTTGTTGCCTCGCTTTCTTCTGTCCTTGTACCATCGCTTGCGCGTCTGCATCATCTCCTCTCGATGTTGGTACAATTGCCCCATTGTGGGCCTCAAGGTTCTGCCTCGTGTGGCCGGTGGCTGGGTCCTGCCTCATATTGAGCCCCTCTTTCAGGCTCATCTTCATCCATGGCGGCCTCTGTTGCTGCTGCTGCTGGTGGTTGTACTCTCCGTCTAGCTGCTGGGGGCTAGGGTCTGGAAAGGAGTGCACTATCCCATAGGACACCGGCAGTTGGTTTCTTTCATGAGTATCAGTGGGTAGTTGTGGGACCGCACTCACGTGGCATAGATCGTAATAAGCGAGCCGTGTCCCAATCCAATTGTCACCAACCCGCTGATTTCTTCAATGCTCGCACTATTTCTTTCCCCACATCAATTGTCACTTCATAATTCCATAAATCAACTTAATCCTATCTTACGCACTCGTGAAGTGCGTGGATGGAATCACGCGCAATCGACAAAATACAACCAAGCCTTGCTACCATTGAATCGGCACCGCCGCTTTCGATCCATTTCTTCCAATCTCAGCGGCTCCCAGTAGCTCACGGTGTCTGCAACGGCATTCCAGTCGATGTGGTCAATGCTTCTATACCATGTTCTAAAGTGATTCCAATCATTTCTTTCTTCAACATCAACTGTTTTCAATTGTATATTAATATTTTCTGCTGTCACAGGCACATAGCTTCCCCTTACAAAGCATCCCCTTTCCACCTTCTCGGAAAGTTGGCATAAAATTCTCGCACCATCATGTGTTTCTTTGGTGTTATCTTCTCCGGTTCACAAATTTTCCACTCCCTTAACTCAATCATCGCCCGAATGGGCTCATAAACATCTCCTTCTCCAAATGACGCCTCGGTAGTCCATTCCCTTCTCGGTATTAAGGGTCAGTATCAAGCTTTTGTATCTTTGAGAGGCTTCAGAGCTTACAAACCTACTTTCGTCATATTATGGGGTTGGGGTGGATGTGAGCCTCTTCTTTTCTCGTGGCCATGGTTAAAACAGTTTGGAGCTTTCAATTTAGTGGCACAAATGTCTCCTACACACTCAACACTAGCTGAATACAACACCCCAAACTTCAACCTTTCTACTCTTTTCTCCAAACTTCACAATCACTTTTCAAAGACTCCAAACTACTCCAACTATAATACTCCTCCAAACTACTACTTCCTATGACTTCAAAAGGATTCAAGAACCAAGAAAGGGATTACCTTTTACGAGAGCTTCACGTTTCTTGTTTCAATTGGTTGGCTTGAGGGTATGGAATGGAGCTTCGTTGTTTGAGATAGTTGGGGTTTTAGAAATTTAAGAGTTTAAGTTGTGGTTGGGTTGGATTTAATGAGGATTTGTGGCAAAGTTCTGGAATTTCGTGGGTTTTGAGAGGAAAGTTAGGTTTTGATATTGGAATTGGGAAAATATGATTTTTAGGCGTTTTAAGTTTCAATTCCCGCTGCGCCAGCTGCTTTTAGCCGCGCGGCTAATCTCTGTGCTCTTCGGACTTTTAGCGTCGCGGCTTATTCTGGCGCCACAAGACCTAGACTTGGCAAATTTACAGCTCTTTTAGCGCCGCCGCTTCTCTGGCGCGGGCGCTAAACTTCGCTACTGTTCGATTCTTTTGGTCGCGGCCCTACTTCCTGGCCATGGCTTAACCGCTTCGAAATTCTTGCTTTTCTTCGCTTTATTTCTGCACTCAATCACAAAGACAAACACATAACCCCAAGACCGTGAGATTGTTCTTAGACAAAATAAAATTAACTAAAGACAGAAATTAAAATAACAAAATTGAAAGCGTTGGGTTGCCTCCCACGTAGCGCTGTCTTTAACGTCTTTTAGCCGGACGCAAGTTCCTTAGCCTTAATAACCCCGGGTGGATTAAGCCCCAACCTATCCATTTCCTCCACATTTGGCTTTCTTTTCTTCTTTTCTTCTTGGCATTATCGCATAGTGGAGTTCAGGAAAACTTACCTCCCTTAGTGGCATTTCAGCAAACCATGCCTGCTTTCTTGGGCTCATCGCTCTTTGGTTGACTTGTATCGGCTCGCATGGTTTGATGGTGCTGATTGAAAAGCACCCACTCATTGTTGGTGGCTCAATGACGTGTTTAAAAACTTTAAACACCATTTCTTCGGACTCCACCCTTAGTGTTAATTCTCCTCTTTCAACATCAATCAAAGCTCTTCCCGTTGCTAGGAATGGCCTCCCCAATATGATAGAGATTTCCGCGTCTTCTTCCATGTCAAGAATGAGGAAGTGCGCAGAAAGAAGAATCTTCCTACTTTCACAATCACGCCCTCAATTTTTCTCGTGGATGAACCACCGCCCCGCTACCTAGTCAGACTCACGGTGGTTGGTTCGCCTCTCCCAACTCCAATCTTTTAAAACCGAGCAGGGCATCGTTTATACTTGCCCCTAAATCGCATGTAGCTCATGCAAGTCACCCCGCCCACCGCAGGTAGTGTAAAGTCGCCAGATCCTTTAGCTGGGTGGCAACTTCTTTTGCAGGATAGCACTACACTCTTCTGTTAGTGCTACTATCTCATATTCTGCCAGCTTCTTCTTTTTCCCCAAGATTTCTTTCATGAACTTGAAATAGGAAGGCATCTGCTCCAAAGCCTCTATAAAAGGTATGTTGATATGCAGCTTCCTGAATACTTCCAAAAATTTGGAAAATTGTTTATCGACCGCCTTCCTCTGTAATCTCTGGGGGAAAGGGATCTTTTCTGTATATTCCTTCTCCGAGTTTTCTATCACCGGGCTAGGCTCAATCACCTTCTCTTTTCTAACTCGATTTCTTCTCAACCATCGCCGAGGTGGCCGTTGCTCCAACCGCTTGCCGCTTCTCAATGACCGCTCGCATCGCTTCCTCGATTTACCTCGTGTTACTGGCAATGCCTCGTGGTCGATGTTTGCTCGCTGCTACCGACCCACTTGAGTTTCCAAGTTCTGAATGAGGATCTAGCTTCGCTATGAATCGGGTCCGCATTGCGTGCCGCTACACCGCTTTAAGCTCATCCGCTTTTCTTCAACTGCATTCAATCGCTGACGCCGGGGCTTGAATGAAGCGGTTGCTGATTCTGTTCGCTGGTTCTGCATCGCCTCGTATTGGTTCTCACGCCTCGATATTGGTTCTGCGTCTATCAGATCGATTCTCACGCCTTGGTATCGATTCTCACGCTTCGGTCTCCTTTCCATGAGAAATTTGGATGATTCCTCCATCCCGGATTATAAGTGTTAGAGTAGGGTTGTTCTCGCTGCTTTGATAGTTACCTATGGTACGACACTACCGCTTCCATCGTATATTGTTGGGATCCGGAAGGGCACCTATCAAATGTATGTGGGCCACCACATATCTCGCAGTTTTAGGCATCTGCATCGCATTCATCGACATCAGATGTTGTCTGCAATCGTTTAGCTGTGGCGGCCACTGGGCATTCAAGGCAAAGAATAGCGTCATTTCATGGACTCCCACGTTCTTCTCCCATTCGCCGACCTTCTCTTCCGTGATATGGTTGTTAGTGGCCATGTCTTCTAATAACTCATGAAGGCCGTGCTTTTCCTCATGAATGCTCCACTGCCACTGCATCTATGATAGTTCCGTAGTACCGCCACCGTTGTAGAAGATGTGGACCAAGTTCCACAACTCAATGCAATGGTGTGGGCACTTTCTCTGTAGATCTTTGAACCTTTCCCAAGCTTCATATAAGGACTCTCCATCTGCTTGGTAGAAGTTGTTCAACTCCCCGCTTAGTTTTGTTGCTTTACACGGAGGAAAGAACTTGGCTAAGAATTTCGGCTACCGTGCCATGTGAAAATCGAATCGTACAGGAATTCAACCATACTTTTGCTCTATCCTCGAGTGAGAAGGGAAAGAGCGTCAACTGACGATCATCCGCGAACGTCGTTATATCTAAAGTTGCACATAGCTCCAAGAAATTAGCTATGTGCATACGTGATCCTCCATGGCGCCCTCCGACCGCATCACTGTGTTGTACCATGCTCAGAATCGCTGGTTTTATCTCGAAGTTGTTGGCTCCTATTGAAGGGAGCCTAATGCATGTCTGTGCTCCATTCACTCTTGGTAGCACATAGTCTCCCAAACTTCGCTCCGGGCCGACTTGACTCTCTTCCACGCCTATCGGGCGCTGCCTAGGCATTCTGGATGGGGTTGATTCTCTCCTAACCCTTCTCCCATCCCGTTGTTGCTCAACGCCGCTCATCTCTAACAAGGTTGCACTCCGATTCTTTCTCGCTCGCTTTGCGTTTTCTCAATTTCTGGATTGGGAACAAGAGTGTCCGCTCCTCTTCTCCTTCGCATAAACCGACTTCTGAAATAGATAAAAATGCATAACAAATCACGCAGACTCGAATTTTTCAAAAGAAAAACGAAAAATTAAAAATCAAAATAAAAGCCAAATTAGAAATTAAAAATAGACAAATTTGATATTGAACTATGCCTAATCCCCGTCAACGGCGCCAAAAACTTGATGCGCGTTAAGATGCACACACTTTAAACGCAAGTGCACGTTATCGTGACAAGTAGTATAGTCTTTGATAAGACCAATATCGCCCTTCCGGGATTAGGTTCAAGTACCAACTATCTATTTTCTAGTATCTATTTGGCGAATTGATAATTGATTTGGTTGTTTATAACTAAGAATTATGAAAACTATGTAAAATATAAAGATTTACTTCAGATGTGATGGGAATAGGGCTTCCATGTATCCTTACTATCCGCTTATGCTACTTACTAATGCATTAACTTATGGTATTCTTATTTTGGAGAAAGCAGTTTACGAAATCGCTTTATACTCCGTTAGGTTATATAAACACTCAACCTCAGATCGCACCTTACCTACCTTTCGGTGATAAGGATAACTTTATAGGAGGATTAAGAACAAAACCTAGTTGACCGTCACGCATAATGCGCAAAAATTAGGGTTGTTAAGCCTCTCATCAACGCTTACATAAATAATTGAGGTATTTTCATCCTCAATCCAAGAATGTCTACCCAACTTACAACATATTCACAATCCCCTTTTCGTAACTGATTAGAAATCATATAGTGATAATTAGTTGTCAATTAATTACCAAGAATTCAACTCAATTATTGGATAGATCTCTCAAGAAAAATAACCATAAGCGTGCATTAATTTATAACATAAGTTTCAAGAAATTCAACATAGAAAGCCTATAAGAGAATTAGTTCCTAGTCATTGACATGACAAGAACTAATTCCATATTCATCATGCAAAATGAAATAAAGAACAAGAAAGGGAAAAGAAATTACTAAACTAATGGTGTCCAATCTCCAAGCAAAAATCTTGTGTTGTGCAAGAAGGGGAACCTCAAAACTGCTTAGGGTTCTCCTTTATAGCTGAAACCGCTCAACTTTTCCTGCAGCCGTGCCCAAAATCCGTCTAAAAACCTATTTTCGCAGCGCGCCGCGCTCGCAGACAGCGCCATGAGCCGAAGTTCTGCAATCCGTCGGTGTTTTGGCGCCGCGCTCGCTTAGCCTGGGCCGCTGCAACTCCCGTGGCTTCGGATGTTTAGCGCGCGCCCCGCATCTAGTCTCGAGGCGTCGCGGCCGAAGTCTTCGTCCTCTCGATAGTGGCGCCGCGCTCGCGGCACCGCGGCGCTGGATCTTCTGCACCTTCTCTGAATGATGGGCGCCGCGACCGCTACTGCAGGAGGCCGCGGCTGGTCTCGGATTTTAGCCTCGTCGCCACTTTCTGTTTTGACTCGCATCTCCTCTTTTGCCCTCTTTTTGCTCCTTTTCCGCCATTTGACCATTTTAACCACTTTGACTCAAAAGAAAGAAAAACTATCCTAATATGACACTTATATGTGCAAAATGAGACAAAAGACTAACTAAAACAGACTCAAAAGGTGTATATAAAATACACCGATCAGTGGTGCATCTACTATCGTGTTTCATTATTATTGTCAATCTATTGAGTTTGCTCATTCAATACTGATACATGATTAGGAAAATGTAGGAAACTCAATTTTCTGTAATAACTCAGTTGTATTAATAAAATGAAGTCGAATCTAGTAGGCTAGGAACTGTTACGTGTTTACATATTGATGGAATAAATCATGATTGCATAGATAATAAGTATAAAGTATAATATAGGGGCAGTCTGTTCCTTTATGACATGACTTGGGCAGACATCATTAGGGATAAAGAGTTCTTAGCATTTTATGTGAAATGATGTGCGAACACTATCTATTAAGGCATATATTGTTGTCTGTTCCCAGCTTTCAAACTATTTCTTGTAATTTGGTTTGTCCTACAAAATGGCTTAAATTCCCAGTGAAGTCGCCGAATCTGTGTACGAAAGCACATTTGTTTTAGTATGTCTGCTTTTAGTGGTTAAGTACACATTATATCAGAGATAGTTTTAGTCCCTGCTGTCCAGTCCCTTTGATAAATGCTCCAAGTGTTATAGGTCCTGGACCAATCTCCTTACTCCCTTGCAACTTGTTTGTGTAAAATCTGGGCAAAGTCTTGGGACTTCCTCTTTGTTATCTTTGATTGAGAGCATGTGACCTCTGTTTGGAGTGAATAAGATTTTAGCATGAAATCTGAAACATGTTTTTTTTAATTTTAAATGTGATACTTGGATGTCCTGAAGCATACGACCTGATATGAAATTATAACTGGTTTGCTACCTTCTCCCATCATTTAGTGGCTTGACTTGTTCTGTCTTGCTGAAATTATGTACTTGAGGGGGGGGGGGGGGCTGCTGTCTTGTCTATTTTTTATAACAGTAGACCGAAATTCTGAACTATATGTATTAGAAGCTGATTTGCGTTGTCTGTGTACTTGTCCATTATCATCTATTTTGCCATCTGTTGGTCCCTATATCTGTGCAGGATTAAACATAAACTTTGCATTAAATGCTTGCCTGTTATTTAAATAAATTTGGGCATGTACTAATCCTTATCTTCTTTTCTTTGCATGGCACGCATCGGAGCTAAACGAAGAGTCTCATTGCGAGACTCCTCATAAGTTACATCAAACGAGGACCTACATCTATGTGCATCTTCATCTCCGCCTCGAAAATTCCAAGCCACCGGCGAATGACATCGTCATTCCCTCGAGTCACCTTTATTGCTTCCTTATCCAGCCCCATTTATTTGTTGTGAACTAATTGTCTAACATTGCATTATTAATGTTATACTTAAGAGTAGTTAATCTTAACTCAATAAATTAGAAGGTAGTTTGACACCAGAAATCTATTTCCCCTAAGTTAATTGTTCTTAGCTTGTAATACACCGCCTAAGTTACATTAAAACCACTTCGTAACTCTCTCTAGCACGGCTATTCATCTAGTTAAAATATTATCTAACATGAGGAACTCATTTTCTTATAAACTCTACTATTGCATACATTATTTTGAAAGTCATACTTTTAATAACTCTTCCCTAATAAACACCTTTACATGTTAGACATATTTTATAAATGCATACTTTGCCATAATTAATCTTGCATTACTACCCTTTATATCATGCTATGCAATATAAACATCCTATCTAAAGTATTTTACGAACGAATATGTTCCTTCAAAGTTAATCTTATTTTTATAAACAAACATTATGATTTTCTTTTATCATCAAAAAATGCATTTTTCTCTTAGGGATATTTACAACATCTTTTACTTAAATATTTTTAACATACATTTTCTCAGCATAAATAATTAACCCTAGGTTTGAATGGACAACCGCATGTTAGCGGATCCTTTAGGGTGTCTGACCCCTTCCCTTTAGGATAATAAATAACCCTTGCCCAGAATCTCATTAAGTTTAGCAGACCATAAAAAATGGAGTTAATGTTGACTTTAACATAGTTAACATTTAGGTGTCCTAATTCACCCAAAATAATTAGGTGGCGACTCCGCGAACCCTTTTAACACTTTAGCATTTTTTATTTATTTCCTAACATTTTTATTAAGCAGGGTTCGCTAAAAATGTCGCGGTCGAAAAAGGGCGTGACAGAAATGGCGACTCCGCTGGGGATTAAGGTTCTTAACCACAACAGACCTATGATTATTATTTGGCATTATTCTTTGCATTTAATTTTGTGTGCTGTACTTTGTTTTGTTTTTGTTTTAATTGCTATTTGCTTTACTGCTTTCCTTAAACTGGCATTCCGCTCATATTTCTTCCACTTTGGAAAATTCACACTATCACACACTACATGCGAGGTGCGCTTGGTGCATCAGCAAAATTCTTTCTTCAAAAACCCAAATTTAGGAGAGTTGGTAATATACGTGGAGTGTCCGGTCTAACCGGTGGCCGCGTAGCCTCCTCACTCGAGTAGTCCGCTCGGGAACCTTGCGTTTAGTAAAGCCAAATCTTAGAAACTTAGGATAGAGCTAAACCACCCCTTATTTCAAGGCATGCATGCATTTACCTTAGGTGGGTCGGTCTTTGGTATCGACGCCACAATTAGGAAGACATCAAACTTGTCGATGGGTTTCTCAACCCCACGACCGACCATCATATTATGTGTAGAGTGACAATGATAGACAAATCCAAGCCTAATCATGACATGCTGAAATTGGAAAAAGTGCACCGTCATTTGGTCGCCATTTCCAACAGAAGCATTACAGTTGGACGACTTGGACAAATCCATCATAACCTCGCATATGTGACGTTTAGGCCTACCTCTGGCATAAAGGGGTCCCACGCATGTTAGGACTCGCTTGCAATGTGACAATTTATGTGCAACATGTACTTGCTAAATGTTTTTACACTTTAGCAAAATCACATGCTTTACACTAACACAGTTTGCTACATTTTGTCTAAAAGGATTTATCATCTTCCCCAAAGGTCGATTTGTATTTGACTAAGCAATGGCAGAACATCGATATTTCACAAGATCAAAGGCACGACCCAGCGACATGACTGATTCAAGGGCATTTGAAGCGAGCCGAACCCGCTCGTTCCTATAGACAAAGCAGAGGTCTCAGAAAAGAAAAGCAGCGTAGATCCGATCGAACACCTCGCCCAATTACCGCAACAAATGGCAACCCTGCATGCCGAAATTAAAAGGCTCAGAAACATCACTAAAGCACTCGTCACTGCAAATAACCAAAACAGTCAAAATCCTCCAAATTATTACCAGTACCCTCTTACTACATATCCCATTCAGCCAATATACAATGCACCCATATATCCCATGCAAAACCAAATGCCTACCATACTCCAGCCAAACACAAACCAAAATAAAAGGCCACCTCAAACCTATTTTCGCAATACATACGACAACCCCTTGCAATACCCACCCGTGTATACGCCACAACCAAATGCGCGTCCACTAAACATCTTCAAACCCCGCATAGATGCTGAGAGAAAGCCAACCAGAACCTATACACCTTTAGCCGAACCCATAAACCAAGTGTATGAGGAGCTGAAAGCCGCAGGAATACTCCAGCCAATTCCCAGAAATACCCCCAGGCCTACTTCCCGAGGGCACAATAAAACCAAACATTGTGCATACCACTCCGGTGTCGAGGGGCACGACATCGAAAATTGTTATACACTCAAGGACAGAATAGAGGAGTTAATCAAAGAGGGAGTCATTCAGGTGGAGGAGGCCTCCCCCAATGAGTACAATGAACCCCAAAGGAAGAGAGGTGTTCCCTGGCCAGAACCCGCTCCGCCTGAATCAGTCATTTATCCAAGCATGCACCGCGCAGAAGTCAAAAGAAGGAGGTACTGATAGCAGAGCATGAAGACCCAGCCAGCCATGATGCAGAGCAAGAAGGCATATTGGTGGGATTTGCACCCTTGTTCTGGTCCGCCTAGAGCCCGGATAAGAAAGAGCAATTTAGTTTAGCAGAATAATTTAAGACTCATATTTAAGTTTTCATAATGTTTTGCTTAAGTTTTCATTGGAACTACGTTCGACCTGATTCCCTTGGCGGATACGTAGGCGGCCATATTGGCTTCGGTCCCACCTATAGAAATTTTAATTTCACCAAATTTCGCTTGTAATGAACTACGTCATGACCTGATTCCCTCATGGAGATACGTAGGCGGCCTAAATCGGCTTCGGTCACACCATTAGAAAACTCTCCCTTCGTTTTGAAAATAACGAGAATACACATAATATATAAGAAACCCCATTGAGACCCACTTTAGGCCAAACGCCCTTTGCATATTCAAAACTGGGACAAGGTAGGAAACCAGACAGGGGTTGCAGGTCCAAACAGGCCAGGCGTACAGATGTCAAGAAAAAAAGCGACGAAGTCAAATACGAATCGACCACCCCCCACTCCCCCAAACTCACAAGTTTTCTTTGAGCGCATGTTTCTCCATATTAGCAGAGGCAGAAAGAATGCAGCAGAAGTAGAAAAGGGCATCGACAATCAACAGTCAAAATTCAAAAATTCTACAACAAAGTCTAGCGCATCAGCTCGGGCATAAAGTCAAATTTACAACCCACGCATCGCAACAAAGGCATCATGACAATTCGTCAGTTGCAACATTTAGCATGTTTGTGCAAGGACAACATCTCAGTACTCACATCATCTTGCATATCAGGAACGACATCTCTACCCACATAATTGCATTTCTCATATATTTATCATTTTTGCTTTAACAGTTATACACTAATTTTTCTCAAGATTAGCTCGCAGGAGCATATATTCTACAGGAGCAGCAACAATACGTCTAGGCAACAACGTCATCATCAACACGTCCAGGCAACGACGTGATCAACATTATGTCTACGCAACGACGTCAGCAGCAACACGTCCAGGCAACGACGTTATCAGCATCAACACGTCCAAGCAACGACGTCACTAATATTGCATCTACGCAACGACGCCACCAACATTACGTCCATGCAATGACGTTGTCACGCCCCTTTTCGACGGCGACTTTATTAGCGAATCTCCTGCTTAAATAAAAGGTTAGAAAATAAATAACAGTGCTAAATGTTAAAAAGGTGCTAAAATGTTAAAGGTTGCTTAAAGGGTGCTAAAATATTAAAAGTGCTAAAGGGGTGCTAAATGCCAAAAGGGTTGCTAGGGTTCGCGGAGTCGCCACCTAATTAGTTTGGGTGAATTAGGACACCTAAATGTTAACTAGTTTAAAGTAAACATTAACTCCATTTTAATGGTCTGCTAACTTAATGAGATTCCGGGCAAGGGTTCTTTATTATCCTAAAGGGAAGGGGTCAGGCACCCTAAAGGATCCGCTAACTTGCGGTTGTCCGTTCAAATCTAGGATAATTATTATGCTAAAATGCAATACATGTCTTGAAAAGTATTTAAGTAAAAGCGTTGTAAGCTAAGAATATGTTTTGACAAAAAAACGTGTAACACTTATTTAGTTTTTTTTTTTTTTGGAAAAGGCGTGCATTTATAAGGTACTTAAATAACATGCTATATATGATATGCAAAGATCTATTATGACCAAAGTATATAGACCTGTATATGAGATGCCATAAACATTGGCTAAAATAATTAGTTTTGTATATGCATGCTATAAGGGTTTATTTAAAAAATGGATTTTCTCATGTTAGAATTTGGCAAAACAAATGACGTTTGGCTACTTAAAAAGATTATGATATGATTGTTAAGCGATTTAACCATAATTTAAGTAAGCTAGAGTAATTAGCTTGAGGGGAGTTTCAAGGTTCGCCTATTGGAAGCATTCTATTGGTAGCATAATGTTAGTGAATTAATTTACAACACACAAAGATGGGCGGGATAGGAATTAAAATGAGAGTCTCTAAGGAAGGGCGGCGGCCTTCGCCGGGTAGCTTGAAATTCCAAACACGCATGTGGGTGCGGATGACACATAGATGCAAGTCTGCGCTCTTTATAAGGGGCAGGTTGAGTCTCATATTAAGATTCGCCATTTGCTCCCAGGTATTGCGATTCATGCAAAGAAAGGAAAAGATAAAGATTAGCATCCATCCAAATAATATTAGACATAGATAATTAAGTGCTAAATATCACAGACGTCCAAACTTTATCCACTAATAAGTAATCATTCAGCATAAGGATCGATATATACCATACGAAACAGTAGCGAGCAATAGACAGCCAACAACGAGAATTGAGTAAAATGGACTGGACCTAACATATATTCATGGGTCAAACAGATAGTGTAGAGGCATAAATGAATATTTGTGGGCCTAAGTTTTAGCTATTAAGACAAGATTATAACTTCGCGTTCGTTTCCCCTTTAAACTCTTCACCAAACAGTTTTCACAGGCATGCTGCAATCAAGGAGGACAATCAGTCGATATATCTCAACATTAGAGGCAGTACTTGTATTATTCCCTGATAGAAGAATGAATAACCCTTGGCATAAACTGGCAACCAACTGCATGGTTTCATCCATATTGTATAGATAAGGCATCATATCATTTTATCTTAGGCAACTTGATCAAATGAAAAGTTATTTTTGATCTAATAGACAGGGCAAAGCAGGTGCACAAATCAGGACAGGTACACTAAGAACAACTATTTAGTGTTTATCCTTTTAAGAACTCTAAGTTGTGACTTTAACAAGACATGCCAGTTCCTGATTCAAACTATCTAACTAGACTGATTTCTTACAATAGGCCTAGCATGATACCTAAGTGACTTAAATTGGTCAGTTTATGCCAAACAGGCCTGCCTTCTAACAGATCAGATGCATATTAAATAAGTTTCATAAAGCTTGACATAATGCCTCATAGTACAACTTAGTAGGAGATTCAGGCAACCCATCTTGTTATCTTTACACTTAGTAAACCAACACATGAGCACCCTATTCCATGTAATATGTATGAAGGACATAACCAGTTAGCAGGACTCCATGATATGGCCCAACATTTAGAGATTGGCAACATAGTAATATACAAATCTTAGACTAGCCTAAACAAAATCAAAATGTGGTTGTGAACTCAGAAAATCTACCAATCATTATCTTCAGCATATTGCCTTAGATATAAGTCTTATCAGCAACTTAGAGCAAGAATGTATCTGGGTTAATTTAAAGCGCGACTCAACATCGTATTCGTACATTTATGAGCACAGCAACATGAATGAACTAAATTAACACACGTTTAACATAAAAGCACAGAGATACAAAAAATGAACTGAGCAGAATCTTAGTTTAACATAGAACACAACAAATGCCTAAGGGGCATAGAGTATATAACTCAGCATGTTTAGGCCTCAATAAACAGATTAACAGATAATTTTAACGATGTCCAGCGTCATCTTCATGCCTCACAAATATGAAAGAACCAATACATGTTTAATCACAAACAGACATACAACACTATAAAATGGACTGAGAAGAATTCGATTTTACCTTCTCCGGGCAGCGAACCGAGGCAGCGTATCAAGTCGTCGGTCCACTCGACGGGTTATTGCGATGCGATTGAAAGCGATACGGTTTATGGTCGATTATGGGTGCGGATTTTCGATATGCTGCTCTAGTGTTTTTCCTATTCTCGCTGGTTGGCTTTTGTTAGTCGAAAAGAAAGGGGTATGGATTGCTGTCCACCCTTGCTCCTCCCCGATGTTCTGCCGCTCTTGTTTATTGCTATTTGACTGCTCTCCCGACTGAGCTCTGCCTCCCGACCTCTGCTTTTGCATGTGCTTTATATAGCCATGGTTTGGGTTCTAATGTTGGTAAATAATCAAGGTGCGATTTTGGCTGATTTTGGACGAGATTTGTGCTTGATTCGTGCGATTTGAACAGGTTATGGTAAGGTAAACGATTTGAAGGATTTTTTAGTTAAGGTAAGAACAGGGTGTCGATATGGTAGCTGATTCGCGAGGTGATTCGCCGGATTCTCCGGCGAGAATCCCGGCATGGGCGAGGTGCGACGGTTGCTTTTAGGTTTAGGTTAGGTTCTCTTCTCTGTTTTGTATTGTGGACGATGAGATGGGGAAAAGGCCTGAAGGAAATAAGGCTGGGGCGTGGGCTTCTGATAAGGGAAAATAAAGGGGTAGGGCGAACTGGGCCTTGCGGGTTGGGTTGCGGGTGTGGGGTGATGTTGGGTTATTTAATTAGGGGTAGAGTTTAAGTGTATTAGTTTTAGGAGTTAAGTTTAGGTAAAAATTAATTTGGGCAGTGTATTATTAATCAATTAGTGGTAAATTAAATTAACAAATGCAACCCTAGGTGTTTTATTAGTCTAAGCTTTAAAATTATTACAATAATAAATGCGAGTGTGCTATTTAATTAGTGTTTAATGTTTATAATGCGATGCCGTTGTTAAAACTTATTAAATAAAAATTGAGTTATTTAAATGTTACATGCAGATAGGACTTCTTAATTCTTTTATGAATGCTATTATTAAAACGCGTGTGTTAGATTATTATTTTATGTATTTATTATTTATTATTAAGAATTATGACAGGGCTTAAAATTAATAAATATGGGCGCGAGACTCTAAGTGCGTAATTTTCTACGTAAGACGCGGTGCCATTATTAAATTACTTATTTATGCCTGTATTAATATTTTATCACTGCATTTTATTATAAGAAATCATAAAAATTATTTTGCAAAATTAGTGTAATTTTATAGCTCTTTATGCAGACGGAGGGTCAAAATTGGGTGTCAACAGTTGTCCCTCTTTGTATGGAGATGATGGAAGAATCTTCGGACAAAGATGTTGACTCATAGCCAATTTTGTCTCGACCCTCAGAATCAAAATGTTGGGCAATTAGGCAAGGCTGACGCGGACTCAAATCGCTCCAAAGGTCGAGTTATGGCGACCGGGATACCATGGTCAAAACACCGCGTGGGTTAACGCGGACTCAAACTTGTCGGTGTCGAGTTACGACGACCTCGGGCTACCATGGTCAAAACACCAAGGCGGGCTAACGCAGATCAAAATTTGTCCCGGTCGAGTTATGGCGACACTTTGGGCTACCATGGTCAAAACACAGGCGCGCTAACGCGACTCAAAATTTATCGATGTCGAGTTATGGCGACACTTGGGTATGTGGTGCTAAAAATAAAAATAAAATAAGCGGCGAACACAGGGTGTACAGGTGTCGACTTATGATCTGGGTTTTATGGTGATGTGGAGCGAGTGGGCCAGGCGCTGAGGTCGCCCGTTTGTTGGGAAGGTTGGCCCCGACAAATTGCTCGGTTATTGTAGAGAAAATCCACGTTGTGCTCACGCTCTGCATGCTAAGACTTAAACAAGCGGTTAGTGCATAAGCGTTAAGGTAAAATGATGATCGTAATTTTTAAAAGTAATGCATTGTGAGTAGAAAATGTTATCTGCAAAATGTGATGCTTTGCAAATCTTTGTGATTTTGCCCTTATGCGGGCGTGTTGCGATTGTGAATCTTGATATGTTGTTCTTGCTGCAGCGCCGCATGTAGACTAAAGCTCAAGAAAATGTTAGTGCATAAGCGCTAAGACGAACAATCTGACATGAATAAGAAATGCGGTTTGAGAGTATAGAAATCGTCCTTGCGTAGATGTGATATCGCGATGATAGCGTCATTTCGGACTTGCGTCATGGCGTCGTTTTGGACTTGTTGTCTTGATAACGTCGTTGCACGGGCGATATTCTTCTTTGGCGTCGTTGCGTAGACATAATCGCGACCACGTCGTTATGCGGGCGTGTTCTTGATGACGTCATTTGGACTTGTTGTCGCGATCGCGTCATTGCACGGATGTGTTCTTCTTTGGCGTCATTGCGTAGACATATCCGATCCGCGTCGTTGTGCGGACATGTTCTTGATGGCGTCGTTGCGTGAACATAATCTGATCACGTCGTTATGCGGGCGTGTTCTTGATGGCGTCGTTTTGGACTTGTTGTCGCGATAACGTCGTTGCACGGGCGTGTTATTCTTCGGAGTCGTTGCGTGGACATAATGCTGATCACGTCGTTGTCTGGACGTGTTGCTGATGACGTCGTTGCCTGGACGTATTGCTGCTGGCGTCGTTTTCGGACTTGGCGTCGTTTTTGGACTTGTTGTGCTGATAACGTCGTTGCCTGGACGTGTTGCTGCTGGCGTCGTTGCGTAGACATAATGCTGATCACGTCGTTGTCTGGACGTGTTGCTGATGACGTCGTTGCCTGGACGTATTGTTGCTGGCGTCGTTTTCGGACTTGTTGTGCTGATAACGTCGTTGCCTGGATGTGTTGCTGCTGGCGTCGTTGCGTAGACATAATGTTGATCACGCCGTTATGCGGACATATTCTTGATGGCGTCATTTCGGACTTCTTTGTCCGATAACGTCGTTACTGGGCGTGTTCTTCTTTGCTCTGTAGAATAAATGCTCCTGCAAGCTAAGTTTGAGAAAAATTAGTGTATACCTGTTTAAATGAAATGATAAATACATATGAGACGTGCAATTCTATGGGTATAGATGTCGTCCCTGATACGTCTGATGAATACTGAGATGTTGTCCTTGCACGGACATGCTAAACGTTGCAACTGACGAATTGCCATGATGCCTTTGTTGTGTGCGATGCGTGAGTTGCAAATTTGACTTTATGCGGTGATCGCTAGCGAATTGAGTATTTGTGATTGTCGATGCCCTTTTACGCCTCACGCCGATGCGGACTTTGAATTTTGGATTGTTGTCATACCCTCTGCTGCTTCTTTCTGCTTCTGCGAAAAAACTTTTTGCCGTATTTTCTGCTTCGGCTATTGCACTTTCTTCTTCTGTTAATATGAAAAACTTGCGCTCAAAGAAAATTTGTGAGTTTTTGGGGGGGAGGGGTCGATTCGTATTCGACTTCGCCGCCTTGTTCCTTGACATTTGCGTGCCTGGCCTGCTTGGACCTGCAACCCCTGTCTGGTTTCCTACCTTGTCCCAGTTTTGAATATGCAAAGGGCGTTTGGCCTAAAGTGGGTCTCAATGGGGTTGCTTGTATATTATGTGTATTCTTGTTATTTTCAGAACGAAGGAAAAGTTTCCTAATGGTGTGACCGAAGCCGATTTAGGCCGCCTACGTATTCCCATGAGGGAATCAGGTCATGACGTAGTTCATTACAAGCGAAATTGGGTAAAATTCTAAAGGTGGGACCGAAGCTGATATGGCCGCCTACGTATCCGCCAAGGGAATCAGGTCAAACGTAGTTCCATTCTCTTCTTTGCCTATAGGGACCAAGACGGGTTCCGATTCGTTCTGCTCAAATGCCCTTGAATCAGTCATGTCACTGGACCGTGCCTTTGAACTTGTGAAATATCGATGCTCTGTCATTGCTTAGTCAAATACAAATCGACCTTTGGGGGAGATGATAAATCCTTTTAAACAAAATGTAGCAAACTGCGTTAGTGTAAAGCATGTGATTTTGCAAAAAGTGTAAAAACATTTAGCAAGTACATTTTACACATAAATTGTCACATTGCAAGCGAGTCCTAACATGCATGGGATCCCCTTTATGCCAGAGGTAGGCCTAAACGTCACATATGCGAGGTTATGATGGATTTGTCCAAGTCGTCCCACTGTAATGCTTCTGTTGGAAATGGCGACCAAATGACGGTGCACTTTTTCCCACTTTGACATGTCATGATTAGGCTTGGATTTTTCCATTATTGTCACGCTACACATAATATGCTGGTTGGTCGTTGGGTTGAGAAACCCGTCGACAAGTTTGGTGTCTTTCTAACTGTGGCGTCGATACCAAGGACCGACCCACCTAAGGTAAATGCATGCATGCCTTAAAATAAAGGGTGGTATAGCTCTATCCTGAGTTTCTAAGATTTGGCTTTACTAGACGCAAGGTTCCCGAGCGGACAACTCGAGTGAGAAGGCTACGCGGCCACCGGTTAGACCGGACACTCCACGTATATTACCAACTCTCCTAAATTTGGGTTTTGAAGAAAGAATTTTGCTGATGCACCAAGCGCATCTCACATGTAGTGTGTGATTGTGTGAATTTTCCAGAGTGGAAGAAATATGAGCGGAATGCCAGTTTAAGAAAAGCAGTAAAGCAAGTAGCAATTTAAAATAAATAAAACAAAATATAACACACAAAAATTAAATGCAAAAAATAATTGCCAAATAATAACCCTAGGTCTGTTGTGGTTAAGAACCTTAAGTCCCCAGTGGAGTCGCCATTCTGTCACGCCCCTTTTCGACGGCGACTTTATTAGCGAATCTCCTGCTTAAATAAAAGGTTAGAAAATAAATAACAGTGCTAAATGTTAAAAATGTGCTAAAATGTTAAAGGATGCTTAAAGGGTGCTAAAATATTAAAAGTGCTAAAGGGGTGCTAAATGCCAAAAGGGTTGCTAGGGTTCGCGGAGTCGCCACCTAATTAGTTTGGGTGAATTAGGACACCTAAATGTTAACTAGTTTAAAGTAAACATTAACTCCGTTTTAATGGTCTGCTAACTTAATGAGATTACGGGCAAGAGTTCTTTATTATCCTAAAGGGAAGGGGTCAGGCACCCTAAAGGATCCGCTAACTTGCGGTTGTCCGTTCAAATCTAGGGTAATTATTATGCTAAAATGCAATACATGTCTTGAAAAAGTATTTAAGTAAAAGCGTTGTAAGCTAAGAATATGTTTTGACAAAAATACGTGTAACACTTATTTAGTTTTTTTTTGGAGAAGGCGTGCATTTATAAGGTACTTAAATAACATGCTATATATGACATGCAAAGATCTATTATGACCAAAGTATATATACCTGTATATGAGATGCCATAAACATTGGCTAAAACAATTAGTTTTGTATATGCATGCTATAAGGGTTTATTTAAAAAATGGATTTTCTCATGTTAGAATTTAGCAAAACAAATGACGTTTGGCTACTTAAAAAGATTATGATATGATTGTTAAGCGATTTAACCATAATTTAAGTAAGCTAGAGTAATTAGCTTGAGGGGAGTTTCAAGGTTCGCCTATTGGAAGCATTCTATTGGTAGCATAACGTTAGTGAATTAATTTACAGCACACAAAGAGGGGCGGGATAGGAATTAAAATGAGAGACTCTAAGGAATGGCGGCGGCCTTCGCCGGGTAGCTTGAAATTCCAAACACGCATGTGGGTGCGGATGACACATAGATGCAAGTCTGCGCTCTTTATAAGGGGCAGGTTGAGTCTCATATTAAGATTCGCCATTTGCTCCCAGGTATTGCGATTCATGCAAAGAAAGGAAAAGATAAAGATTAGCATCCATCCAAATAATATTAGACATAGATAATTAAGTGCTAAATATCACAGACGTCCAAACTTTATCCACTAATAAGTAATCATTCAGCATAAGGATCGATATATACCATACGAAACAGTAGCGAGCAATAGACAGCCAACAACGAGAATTGAGTAAAATGGACTGGACCTAACACATATTCATGGGTCAAACAGATAGTGTAGAGGCAGAAATGAATATTTGTGGGCCTAAGTTTTAGCTATTAAGACAAGATTATAACTTCGCGTTCGTTTCCCCTTTAAACTCTTCACCGGTTTTCACGGGCATGCGCAATCAGGAGGACAATCAGTCGATATATCTCAACATTAGAGGCAGTACTTGTATTATTCCCTGATAGAAGAATGAATAACCCTTGGCATAAACTGGCAACCAACTGCAGGGTTTCATCCATATTGTATAGATAAGGCATCATATCATTTTAGCTTAGGCAACTTGATCAAATGAAAATTTATTTTCGATCTAATAGACAGGGCAAAGCAGGTGCACAAATCAGGACAAGTACACTAAGAACAACTATTTAGAGTTTATCCTTTTAAGAACTCTAAGTTGTGACTTTAACAAGACATGCCAGTTCCTGATTCAAACTATCTAACTAGACTGATTTCTTACAATAGGCCTAGCATGATACCTAAGTGACTTAAATTGGTCAGTTTATGCCAAACAGGCCTGCCTTCTAACAGATCAGATGCATATTAAATAAGTTTCATAAAACTTGACATAATGCCTCATAGTACAACTTAGTAGGAGATTCAGGCAACCCATCTTGTTATCTTTAGACTTAGTAAACCAACACATGAGCACCCTATGCCATGTAATATGTAGGAAGGACATAACCAGTTAGCAGGACTCCATGATATGGCCCAACATTTGGAGATTGGCAACAGAGTAGTATACAAATCTTAGACTAGCCTAAACAAAATCAAAATGTGGTTGTGAACTCAGAAAATCTACCAATCATTATCTTCAGCATATTGCCTTAGATATAAGTCTTATCAGCAACTTAGAGCAAGAATGTATCTGGGTTAATTTAAAGCGCGACTCAACATCGTATTCGTACATTTATGAGCACAGCAACATGAATGAACTAAATTAACACACGTTTAACATAAAAGCACATAGATACAAAAAATGAACTGAGCAGAATCTGAGTTTAACATAGAACACAATAAATGCCTAAGGGGCATAGAGTATATAACTCAGCATGTTTAGGCCTCAATAAACAGATTAACAGATAATTTTAACGATGGCCAGCGTCATCTTCATGCCTCACAAATATGAAAGAACCAATATGTGTTTAATCACAAACAGACATACAACACTACAAAATGGACTGAGAAGAATTCGATTTTACCATCTCCGGGCAGCGAACCGAGGCAGCGTATCAAGTCGTCGGTCCACTCGACGGGTTATTGCGATGCGATTGAAAGCGATGTGGTTTATGGTCGATTCTGGGTGCGGATTTTCGATATGCTGCTCTAGTGTTTTTCCTATTCTCGCTGGTTGGCTTTTATTAGTCGAAAAGAAAGGGGTCTGGATTGTTGTCCACCCTTGCTCCTCCCCGATGTTCTGCCGCTCTTGTTTATTGTTATTTGACTGCTCTCCCGACTGAGCTCTGTCTCCCAACCTCTGCTTTTGCATGTGCTTTATATAGCCATGCTTTGGGTTCTAATGTTGGTAAGTAATCAAGGTGCGATTTCGATTTTGGCTGATTTTGGACGAGATTTGTGCTTGATTCGTGCGATTTGAACAGGTTATGGTAAGGTAAACGATTTGAAGGATTTTTTAGTTAAGGTAAGAACAGGGTGTCGATATGGTAGCTGATTCGCGCGATTTGAACAGGTTATGGTAAGGTAAACGATTTGAAGGATTTTTTAGTTAAGGTAAGAACAGGGTGTCGATATGGTAGCTGATTCGCGAGGTGATTTGCCGGATTCTCCGGCGAGAATCCCGACATGGGCGAGGTGCGGCGATTGCTTTTAGGTTTAGGTTAGGTTCTTTTCTCTGTTTTGTATTGTGGACGATGAGATGGGGAAAAGGCCTGAAGGAAATAAGGCTGGGGCGTGGGCTTCTGATAAGGGAAAATAAAGGGGTAGGGCGAACTGGGCCTTGCGGGTTGGGCTGCGGGTGTGGGGTGATGTTGGGCTATTTAATTAGAGGTAGAGTTTAAGTGTATTAGTTTTAGGAGTTAATTTTAGGTAAAAATTAATTTGGGTAGTGTATTATTAATCAATTAGTGGTAAATTAAATTAACAAATGCAACCCTAGGTATTTTATTAGTCTAAGCTTTAAAATTATTACAATAAAAAATGCGAGTGTGCTATTTAATTAGTGCTTAATGTTTATAATGCGATGCCGTTGTTAAAACTTATTAAATAAAAATTGAGTTATTTAAATGCTACATGCAGATAGGACTTCTTAATTCTTTTATGAATGCTATTATTAAAACGCGTGTGTTAGATTATTATTTTATGTATTTATTATTAAGAATTATGACATGGCTTAAAATTAATAAATATGAGCGCGAGACTCTAAGTGCGTAATTTTCTACGTAAGACGCGGTGCCATTATTAAATTACTTATTTATGCCTGTATTAATGTTTTATCGCTGCATTTTATTATAAGAAATCATAAAAATTATTTTGCAAAATTAGTGTAATTTTATAGCTACTGTCTGGACGGGAGAGTCAAAATTGGGTGTCAACAAACGTCATCAACATTTCATCTACGCAATGACGTCATCAGCATTGCGTCTACGTAACGACGTCAACAGCAATACGTCCAGGCAACGATGTCATCGGCAACACGTCCAGGCAACGACGTGATCGGCGTATGTTCACGGCGGCGGCGGCAAGATACGTGCAGCAGCGATGTCGGCATCAACACGCCCGCACAACGGCGTGATCGGCGTTATGTCTCGCGATGGCGCCCGGCAACAATACGTCTCAGCAACAACGTCAACATCAACACGTCGAACGACGGCGTGATCAACATTATGTCTGCGATGGCGCGAAGAATACGTCTGCGGCGGCGTCGGCAAGATCAACACGTCCAGACAACGACGTGATCAGCGTTATGTCTACGCAATGACGCCAACAACAATACATCTAGGCAACGACGTCAGCATCAACACGTCCAGACAACGACGTGATCAGCATTATGTCTACGCAATGACGCCATCAGCAATACGTCTAGGCAACGACGTCAGCATCAACACATCCAGGCAACGACGTGATCAACATTATGTCTACGCAACGACGTCATCGGCAACGACGTCACCAGCTTTACGTCCACGCAACGACGTTATCAGCATCAATACGTCTAGGCAACAACGTCATCAGCATTATGTCTACGCAATGACACCATCAGCATTACGTCTACGCAACGATGCCAGCAGCAACACAACAAGTCCAAAAAACGACGCTCAGTCTGAAAACGACGCCAATTCCGAAAACGACGCCGAGTCCGAGAATGACGCCAAGTTCAAAAACGACGACAAGTCCGAAACGACGCCATCATCAACATATCACATATACGCAAGTGTTACACCCCGTATTTTCAGGACATGCTTTAAGAACGTACGTAAGAACTCGCAAGTGTTAAGATTTGAGACTTGTAATTTTTTTTTATCGGAATTGTGAAATTGTCGGAAAACGTAATATTGTGACGAATGGGAGGGCGACACTTGTCACCCCCCTTATTGATGCCTTGGACGAAATAGGCATGGCCAAAATGGTCATTGACCATAGTCTTAAGATGACAAAGTCTTCCTATTAATGAGCTTGAGTTTCTTGACCAAAGTCAAAGGTCCCAAGTCTTGATATTTTATAAGACTTCATCTAAACCACCCATTTGGTTACATCTTAACCCTCCATGCCCCTTTATTACACTACTAGTAGCAAGAGTATGTCATTACACTTAGAAAAATTTCCACAAAATTGAAGAACTCAAGGAAGAGCTCTCGGCTTCCCTCCACTTTCAAAGGAAAAATTTTCGTTTCTTGTCCATTAAGCCCCACACTTTAAACCAAGGTTCATGAGGGTATTGTAAGTGTATCTCAATAGAAAAACCCCGGAAAAAGAGAGTTTTCGTATTAGTCGCAAAGCGAAAACCTAGTGGCTTTCTAGGTTTTGGATTGGAGGTTTGAAGGAAAGTTGTTGGTGTGGTTCTAAGGGTCTCGAGGCGGATTGAGGTGTCTTGACGAGGCTCTAGGTTGCTAAGGAGCAACTTCGGTTTTGAAGATTGGATTACAATTCGTTGAGGTATAATCTTGTTCTTTGAAAGTGTTACAAGATCATTTATATTGTTGTTGTTAGCTTTACATGTTACTAGCATGAAGTTGTTAAGTTGAAGTTAATAAGTATTATGGATTACTTGTAGCTTAAGTTCGAAATGAAAAGTAAGTCATGTTAAGTTGGAATACAATTTGATCGTTACTAGAATCGTCGCATGTAATTGACTTGAAGATTCTAGTAGTTATATTTGGTTGCGACTAGATATCATGTTATGCTACCAAGTTGGATTGAAATGGAAATTGAATAAGAATTGGTATTGTTGAACTCAAGGTGACCGAATTTGTACTTGTGGTTTGTAATAGTTTGTTAATTAATTGTATTGAACTACCTTCTATATTGTGGTGAGCCAATTGAAATTTGTATAGTTAATTATTTGTATTGGGTGCCTTCTATATTGTTGTGAGCCAATTGGGGCTGTTTGGCTATTGTATTTAGGCCTTGAAAAAGGTGGCAAAGTAAGTAAAAACAAAGGAGGTGCTGTCCGATTTTCTATAGAATTTGGCGACTTAACACTTAGAATATTCTACGTTTGAAGTAAGAGGTTAATGGACGTATTGTGACCATGATAGGTTGAAGAACTAAGTATAGCGTATCCTACTTGAAGAATGGAATAGCTCAAGGTTGAAGTACTTTGGAGCATTTTACTACTTGTCGACAAGCGTCGCGGTATGTGAACCTCTTCTTTCTTTGGCATGATCCTACGTATGAAATCTCCATGATAGTATTTCAAGATTTCTTCTACTCTTAGAAGTTAAGAAGTATTTGCATTGTTGAATCTAAGTTAAGAGTATGTTTAAATTGTCCTAAGTCCTTACTAGGTCTTATGGGAGACGTTGGTAAGAATGGTTAGGAAGTTATGAGATTTGATTTAAAGACTATGTGTCTTGATTTGTTTAAAGTAAGTAAGTGGATTTTATGTTGAAAATGACTTGAATTTATATGTGAAAGGGGATTGATTTTAAAAGTGGAAGTTATATGATTTTAAGAGAATAAGTTACTTGGTTTGGAAGTGTATGGAACTTTATATTTTTTATAAGTATACGTAAATGGACTTTAAAGAATGTATGTTATGAAGTTTTAAGACTATGAACTTTGGTTGTCTTTGAAGGATTTTGAAACTTTATTTTTCAAGTTATGGGACTTGATTTCTAAAGTATTGATGACATGATTTTATAAGTATAAGCGACATGATTTTAAAGAGTGTATGCTACGAGTGTTAAGACCATAAGCCTTGATTATAAGTGGAAAGGACTAAATTTTAAAAGTATGGCTTAATTTATTTGAAAGTTAAGAAGATGGTTTCCAAAAGAGTATGTGACTTGAGCTTTAGAAAGAAAGGAGGTTTTATGATTCTTTTAAGTATGTATGTACGTAGTATTTTGGATCTAGTTTTCCTAATGTGGTAAGAATAAAAGTGTCTTAAGTTCTCAAAAATGAAAGGTTGTTATAATATCTTTATGGGAAGTTGTTATGACGACTTAAGAAGAAGTGAAAAGATGGTTTAACAATGTTATGTAAGGAAAATACACCGAGCCTACGAATAGGCGGATTCGTTATGAAATACAGGAGCCTACGAATTGGCGGATTACGTTATAAAATACACCGAGCCTACAAATAGGCGGATTACGTTATGAGATACACCGAGCCTACAAATAGGCGGATTACGTTATGAGATACAGAGCCTACAAATAGGCGGATTACGTTATGAGATACACCGAGCCTACACATAGGCGGATTACGCCATATTACCCGAGCCTACACATAGGCGGTTACGTCCTGACACCGAGCTCGCGGGAGGCGGATTATGCTACATGATTCCACAGTGCACCGAGCTCGCGGCGGGCGGATTATGCTACATGATTCCACAATGCACCGAGCTCCAGCGGGCGGATTATGCTACATGATTCCACGATGCAAGGCCCACAGCGGGCGGATTATGTCACATGATTCATCAAGACACCGTGTCCATAAATGGGCGGATTATGTTATGTAAGATAAGTAAGTTATGTGGAAAAACTTGATTAACCTCTTAAGTATGTATGTAAGAATATGATGTTAAATCTTATGGAAAGAAGGAATGGAGCAGTTAATATACGAGTGATTTCGAGAGTTAAAAATGGCATTCTTTTATCTGATTATGATTTGATTCTTGCACGTTATTTCATTTCCATATTCGCAATTTTGTTATCGACCCCGCCAGGCCGCGTTAAATGTCCGCAGTTTAGGTACAGGTGTGGATCATGAGCTTAGGATCTGGTTGGCATTTTAGATGGCTCCGATGTTCGGAGTTGTCATGGCTATGTATATTGGGGTATGGCGGGGCCTGTCCATACGATTGTAATTCTTAAGTGCAGTAGTCACGTATGGTGGGTCTGTTTGTAAAGAAAGGAGGCAAGCGCCGTTTATGTATGACGTCGGGAAGGTAGCCTATCGGTGACTGTTGTTTTACTTCCGTTGTTTTATTTATAAGTTTCATGTATGTTCCGTGATTATCTCGATGTTTACGTAAGGGTGCCTGGGTAGGGCACGATCGCGATCGAGGGTCGGTCGTGGCAGTGAGACAATTTCTCTGCTCTCAAAATTGCGTTTCTTATTCATGCTTTATTATTTTGTCTTAGCAGTTACGCACTAACTTTTTCTTGAGCTTTAGTCTACAGGGCCAGTTGCAGCAAGGACAACATACACACATTCACAATCGCAACACATCTGTGCAAGGACGAAGTCACAACATTTGCAGCATCACGTCAACATAATCGACATCACATTTTACAGGATAACATTTCTATTCACACAGTTATATTGCCTATCATTTTGCCGTAACAGTTATGCACTAACCGTTTGCTTAAGTCTTAGCATGCAGGAGCAGGAGCACAATGTGGATTTTCTCTTACAGCGAACCGGGACAATTTGTTGGGGGCCAACCTTCCCAACGAATGGCAGAAGCAGCCTCAAGCGTCGGTCCACTCATTCCGCATCACCATAAACCCAGCAACATAAGTCAACACCGATACACCCCAGGTTCAAGCTAGTTATTTTTATTTTTTATTTTTTATTTTTAGCACCACGTACCCAATGTCGTCATAACTCGACATTGGGATAAATTTTGAGTCCGCATTAGCCCGCCTTGGTGTTTTGACCATGGTAGCCCAGTGTCGTCATAACTCGACACTGGGACGAATTTTGAGTCTGCGTCAGCCTTGTCGTAATTGCACAACACTTTTAATTCTGAGGATCGAGACAAAATTGGCTATAAGTCAACGTCTTTGTCCGAAGATTCTTTCATCATCTCCATACAAAGAGGGACAAGTTGTTGACACCTAATTTTGACCCTCCCGTCCAGTCATTAACTATAAAATTACACCAATTTTCAACAATAATTTTAATAATTTTTAAATAATAAAATGCAGCAAATAAAACATTAATACATGCACAAATAAGCAATTTAATAATGGCACCGTGTCTTACGTAGAAAATTAAGCACTTAGAGTCTCGCGCCCGTATTTATTAATTTTAAGCCCTGTCATAATTCTTAAATGATAATAAAATAAATAAATACATAAAATAAATAATTTGACAATGACGTCGTGTTAAATAAGATATTCGCATTTATTAATAGCAAGACAATTTCATAATTCGTAAATTAAATTAATTTAATCTAATACATTTATTTTAATAATAGCGCCGCATTTATAAAAGTATTAAGCAGTCCTTAAATATCATATCTGCAAAACATTTAAATAATTCAATTTAATCTAAACTCCATTCAATTTTAATTTAACATCGCAAAATACACATAATAAATAAATTTTAATAACGGCATCACATTATAAAAATTAAGCACTAATTAAATAGCACGCCCGCATTTATTATTATAATAATAAAAATTCAAGCTTAGACTAATAAAACACCTAAATAATTTAATCACAATTTAAATTTAATTTATTTACCATTAATTAAATAATACACCTAAACTAATAACACACTTAAAAACTATACCTAAATTCTACCCAACCCAAACCCTTTAATTCGCAGCCCATTAATCACTAAAACCGTGACCGCCTTTACCCTCTATCCTATATCCATTTGAATTTCACAACCCTTAAACTTCAGTACTTCACCCTCTTAACCCTCCCCCTTCCTTTAGTACCAGCAACCCTAAAACGCAACAAAACCTAAACGTAAAAAGAGAACCCGCCGCACCTCCCTTACCCTCGCACCCCATCGCCGCCAAGACCCCAGCCGAGATTCTCGCCTGAGAATCCGGCGAATCACACCCAAATCTCACAAAATCGCATCCGAATAAATACAAAATCGCAGTAAGAATCAAGCACAAATCTCGTCCAAAATCGCACCTTAAATGCTTACCAACATTAGGACCCAAAGGATGGCAATATAAATGAACCTATTTTACACATGCAAAAAAAATGAGGAGGGGGAATTTGGACAGAGAAAGAAAGGGAGAGAAAATGACAACAGGGGTCTTCGAACAAGAACTCAGTAGCAAATATAATGGAAAGAATCGCAAGAACACCTAGAAACTCTAATTTCGCATACCTTAGCCCCGATAGCACAGAAAACAGAGTAATCAGTAGCATCGAAGCCTTACCTTTCTTTATCGCATAGCACAAAACCTCCGAGTGGATCGACGACTTGACACGCTGCCTCGGTTCGCTGTCCGGAGAAGGTAAACCCATTTTCTCTCATTTTCCCTTGCATTTCGTGAATCTGAGTGTGTTTGATTTGTCGAGAATGGTTTAAGCATGTTTAGTTTTTTTAGTTAAATGAGTAATATTTAACGACTTTGCCTTTAAGTCTTTGTTTTCCTGTTTATAAATATATACGCATGAGTCGGGATAAATAATAAATGTTGATAAAAAGTTTTGCGTATATGTTAATTTTTTATTTTTGTCGATCAGTCGTAGCCTGAATAAATATGTAAATGCTGGGTATCTAATTCGATGATGCAGGATGTCATTAGTTGTGGCGTGAAGTGCGATTTTGGATTTACTGAAAATTGTCTCGATTGTATTGAACTTGTTTGGGAGTGTTATCATGTTAATATATAGTTCATGTATGATTATATGCCCAATTTACATTCTGCATATACGAAGGGCCATTGCTGTTTGATTCTTGTTCATCTCTATGTTCAGCATGCTCGTCTAACTAGTCCTGTGTGCTAATGCTACCTGCTGAACTAACTAAATAATTATCCTTGCCTGTCTAAGTGCAAAATGCCTCCATATTGACATAAAAGTTTCCTGAGTCATCATATGCTCATTTTTTTTGCTGAATTACCTGGAATGGTATTTCCTGACTGTGTCGAGCTAGTATCATGAATGCTGAGAAGTCAATGTGGTGCATCTACTATCGTGTTTCATTATTATTGTCCATCTATTGAGTTTGCTCATTCAATACTGATATATGATTAGGAAAATGTAGGAAACTCAATTTTCTGTGTTAACTCAGTTGCATTAATAAAATGAAGTCGAATCCAGTAGGCTAGGAACTGTTACGTGTTTACATATTGATGGAATAAATCATGATTGCATAGATAACAAGTATAAAGTATAATATAGGGGCAGTCTGTTCCTTTATGACATGACTTGGGCAGACATCATTAGGGATAAAGAGTTCTTAGCATTTTATGTGAAATGATGTGCGAACACTATCTATTAAGGCATATATTGTTGTCTGTTCCCAGCTTTCAAACTATTTCTTGTAATTTGGTTTGTCCTGCAAAATGGCTTAAATTCCCAGTGAAGTCGCCGAATCTGTGTACGAAAGCACATTTGTTTTAGTATGTCTGCTTTTAGTGGTTAAGTACACATTATATCAGAGATAGTTTTAGTCCCTGCTGTCCAGTCCCTTTGATAAATGCTCCAAGTGTTATAGGTCCTGGACCAATCTCCTTACTCCCTTGCAACTTATTTGTGTAAAATCTGGGCAAAGTCTTGGGAATTCCTCTTTGTTATCTTTGATTGAGAGCATGTGACCTCTGTTTGGAGTGAATAAGATTGCTAGCATAAAATCTGAAACATGATTTTTTTTTATTTTAAATGTTATACTTGGATGTCCTGAAGCATACGACCTGATATGAAATTATAACTGGTTTGCTACCTTCTCCCATCATTTAATGACTTGACTTGTTATGTCTTGCTGAAATTATGTACTTGAGGGGGGGGGGGGGGGCTGCTGTCTTGTCTGTTTTTTTATAACAGTAGACCGAAATTTTGAACTATATGTATTAGAAGCTGATTTGCGTTGTCTGTGTACTTGTCCATTATCATCTATTTTGCCATCTGTTGGTCCCTATATCTGTGCAGGATTAAACATAAACTTTGCATTAAATGCTTGCCTGTTATTTAAATAAATTTGGGCATGTACTAATCCTTATCTTCTTTTCTTTGCATGGCACGCATCGGAGCTAAATGAAGAGTCTCATTGCGAGACTCCTCATAAGTTACAACAAACGAGGACATACATCTATGTGCATCTTCATCTACGCCTCAAAACTTCCAAGCCACCGGCGAATGACATCGCCATTCCCTCGAGTCACCTTTATTGCTTCCTTATCCCGCCCCATTTATTTGTTGTGAACTAATTGTCTAACATTGCATTATTATTGTTATACTTAAGAGTAGTTAATCTTAACTCAATAAATTAGAAGGTAGTTTGACACCAGAAATCCATTTCCCCTAAGTTAATTGTTCTTAGCTTGTAATACACCGCCTAAGTTACATTAAAACCACTTCGTAACTCTCGCTAGCACGACTATTCATCTAGTTAAAATATTATCTAACATGAGGAACTCATTTTCTTATAAACTCTACTATTGCATACATTATTTTGAAAGTCATACTTTTAATATCTCTTGCCTAATAGACACCTTTACATGTTAGGCATATTTTATAAATGCATACTTTGCCATAATTAATCTTGCATTACTACCCTTTATATCATGCTATGCAATATAAACATCTTATCTAAAATATTTTACGAACGAATATGTTCCTTCAAAGTTAATCTTATTTTTATAAACAAACATTATGATTTTCTTTTATCATCAAAAAATGCATTTTTCTCTTAGGGATATTTACAACATCTTTTACTTAAATATTTTTAACATACATTTTCTCAGCATAAATAATTAACCCTAGGTTTGAATGGACAACAGCATGTTAGCGAATCCTTTAGGGTGCCTGACCCCTTCCCTTTAGGATAATAAAGAACCCTTGCCCAGAATCTCATTAAGTTTAGCAGACCATAAAAAATGGAGTTAATGTTGACTTTAACATAGTTAATATTTAGGTGTCTTAATTCACCCAAAATAATTAGGTGGCGACTCCGCGAACCCTTTTAACACTTTAGCATTTTTTATTTATTTCCTAACATTTTTATTAAGCAGGGTTCGCTAAAAATGTCGCGGTCGAAAAATGGCGTGACAAGATGTATGTGAGCCGTTTTCCACTCAAGCTAAGGGAGGTTTTCCTTACTTCATAACTTTTACAAACGATTTCACAAGGTTTGGATATGTATATCTTATGACGCACAATTCTGAAGCCTTTGAGAAATTCAAGTAGAATAAGTTAGAAGTAGAGAAACAACTTGAAAAAGGTATCACGACCCTTTGATCAGATCAAGGAGGTGAATACTTGAGTAGAGGATTTATAGATTAGTTGAAATTTCATGGAGTCCAATTAGAATGGACACTTCCTGAAATACCACAAATGAATGGTGTTGCTGAAATGAGAAATCGAACCTTATTGGATATGGTTAGATCCATGATGAGTTTTTCAGCTCTTCCAATATACCTTTGGGGCTATGCTTTACAAAACTCAATCTATATTCTAAATAGACTTCCTTCAAAGTCAGTAGAGAAAACATCATATGAGATATGACATGGTAGAAGTCGGCTCTTACACATATGTGAGCCTGAGGCTGCCCTGCATATGTAAAGAAGATGTTTACTGACAAGTTGGAATCTAAAAGTGAGAAATGTTACTTTGTGGGGTATCCTAAGGAAACGAGAGGATACTATTTCTATCTTCCTGTAGAACATAAGGTCATGGTTTTCAGAAATGCAACTTTTCTTGAAGAAGACTATGTCTATAAGGAATAGAGTTACAATAAGGTAGAACTTAAACAAATTCAAGAACCACAAAGTAACATAGAGATTGAATCCTTGTAAAAAGAACTAGACAAGAATTCAGTGGGAGTATTTTGTGAAGGTGTGTTGCTTAGAGTGCAACCTTCAGCCAGTGGGAGTGATGTGAGAAATGATGCAGAAATGCAAGATTCTCACACACAGCGAATGGAAGATGATACAATAGTTGTACATCCTTCCATTCAGGAAACACATGTAGATGATATTCCTGAAGACTCTCATAGTGGTGGAAACACACAAGAACCTTCTTATGATCAGAATACAAGAACCACAGAAACACAAGATAACCAACTCCGTAGGTCCACTAGGACTCATCGTCAACATGAAAGACTTAATCTCCTTATTGAAAGTCCAAATGAGATAGATATTCCTGATGATGATGAGCCTACAACCTACAACGAGGCAATATTAGACATTGACTCGTAGAGATGGCAAAAAGCCATGAAATCTGAAATGGACTCGATGTATGTCAATCAAGTTTGGAACTTGATTGATTTGCCAACTGGGGTTAGACCCATAGGATGCAAATGAGTCTTCAAGAAGAAGATTGATACATTTGGCAAGGTGCAAACCTACAAGGCTAGGTTGGTAGCAAAATGTTATAATTAGAGGCCTGGGGTCGATTATGATGAAACTTTTTCATCAGTTGCGAAAATCAAGTCCATTAGGATTTTGCTTGCAATAGTTGCATACTATGATTATAAATTTTGCAGATGGATGTTAAGACCGTTTCCCTCAATGATAATCTAATTGAGGAAGTGTATATGATACAACCTGAAGGTTTTACATCCAAGTCAAAACCAAAAGCAGTATGCAAACTACAAAAGCCCATTTATGGACTTAGGCAAAGCTATCAAATAATTTGACTTTGTTAGAAGTAAGGAGGATCCATGCGTTTATAGTAAACGCAAGAAAGGGAGTATTGGTGAGAAGAACTTTGTTTCATAGAGAGATGAAGTCAATCTTGGACAATTGTTTTGGCGGTGAGTTCAATGACTTTCGCTGTAATTGAAAAGTACACAATTCGTTGTTCATGCCCCCTTATTTTTTTCCTACAATGGCATCAGATTCTAGGGTTTTATCTTCTCCTAGTCTGTGTTATCTGTGAAGATACTAGGTTGAAATTGTTGATCTTTAATTGTGGTTTAATTTCTTTTTGCCGTGAATGCCTATTCTAATCAAAGAGGAATGTTGCTGAAGTCTACTTTCTGATTAAAAAATAAATAAATACGATATTAAAAGTCCTCTGAAAATTTAAAGTGTTGGCAACAATTTTCTATGCGCTGCTCTTTAACCATGTGTGTGGTTAATTTATGATACCAAATAAAGTGAATACGGTTTCTCTTGTGAAACATCAACTCAAGTTACAAGAATTTGTGAAGCCACGTTGTTGGCTTTGGAGCAACCTATTTTTGATTTTGGTCATTGTTCTTCAAATTTTGCTTCTACATGCTGCCATGTGATTAACAAAAGATTCTCTTATTAGATGAGAACTTGTAGTGACAAAGTTGCTTCATGTTTTCTGCCTTCACTGTTACGTTTTTTCTTTGTTGGCTTCTACAATAATGGAAGAAGTTTGCTGATGTTTAAATTTTTTGGAAGCAAACTTGAAATAAGATTGTATGAGAGTACTTGTATATCTCCATGTATTAATATATTTGTTGACGTTACTAGAGTACTTGTAGTATGTAACTGAAACAGTCATCTTTTTTATATCAAAGGTGTTCTGAAAATTAATTTCTGTTTATCACACGTTTTAAATTTCAACATGAATCTTATATTTTCATAATCTGATCGTTTAGGGCTTTTGGTTAATATTGTTGAAATATATTGGTAATAACAAGGAACGGGAAAGTCACAACAACAACCAATGTGAACAAAGAAACTTGTCTCGCTGAATCGATTGATGATCAATCTTTCTTTAAGATAATATTGCCCCATATATTCCTTTCAACAGAGTAATAACAACTTATCTCCCAAGATAAAACAGCAACCAAACTAATGAGCAAAGGAGACTCAAGAGTTCGCTATAGGAAGAAAGATCTTAGAGTGTTTGATTGCTAAAGAAGAAGAACAATTTCAGGAAATTGTCTAGAGAATGTGTTAATTGTGTTTTGCAAATGAGCCAAATACCTCATTTTATAGTGTTGAGAAGATGACTTTCCAATTGCCCATATAATGACCTTGATTATGGAGTGTTAATTCAGCCAAATAATTGTTGAATTTATTTGGGATGTAATGGAGGTTTAATGCCTCAAAACCAGCCCAAGAGTCATGTCTTTTCGTCTCCCGTCGCAGCCTCTGGACTACCAGCGTCGCGGCCCTGCAGGGAGGCGCCGCGGCGCCACAACTTCAGAGAGATGGAGGCGCGGCCCGATCGGGCCGCGACGATTCATGACTCGTTTCATCTTTAAACACATTGTACACTTCTTCCTTCATTTACCAACGTGAAATCAACGTCATTTGACCAATAACCGTCTATTACCTTACGTCACAATTCATATTTGTACCAATATCTCTTCCGTTGAGGAAATATGATCCTTGACATTACGTGTGCACGTGTGTGGAAACAAGGTTTTCCACGTGCGGGGCCCCAATTGTTCGAGTCATAATTAGGGCTGCACAAAATTCGGTCCGGACCGAACCGAACCGGACCGAGAAATTCGGTCCGGTCTTCGGTCCCTGTATTTTCAAAATTCGGTTTTCGGTCCGGTCCGGTCCGGACCGAAATTTTTTTATTTTTTTTATTTTTTATAATATATATAATTCCTAATATATATAATATATATAATTTATAATTTTCTAAATTCCTAATATATATAATTCCTAATTTTCTAAATTTCTAATATATAATATTATATAATTCCGGGTCGGGTTCCGGGGCTCGGTTTTTTTTTAAATTGAATTACCAATACTGAAATTGACATTCTCGGACGCGGTGCCACGAAATTTTTACGTTGAAATCTATTGTACATTGTGAGATATTTAGATTTGAAAATGGGAAAAACGTAACGATTTGGGGGAAAAGAAAAATTGAGGGGCACTATGGACATTTTTGGAGAAATCCGGTGAAGCAAACAGACTTTAGTCGGTTTGGGATTATTCGTCTCGAAAAAATACGCGAAATCAATTTTTTTTTAGGTAAAACGGACGTCCGAGCGCAAAGTTATGACCGTATAAAGTTTGATCAATTTACAACCTATATTTCATATGTCAATACGTTCGGAGTGGGGAAATTTGGAGGGTGGGCTGGTGAAGTGGGGTTGGGTTGGGCTGGGGCTGACTGGGGATCAAATTCGGTCCATTCGGTCCGAAAACCCGGACCGGACCGAAAATGACCCGGACCGGACCGAGAAATTCGGTCCGGAGAATCCGAATGTTCGGTCCTCGGTCCGGTCCAGTTCGGTCCGGTCCGGTCCGGTTTTGACCCTTTGTGCACCCCTAGTCATAATTAAATAGGATTAACTTTATTTCACGTTTAATAAATATTCTCAACAAATATATTACCCATTTAGAACGGATTAAAAACAAGATGTGATTTTTTGAAGATATGCTGAAAATTGTGACAGTTTTCTGAAAAAATGCATTCTGTAATTTGATTTATGGAAATTACTTGTTAAGATTTATAAAGTGTGGTATATATTTTCAGAATCTATTCGTTACAAGCTTTCCGTTGATATATTACTCATTAAAAACGAGTGAGATATGATTTTTTGAATTTATGATGAAAATTATGACAGTTTTTTGAAAAACTGTGTTATGTAATTTGATTTATGGAAATTACTTGTTAAGATTTATAAAGTGTGGTATATATTTTCAGAATCTACTAATTACAATCTTTCCCTTGATGTATTATTACCCATTAAAAACGGATTAAAAATGAGTGAGTTATGAAGTGTTGAAGTTTTGTTAAGAAAAAACAAATTATGATCTAATAGTAACACCATTACAATGGTATATGATCCTTAAACGTAATTTCATCTTGTACGAGTATTATGACATATGTTGTCATATTCTTATTGTTTCATTGTTCCTATTTCAAACATGGCTGGACAAGAACAAGCTCTAAGTATTTCAAGCGAAAATTTCCGAAATCGAGCAGGGGACAATGTAGAAGAGTACGTCGTCATAGGACATATTCCCGAAGAGGTGAAGTCATTAGGAATAATGTCTCGAGGGCGTTGCAAAATATACTAAGGGATCAAAGGGCTACACGAAGGGAAGGAGAGAGAAAAATTAGAGAGTTTAAGGCTTTTAAGATGCCTCATAATGCTTCAGTAGCCTGAACATGTTGAACGTTTTCGATTAAAATGAGATGAACTGGCTAATTTTATTTTAATCTTGGATTGATTTTTTTTTAGCTATTTTAGTAGATTCCCTCCGACAATTTTGGGGTAGTATTTTAATTGATATTTATCACGAGGTCTGGCCCACTCAATCTTTTGAGGTGTATGTTCGAATACTTGGATTCGAGTGGGAGAATTGTGTCCTTTTGAACTTGTAATTTGCATTGTGATATTTTTTCAATATATGTCCTTATGAACTTATAATTTGCATTATGAATTTCTTTTCAATATATGAAATTATGTTGTTTAACTTTTCTTATGTTACATTTTATTTTTATGGATTGAGACTTAATTGAAAGTCATTAAAATAAGATTCACACTAAGATTTTTGTTCAATTTGTGATTAAAACGTTTAGCTTGTAGATGATTATCGGAAACTTTGTGACCTTTCGATTTTACACTAAATGTGAAGTCATTTATGGAAATTAATTTACTTGAGTGTGAATATCACATACATAAATTGTTGAAGTAAATATTGATGAGTAAACTTGCTTAAGTTATCGCATTTAACAAACATGACATCAAAAAACATCATTGCTAATATAAAAAAAAAGGCGAGAAACTGAACGATGAGAATTACGACATCTGGAGTCGTAAGATGTGGTCTGTGCTGAAAGAGCAAGATACTCTAAAAGGCATTAACCACAGTCTGGTTCACCCAGGAGAAGGTAACACTACTCAACACAAAAGAGATCTCGAAACTTACAATGCATGAAAAAGAAAGATTTCACTGCACGTGGAATTATTGTAAGCTCTGTTGATTATGATCTTATTCACGAATATGAGAAATATGTGACTGCTTATGCTATGTGGGAACACTTACGAGAGACATATGAGGTACTACTGTGACCCGCCTTAGACAACTCACTATAAAATTTGACACTTACAAGAAGCTCATGATCATAATGTCAAGCAACACCTTAGGGTGATGTCTCACATGATTGCTCAACTCAAAAATGCTGGTCATGTTATCTCTGATGAGTAGTAGGTTCAGACATTGATCCGAACTCTTCCCAATAGTTGGAAACACTTGAAGGTTAACTTAACCCATTGCATCAAAGCCTTTTCTGATGTTGCCCTTCAAGTTGAGCTTGAAGACAAACGGCTTGGTGCTACTAAAACTGTATATGGTGCCTATGTGGAGGAATCACGAGGTACGAAGTCTTCAGTCTTCGAGCGCAAGAAGAATTAAAAAAATGACAGAAAGGGTAAGAAGATTGGGGAAGGATCGTCCAAGAAAATGAAGAAGTCAAATCTCAAGAATGAAAAACGTTTTTGCAAACAGAAATACAAGAGTAAGATGAAGTGCTACAACTGCTATGTTCTGGGGCATTTTTCCCCTGAATGTCCCGAGCCGAAAAAGGTAGCATTTTAAAATGCATCTCTAAGTGCTATATATATGTTTCTAGCCCTGTTTTACTAACTGAATCTTATCATTTGTGAATTGTAGACTTAGGGGCCACCGACCATGTGAGTCGTGATCGAGAAGCGTTTGTGGAGTTCCGTCAAGTTTCACCTAGATAAAGGTGGATATATGTAGGAAATAATGCAAAGCTTGAAGACAAAGGGATATGCACCTGCAAAATAGATTGGAGTGGTGGCGGATCTTTGATGTTGCATGACGTCCTATGTGCTCCAGAGATTTTATGAAACATAGTATGTGTTTCTGTTCTTCTAGAGCTTGGTTTCTGTTTAAATTTAAGTCGCAATGGTGTTAGAATTACTCAAGATAATATTTTTTATGGTTTTGGACTTCATTATGATGGTTTTGTCATTTTAGATTGTAATCCTTCAACTTATGACTATTATGTTGACCATTGTGTAATTGCATGTTATTCTGGTAACAATGATGTTGATGTTATTACATGGCACGTAAGATTAGGCCACATAGGGCAAGACCGAATGAATAGATTGGCAAAGGAAGGGCATTTAGGTCCTTTCTCAAAAATTGAAATGTCAACTTGTGAAAATTGTCTTGCCGAAAAGATTACACGTAAACCATTTGGGAAGGCTAAGAAAGTTGATTCCGCATTATAATTAATTCATTATGATATTTGTGGTCCGATGAATGTGAAGGCAGTGTCTGACGCTTTGTATTTTCATTACGTTTATTGATGATTTCACGCGCTTTGGTTATGTTTATTTGATTTCTCATAAATCTGAAGCACTTGAATGCTTTAGAAGATATATGAAGTTGAGAATCAATTAGATAAAAGTATAAAGACTTTAAGAACTGATAGAAGCCGTGAATATTTATCAAAACTGTTTGAAGAATTATATAATGAAAAGGGCATTACGAGACAATTAACTACTCATTACACACCTCAACGGAATGATGTAGCAAAAAGAAGGAATAAAACAATATTGGACATGACAATGTTTATGACGGAGCATGAAAATTTACCTATCTCCTTCTGGTGAGACACATTGTTCATTGTGGTATACTTATTGAATAAAGTGCCTCCTAAATTAGTTACTTCCACTCCCTATGAGCTATGGACTGGTAATAAATCAAACTTGAATGATCTACGACATTGGGGTTGTGCTGCATATGTAAAAGATCATTTTGGTAAGTTTTGAAAATTAAGTCCAAAAGAAAAGAAATGTATCTTTATAAGATACCCTGAACACTCCAATGGGTATGTATTCATTGGTGAATTAGAAGATGGAAGTATAACTGAAATTGAATCACGAGATGTCACATTTCTAGAAATGATTTTTCAAAAAAGGGCGAAATAAAAGAATGAGAGCCTCTTTACGAAATGTTGAATTCAGATGACCAGACAATGTCTTTAGACATGTTTGACAATTAAATAGATCAAGGATTGATTTTTGATCCAAGTGGGAGTTTTGAATCCCAAAATTCTTTAGAGGAATCTGAATTTCAACTACGTAAGAGTACCAGAAAAAGTGTGCCTAGACGATCTTATAAGATTGAAGAATACGTTGTCTTGGTATCTCCCACAAAATTGGATGAGCCTAATTCTGTGACTGAGGCTTTGGAAAGTCCTGGAAAAGATGAATGAATGAAGAATTGGTGTCCATGAGAACCAACAAAGTCTGGGATTTGGTTGACATTTCTTCTGGGTGTAGAGCTATTGGGAATAAATGGGTTCTCAAAATTAAACGCAAAGCAGATGGATCAATAGAAATATACAAGGCATGATTAGTCACAAAAGATTTTACCCAACAAACTGGAATAGATTACGAAGAATCATTTTTAACAATTGTGAAGTTTACCTCAATTAACTTACTTTTGGCTATTGTTGCACATTTTTATCTTGAATTACATCAAATGGACTTGAAGACATCTTTTCTCAATGGAAAATTAAACGAGAAAATCTACATGAAACAACCTGTAGGTTTCGTCGTTAAAGGCCAAGAAAAGAACATATGTAAATTAAAAAGATCAATTTATGGTCTGAAGCAGTATTCAAGGTAGTGGCATTTGATATTTTACAAGGAGGTTATTTCATATGATTTCACCATGATCGATGAAGAGCATTGCATTTATGTGAAGAAGTCTAATGGAGTGTTTCTAATTCTTTCCCTTTACATGGATAATACTTTATTAGCCAAAAATAATTGGAGTATGTGAAACTATCAAGTCATGGCTCTCAAAGTCATTTGACATGAAAGACATGGGTGAAGTAGACTATATATTGAGTGTTAAGATCCAAAGAGATTGTTACAAGAAGTTTTTGAGTCTATCTCAAGAAACTTATGTAAAGAAAATTTTGGAACACATCCGAATGAATAGTTACAAATCCATGAATATTCCTATATCTAGAGGTCAGACTTTAAGCCTTGAAATGTGTCCAAAGACTGAAAAAGAAAAAGAAGACATATCTCGAGTTCTATATTCAAGTGATGTCGGGAGCTTGATGTACGCTATGATGTGTACTCATCCGAATATTTATTATGCCATAGGTCTGGTGAGCAGGTATCAGACCAATCCTGGAAGAGATCATTGGAAAGTTGTGAAGAGGATATTTAGATACCTAAAAGGAATTGTTGATTATTCACTATGTTATAGTGAAAATAATTTACACTTAAGATGGTATACAGATGCTGATTGGGCCGGTGACCGGAATGATAGAAAATTGACATCCGACTATGCTTTCTTACTTAATAGTGGTGTTATTTCATGGAGAAGTAAGAAACAAACTTGCACGACACTTTCGACTATAGAAGTTGAGTTCGTGGCTTGTGCATCTGTAGTACAAAAAGCTATTTGGTTAAAAAAATCTTTGAGCATTTGGGCATTGCAAAGAATTATCAAGGATCAATAATTTTATATTGTGATAGTCAAACGGCCATTGCATACATAAAGGATCCTAAATATTACAACAAAACCAAACACATTGACATCAAGTATAACTTTATAAGAGACGTAGTAACAAGTGGAGAAGTAACTTTACAATACATATCTACACGAAAAATAACAGTTGATACTTTTACAAAGGCGATATCTAGAGACCTATTTGAGAAAAATGTTATGGCCTTAGGTTTGCGTAGAATATGATCATATTTATGTATTGTAAAATGACTTGATTGTTATAATATTATAATCAATATTTGACTCTTGAATTTATGTTCATATCTTGTATGCATGTGATGATGTGTTTTATTGATAAAATGTGTCAAACAAATTGCGAGCTTAGTTCTCTTACACGAGCAAGCACCTCTTACGTTGAGAAACGTGAAGAGATGAATTTCACCATCATATTATGACTTGTTTTGTAAGCCGGATGTGAGTTTCTCTAAGAAGATGGATTTATGGATCATTGAAGAGAGAAGCTCGGGTTAGACATCTGGAGATGTCTACATCAAGATCTCTATGGTGTTGAATGAGCAGAATAATGAGACACACACGTCAATATAAGGTGAGAACACCGTATCACGTGTTTCATACCACGCGTGCTTAGCGACCAACGAGTTAATGGAGTAATGGATCCCTGCTTCTTCATTGTGTGAGACCCAAAAAGTAATATTGACTTTCCACTGGAATACCCTTTGACCTTTTACGATTTCTTGAAGTATATATAAGTGTTGCTACTTTAGCATGTCACTAATAGGTATGAGTGATTCGGCAATGCAGTGCATGTCTAGGAAAGAAGTTGATCTGGGATAGATAGTTTCGAGTAGAAAAGGAAGATAATTAACATTAGTAATTTGTATACATAGGCCGGCCATTACACTTACCATATGGGTGTCAAGTGTAATTGTGAATATAAAGTTAAACATGAACTCGAGTTCACCTTTTTAGAGGATGAGGGATCAGATAATTAGCTACTAGAGTAGCAGATGATATCTGGGGTATTGCGAGTAATAAGATCCTTGTGTTAGTAGTGATTTTTTCCCGTATGTGATCGAATTTCCACATAAGAGCTATCGTAATTGTTTTGAAATGTTATAGCTCTTGATGCTCGCAGGTTGCACCAACTATTTGCCTGTATGAATTTCGTGTGTTGTGGATCCACCCCACTATGAGCGAAGTGGGAGATGTTGGAATATGGGTTGAATCAATCCGGTTAGGAGATATAAGAATTTGTGGGTAATAGGAGTTATCACATCCCCTATAACTCCTCCAGAAGTGAACGTGCAGAAGGGTGGGGGAGTTACTTCCTTTTCACCGCTTCTACTCTGTATTAATAAAAGACATCGTTCTCTGTTCATATGAATATCTCCTCTCTAACTGATTCTATCCAAAAAAAAAAATACACACAAATTAGGGCATTTAGTTGGTGAGAAGAACTTTGTTTCCTAGAGAGACGAAGTCGATCTTGGGCAATTGTTTTGGTGGTGAGTTCAACAATTTCCGCTGCAATTAAAAGGTACACAACTCGTTGTTCTTGCCCCGTTATTTTTTCCTACAATGTGTTTGCATTTATTTCGCTCGAGGTAAAACGTGACAACTTAGCTAAGAGAAATTGTGGATCTATACATTTTTAGAGTTCATGAGAAAAATATACCACTTCATACATGATTTATACCCTGCACACGAAAAAGAAAAAAAATTACAATTGCACTTATACAATAATGAAAATGAGGTTGCAAACAGAATTTCTTGTTCGACTACAGTTCATGGATCAATGGTCCATTACTAGGCAGTATACACATCCCCCTTGCTATTTCCAAATATGGAAGGGCACCTCAAATTTCTTCAACTTATTTGTGTTTGAGTGTGAAATAATGAGAGCTAATTTTATGTCCTCTGGTCTTCACAGTGACTCACATCGTACGAAGAGCAAATTGTAAAGGTGGCTCACCATCTACATGCACAGCTTGACCCTCATCGCAATACTGATAATGTTCGCACATCCTCAAGGAAGTTAGATAATCGCTACATGTAGATTTTGAAAAGCACACGCTTGAAGTTGGTTAACCACCAACAAGCAGTGGATGAGAGGACCAATGCAAAGAAAGGAACTTGCTAGACACGGGCGGACTAACGAAATAATCATAGGTGGGCCGACTAAAATAAAAAAAATATATATTTAGCGCTCAAATAATTATATTACAATAGCAATTTACGTTCTTTCGAATCCCGAAAATCATTGATAATAACATCTATGTCAAAGTCATCGACAATTTCTCTTTCAATATACCCTTTTCCAATTCTGAATCCATCAACTGTGAACACTTTTGAATTTCCCGGACTATTAAACAAAAAATATGGATGACAAAAGAGTTTGTCCCTTGACTTTGAATAATCCAACCATGGAAAAGTTATAAACCAATGATGTTGACAACTTCTTTGATGGCCAACGGGACCTGAATACGGGAAAACATATTTTCCATCCGGGTGACCCTACCTTCATTGATATGAGCACGTCTAACTTCATCACGCTGGCCAAAAGGATATTCTTAAATTTGAGCTCACTCAGCGGGATCATAATTAATAGAATTAATACTAAGCTCTCTTGGCCTAGCGCGCTTTGAAGTTTCTCGTTCACTTGAAACCCTGACATTTGTAACATGGTCATTTACCACAGGTACATCATTTTTCAAAGGTTTAGTGGGTTCTTTTGTTTTAAAGAACGAACTAATATTTTTTTGTGGTTTTGACATTTGTATAATATTCCCAAATCTGACAAAAAAACAAACATTTAAAATAACTAATCGTCTAACTAAAATTGAATTGCAACCACAATATTACTATCATAAATTAAATATTTCTAACAATTCATCCAACCCAATCAATAAAAGAATTGGTTTAAAATTAATTATTTCCCTAATTTGCAATCATAATTAACAATCCAAATTAAACCCAAAAATTCTATTTATAAAACCTTCAAATAACCTAATAAAATAATAGAGAGAATACTACACACATGGAGAAAGCTTTCGTTGTCATTCTACTTGTTGTCGCTGAAAATTGCAATTCTTCACTCACGCACGTGGTTTAGAGTAGTGACTTCATGATTTTTCAATAGGTTAAATCTTTTTTTTGAAAAGGCAGTTGGCCAATACTAGTAGTTAATTTTTTTTTTAAAATAGGGATGGGCCAGGGCCCTGGCCCAAGGTATGGTCTGCCCCTGTTGCTAGAGCTCCCATTCTTTTTTAGAACTAACCTTCTTATTAGGACAAAAGGTCAGATAGCAATGTCCATCTCCCCAGCAAGTTCCACTTGAGATGTGGCTTTGTTATCTGCTTGTAGTCGTTCTTGTTGGGAGTTTGTGTGAATAGGGATGGAAGAACTGAAAGGTTAGACAAGAAACAATGGTATAAACATTTGTTGAGTCGAGTGATGACACTCTCTCTTTAAGGCAAAATTACCCTGTATATAACGACTTACGGATAGTGGGTAATAGCCTCCCACGATAAAACAGCAACAACATTCACAAGTACAAGCCAAATACTTGTGAATCTCTAGAAGAATTAAGAACTCAAGATTTCTAGAAGAAGAGACTCTCAAATAATCTCCAGATTTTGGATATGTTTTTGAATGATTTCGAATGAGATTTGAGAACTCTATTTATAGGTGTATGAGTGGTCATTCACATGCCATGTGTGTTGACAGTCATTTTTGACCCGTTTTTTGTATATTTGTTGCAATTTTATGTGTTTTAGGACACCGCATTTTAATCATCATTTTTTGCATTTTTATCTTTTTATTTTAAATTAAGCATTATGTCTTTGTTAATATTATGTTTCTATTATTATTACACCATCATTTATTTTAATAATATTTGCATCTCTTTAAATAATTAATTGACACCCCGTTTTAATTTTTAATTAAACATTAAACATTTGTTAAATATTGTATTTTATTATTATTGCATCGGCATTTGCATTTTAATAATTTTGCATCTTTTTAAATACTTTTTCTTTTAAATAATTAACCCGTTTTGCATTTCATCAAATCAGTCCCAATTCGAGGCTTAATTCGGATCAGTCCAATCCAACACCCTTTTTATTTTTTATTTTAATCCAACACCCTTTTATTATCCCATCTAAAAATTAAATACCACTTTTCATTTTCCCCCCAAAATCAAACCCAAACCTAAACCCGAAACCTAAATACTCATATAAATAAAACATACCCCTCTCTTTCATTCCCAGAACAACATCATCATCAGCCGCCCATCTCAATATACTCTCCTCCATTTCATTTTCAAATCCCTAACTCCTCTCATCCTCTTCACCCATATCCTCAACTCCCGTCGCCATCGACCCCCCATCCGGCGAACCCACTGTCGAATCACCACCACAACATTGTCGACCTCACCTCCTCACCCCGTCGACCTCTCTCTCTCACTATCTCTCAGCCGCACCCCACTGCTCTCTTTTGCTCTTGTCACTGCCACTACCTTGGCGGCGTCGCTCCGGTGTTATACCGTTGAAGTGACACCGTCGCTCTTCTATCTCGCTTTTGTTGTTGTTGTCGAATCTGGCCGAAGTATGAACTCCGGCGATGACATAAACTGTGTTTCCGTTTTCTCTTTTGGTTATTTTTGCCACCATTACCGCGGTGTTTTTCTGGCTACATTACTGTTATTCTCCCTTTTTTGCTATTATATGTTGTTAGCGTTTGGACTTATTTGATTTGTTGTTCTCGCCGGAGTTTCGAAAACTCACATTTTGCTTTATTTCGGTATCTGTTATTTGCTTGTACTGTTGGACTGGATTTGTGGTCGCTCCGGCGACTCTCTGGATATTTCGGTAATAATGGGTGTTTTTCGACAACCGTTGGTTCTTCTTCTTCTTTGTTCTTGTTTGATGGACTTATTTTACGATATTTGGTTAGTGGCGAATTTTGAAAACTCGCGATGTTATAATTTTAGGTAGCCTTTCCGTGAACCGCCATCGCTTTCTTCTTTGTTGGGGCTGATTTTGACATTTTTTGCCCTTTTATTTATTTATTAAACTGGCTGAACAGATACTACACTCTTGGGGTATTTACTGATTTTGAACAGATATTATACTGGCCAATGAAAAAGTTATCCCTCGATTTTTAGCCTCCACAGTTGCAAAGACGAAAAATAAAATAAAATGAAGCTTTCTGGGCGTTGATGATTTCTTCTACTTACACAGGATAACCAACATGCTTGTTGTGAGCGAGTTTTGAATTTGGACTTGTTTAGGATGTCCCACTTTATTTTATATATCTGAGCCCTCCGTGTTTAAAACTATTACTGTTTTGGCGCGAATTTGAAGGTTTTATTTATTTTATTGTTTCTAACAATTATGGCCGATGAAGGAATCTCCGTCTGATTTCCAAGGCCTCCCCTGTACAAAAGACAGATTTATTTTTGGCTTTACTTATTAATTTTTGTCATTGCTTTAAAATTATTTATTCTATTACTAACACTTTTACTAAGTGTTTATGCAGGTACCCGAAGATCATCTTGTGCAGAAGGCCTAAAAAAGGCTAAAAGAAGTCCCGGAGTTTTATTCGATTTTAGCTTTATTATTCTGTATTGCATTCCATTGTAATTGTAAATTATGAAAACTGCATAAAATATGTAGAATAAAAAAGGCAATAAATAATTAACCTAGAGTTGAACGAATAACCGCAAGTTAGCGGATCTTAAAGGATGTCTAACCCCTTCCCTTTAGGATAATAAAGAACCCTGATCCAGAATCTCATTAATTTCGCAGACCATTAAATGGAGATTAATTGCAGTATTTTTATTGCAATAAATCAAGTGTCCTAATTCACTTAACTAATTAGGTGGCGACTCCTCAAAATCAGCATTATTGCTCCATCCAGGGAACCGCGCCAAAGAGCAATGTTGCGGATACCGTTCAGACCCCGAGGTCAAAAACGGGTGCGACAATATGAATACACTAATTGGGGTCTCATAGAACTCTTCAAAGGTTTCCTTGATCATGCCAAGAGTTTGCTGATTCATGACCTTGAAAAGAGTTCAGAATCCTTTGATTTTCGATTCAATACACGTAGAGCGTCGCGGCCCTAAACTGGTGACGCCGCGACGCTGCGTAGGCAGTAACTAAACTCGAGACACTGGACGACCGGTGCCACCGTGGCGCTGGAAGCGTCGCAGACCTTGGCCAGGTAGCGACGTTGGCCCATCGTGGCTCGGTGCCGCGACCCTTTTACGGTGCTGCAACTCTTCCCCAATTTTCATATTTTGCACATTTCTTCTTTTCTGATACCGTCGTGGGAGACTCATTAATTTGGCCAATTAATCGTCCATTCTTACATGTCTTAAGAACACTTAACATGTGTACCAATATTTCTTTCACTACATGAAATTTAGCGACGTTGTACGACGTATGTATGTGTGTGGAAATAATATTTCCGACATGCGGGGCCCCATGTGTTCAAGTCATTAAGGACGGAATAAACTCAATCCCACTAGGTAAATTTCCAACAATCTCCTCTTGAAAGAGGTGTTGGTGCACGCGAGGTGTCAACCATTAACAATCTATCAGTGGAAGTATATTGCATCGGGATAGGTAGCCTACGACCTTGAACTTTCACTAGTCTAATACCATCAGACATACTTACTGCGCGGTGAACGTGGTGTCTTGAACCATCAGTATTTAGTGTATGTCAAGACAATAATAAAGACACAGTAACTATCCAATCTCTTGTTTATTCATTATTGTTTGTCTGTTGTGGCCGTGAACACACTTGGATTCTTAAGTGTGTACGATTGAGGCAGCTTGTCCTCGCACTTAAATAGATGATCTCCTACGAGGTACCATGCAGTACCCCACTATAATAGTGTTAGGAATCATTAAAAGTATCCTCATCTTAACCTCAACTCTCGAGGGTTATGTTAATACTTTGACACTTAACCTGTACCCACCATGCATGTAGCACTTAATGTCCATCACGGGAAGGCTTGGATTAGTGTTTCCATAAGGAATAAATATGTAAAATGCTCTTGCTTTTCTCGAAGCGCTCAGCTGATCCTTTACAACTTAGTTTTCTCATTGATTGGGATCTCCAGTCAGTATGGTTGGGTTACCACCGTATCAGCTCTTATTGATTGGGTTTTAAGCCCATTCCCATAGACAGGAAGAACATCTGATCTTTGGGTAATCCATTAGTCAAAGGGTCAGCTATATTCTCCTTTGATTTTATGTAATCGATTGAGATGATACCTGTGGAGATCAATTGCCAAACGGTCTTATGTCTCCTACGAATGTGTCGAGACTTGCCATTGTATATGTTATTTTGTGCCCTTCCTAATGCCGACTGACTGTCGCAGTGGATCATTACTGAAGGTATGAATTTATCCCAACAAAGGATATCCTCCAAGAAGTCATGAAGCCACTCAGCTTCTTCACCTACTTTGTCTAAAGCGATGAACTCCGATTCCATAGTGGATCGGGCGATGAAAGTTTGTTTGGAGGACTTCCAGGACACAACCTCACCACCTATTGTAAAAATATACCCACTGGTGGACTTGGTGTTCCTTATATCGGATATCCAGTTTGCATCACTGTACCCCTCTAGTATAGCTGGATACCTCGAGTTATGTAATCCGTATGACGTTGTATATTTCAAATACCATAGTATTCGACTAAGCGCTTTCCAATGATCATGTCCGGGATTACGTGTAAACCTCACCAATTTATTGACGGCATAAGAGATGTCAGGTCGGGTACAATTTGTCAAATATATTAAACTGTCGATCACCTGCGCATATCGCTCTTGAAGCACGGGTGCACCACGATTCTTATCAATGCTTTGATTCATATCCATTGGTGACTTTAGTGGCAGACAATCAAACATCTCAAACTTTCTCAAAACATTCTCTATGTAATGAAACTGAGACAACACTAGTCCGTCAGATGATTTAGAAACCTTAATTCCTAAAATGACATCTACGACACCCATGTTCTTCATGTCAAAACATTATTTTAACAAGTTCTTTTATTTTCAGGATCAAGGTTCGACTACTACATGTGATCAACATATCGTCTACGTAAAGGAAAATCATGACAAATGAGTCAGAGTTTCCTTTCACGTAAACACATTTATCACATTCGTTAATGGAGAAACCTTTTGATAGTAGTGTGTTGACAGTCAATTTTGACCCGTTTTTTGTATATTTATTGCAATTTTAAGCATTTTAGGACACCGCATTTTAATCATCATTTTTACATTTTTTACATAATATTCTATGTTTATTTCTTCACAAAATGGCATTGCATCTTTTTATTTTAATTTAAGCATTATGTCTTTGTTAATATTATATTTTTATTATTATTATATTTGCATCTCTTTAAATAATTAATTGGCATCCCGTTTTTACTTTTAATTAGGCATTAAACATTTGTTAAATATTGTATTTTATTATTATTGCATCGTCATTTGCATTTTAATAATCTTGCATATTTTTAAATAATTTTTCCTTTTAAATAATTAACCCGATTTGCATTTTGTCAAACCAGTCCAGTACGAGACACAATTCGGATCAGTCCAATCTAGCACCCTTTTTATTTTTTATTTTAATCCAACACCCTTTTATTATCCCATCTAAAAATCAAATACCACTTTTCATTTTCCCCCCAAAACCAAACCCAAACCCTAAACCTAAATACCCACTATAAATAAAATATTACCCTCATTCACTCCTCTTCTACAACAAACAACAGCAGCCGCACCTCACTTCTCTCATTTCTATCTTCTTCATCTCCACATTAAACCCGTCGGATTCCCCTCCCCTTCACCCCATGCTCGTCCGTCGCCACTGCCTCGAATCACTGTCGAACCCCTTTACCCGTCGAACCCCACCACCACTGCTCCTGAACACCACCACCACAGCTCATGAACATCACTGTCGAACACCCCTTATGTTTTGAGACTTCATCTCTTTCACACCCCATACCCCAGCGAACTCCACTGTTGCTCCTCGTTGGAACCCCCACTGGACAATCACAATGGCGGCGTCGCTCCGGCGTTAGCCGTGAAAGTGAAGTCGTATTCTCTTCTCCTCTCACCTCTGTTTTACCGACGACATCATTTCGATATTATTCTGGGGTTTGTCTGTTAATTCTGTTTATTGTACTGACTTGTATGTTTTTGTATCTCGCCGAGGTTTGAAAAACTCGGACGAGTTTTGTTGTACTTTATCTCACGATCTGTTGACTAGCTTCAGTTTACTGAAATGTTTTCTTTCGATTTGGATTTTTAATGAGTTCCGCTCAGTGACCTTTGAGGTTCAGCGCGTTCTTTATTGTCGGCATTGATGCTATATATTATTGTCGGTTTTTTGGACTGATTTTTAATCCCGTTAAAATATTTTCCGGCGACCTCTGTCGGTCAGGTTTGCTCCGGGTTGTTACTGTTGGGTATTCTTATTTGTCTATGGTTCGATATTTCCGGCGAGCCACTGCCGTCGTGATTTTGCCATCGAACACGCTCATTCTTGTTTTGAACATATTTTTAGTTTTTGGCTACCTGCCGGAGTTTGAAAGAAAACTCCGGCGATGTTTTGAACTTTCCGTGAATTTCTGCTTTGCTCGAATATGTTTGTTGCTCTTTGCCCGTTTATATCTTGCTGAACTATTTGCTGCTACTGCTTCTTTTATTAAATTGATTTTGAACAAATTGCTACATTTTGAATATTGGGTATTTACTGATTTTGAACATGATACTACACTGGCCAATGAAAAAGTTATCCGTCGATTTTTTAGGCCTCCACAGTTGCAAAGACGGAAAATAAAATAAATGAAGCTTTCAGGGCGTTGATGATTTCTTCTACTTACACAGGATAACCAACATGCGTTGTGGCGAATTTTTGGCAAGGACTTGTTTAGGATGTCCCGCTTTATTTTATATATCCGAGCCTCCGTGTTTAAAACTATTCTTGTTTTGGCGGTTGAAGGTTGTATTTATTTTATTGTTTTTAACAATATTGACCGATGAAGGAATCTCCGTCTGATTTCCAAGGCCTCCTCTGTGCAAAAGACGGATTTATTTTTTGGCTTTACTTATTAATTCTTGTCATTGCTTTAAAATTATTTATTCTACTATTAACACTTTTACTAAGTGTTTATGCAGGTACCCGGAAATTATCTTTTGCAGAAGGCCTAAAAAGGGTTAAAAGATGTCCCGGAGTTTTGTTTTATGTCGCATTTAATTTTAGTTTTATTATTATGTAATGCATTTTATTTTAATTGTAAATTATGAAAAAATGCTTAGAATAGGTATAATAAAAGCCAATATATAATTAACCTAGGTTTGAACGAATAACCGCAAGTTAGCGGATCTTAAAGGATGCCTAACCCCTTCCCTTTAGGATAATAAATAACTCTAATCCAGAATCTCATTAATTTCGCAGACCATTAAATGGAGATTAATTGCAGTATTTTACTGCAATAAATCAAGTGTCCCAATTCACTTAACTAATTAGGTGGCGACTCCTCAAAATCAGCATTATTGCTCCATCCAGGGAACCGCGCCAAAGAGCGACGTTGCGGATACCGTTCAGACCCCGAGGTCAAAAACGGGCGCAACAGTATGACGACTCCGCTGGAGATATCAGGTTCTTGATCAAAGCAAACCCAGGTTAATTAAATATTGCGCTTTATTTTGCTTTTATATTTGTTGTAAATGTTTTATATTGTTTGCTTTTATTTTGTAATTAACTACGGATCAAGGTTCGACTACTCCATGTGATCAACATATCGTCTACGTAGAGGCAAATCATGACAAATGAGTCAGAGTTTCCTTTCACGTAAACACATTTATCACATTCGTTAATGGAGAAACCTTTTGATAGTAGTGTACTATCAAATTTTTCATGCCATTTTTTGGGAGCCTGTTTCAGCCTGTACAGAGATTTTACAAGTCTACAGACTTCCTTCTCTTGTCCTGGAACTACATACCCCTCGGGTTGTTCCATGTATATTTCCTTTTCCAAATCTCCATTTAGGAAGGCAGTCTTAACATTCATTTGATGTATTTCAAAGTCATACAATGTTGCGATGGCAATGAACACCCTTGTAGAGGTCATTCTAGATACTGGGGAGTACGTATCAAAGTAGTCAAGGCCTTCAGTTTGTCAGTATCCCTTAGCTACCAACCTAGCCTTGTACGTGTCTATGGATCCATCAGCTTTGTACTTTCGCTTAAGTACCCACTTACAACCTAGTGGTTTATTTCCCGGAGGAAGATCAACCAACACCCATGTGTGATTTTGCATTATGGACTGTATCTCACTTTCCATAGCTTCTTTCCATAGCGGTGCTTCTGGGGTTGACAATGCCTCTACAATTGTCTATGGTTCATTCTCAACCAGATAAGCTAGAAAGTCTGGCCCAATATATTTCTATTTCCTGGACCTTTTACTTTTCCTAGGTTCAGCCTCAGGATCAGTTGGATTCTCATCCATATTTGTATCCATTTGGTCAAAAGTCATCAGATCCCGTGGAATCATGACTCCGTTTGCGCGAAGTGACTTCATTTTCCTTTTTAGGAATGACTGTCTCAAAAAATACAACATTCCTTGATTCGAGTATTGTACTCCCGTGAACATCTGGTACACTTGACTTATGTACCATAAAGCGATAAACACTACTGTTCTTTACGTATCCGATGAATATGAAATCTACAGTCTTAGGTCCTATCTTGACCTGTTTTGGTTTAGGTACCTCGACCTTAGCAAAACAACCCCATACTCTTAAGTATTTGGAAGAGGGTTCTTTACCATTCCATAGTTCATATGGAGTTTTCTCCTTGCCTTTGTGAGGGACTCTATTAAGAATCATGTTAGCAGTAAGAATGCCTCTTCCCACATGTTTTGTGCAAGGCCAAAATTGAGAAGTAGTGCGTTCATCATTTCCTTTAGCGTACGGTTCTTGCGTTCAACAACACCGTTTGATTGGGGAGAGTATGGTGTAGTCGTTTGATGAATTATGCCAGATTGGGCACAATATTCCGCAAATGGAGCTACATACTCTTTCCCTCTATCGCTACGAATTTCTTTAACTCGTAGGCTCAATTAGTTTTCAACCTCAGCTTTATAGCGTTTAAAGACATCAAACGATTCGTATTTACTTTTGAGTAAGTAAAGGTAACAATACCTTGTGCTATCGTTGATGAAGGTCACAAAGTACTTGTTCCCCCCTCTAGTTTAAGCAAACTTTAAATCACAAATGTCTGTGTGAATGAGTTCTAGATGAACGGTATCTCATTCTACTGAACAGAAAGATGACTTGGTAAGTTTTTCTTCTATATATACCTCACATTTAGATTGAGGGTTTATAGAGTTATATGGCAACAACTCCAACTTTACCAATCGTTGAATTGATTGGTAATTTACGTGTCCTAATCTATGATTCCATATATTGGACGACTCAAGCAAGTAAGAAGAAACATTTTCATTTTCATTCATATTGCGGATTACAGACATGGCGTTTAATTTAAAGAGGCCTTCACAGGCGAATCCTCTTCCTACAAAAGTGTCATTCTTAGTAATTACAAACTTGTTGGATTCGAACACTATTCGAAATCCAACATGCACTAACACTCTTCCTGAGATCAGTTTTTTTCGGATGTCCGGAACATACATCACCTTCTTTAGCTTGAGATCCTTTCCGGAAGTCATCTTGAGCACCAATATGCCTTCTCCTAACACATCAGAAGAAGCATTGTTGCCCATATAGAACTTCTTGTCGGCAACTGCAGTGTAGGTGTAGAAAACATTCCCGTCGGAGCATATATGATGAGTGGAACCCGTATCAAACCACTACTACTTGGGGTTCTCCACCAAGTTTGCTTCTAGCACCACGGCTGAGAAGTCTTCAATCATATCATTGAGATCTTTGTCTGCAACGACGTTAGCCTTGGATTTCTTCTTGCCTTTCTATTAACCTTCTCTTGTTGCTCGCGCTTAAGCTGGCGGCAGTATTTAATCATATGGACAGCCTTGCCACAGTGATGTCAGTTTCCTTTGAACTTTTCGGTTGTATGACTATTACCATCTTTCGGAAACTTTCGTTTCTTACTCGGATTGCCTCTGAGTTCAACCATGTTTTCCTTGACCTCGACTGGTTGTTTGCCTTTAGATAAGGTCTTCTTGTTATCCTCGTTAATATGGATCTTGATAATAAGTTCTTCAAAAGTCATCTCCTTGGATTTGAGCTTAAGATAGCTCATGAACTCGCTCCACGAGGGAAGCAGTTTTTCAATCAGAGAAGAAACCAAGAATGCTTCATTAAGATTCATGTCTTCTAGTTCCAGATCATGAATGATCAACTGAAACTCTTGAACTTGTAACATGACAGACTTGTCATTCACCATCTGAAATTTTAGAAATTTCCCGACAATAAACTTTTTAGCGCCAACATCATGAGCACTGTATTTCTTATGCAGTTTATCCCACAACTCCTTAGCGGTATTGTTGCGCAGTATACCATATAAAGCGGATCGCATAGACAATTTAGGATGTAATTCATGCACATGAAGTCATTTTGACTCCAAGTGTCAAACTTCATCATCAAACCATTGACAACCTAGGTACCTTGGCCCACCTCAATTGTGTTATCGGCTTGAGTGTCCATCTCGTCTCCATTAGCAAGAGGATCTTCAGTTAGTTATCTAGCCATAACCAACACAGTGAGGTAGAACAACATTTTCTGCTGCCACCTTTTGAAATTACCATCCGAAAACTTCTCGGGATGTTCAACTTAAAAGTTGGGAGGAATCATGACGTTTCCAATGGTTCCAAAATTGAAACCAGCGATCGGGGCAGTAGTGTTTCCCGAGGTAGCAGTACCAGAGGAAGTGGCATGAGTAGAAGCAGAGACTGGATCTTTTCCATTCACCATCTTTAATTCTTCACAATACTAATTTTACCTTAAACTGTTAGGAGTTTGTGTGATCATGGATGGAAAAACTGAAAGGTTAGACAAAAAACAATGGTAGAAATGTTTGCTGAGTCGAGTGAAGACACTCTCTCTTTAAGGCAAAATTACCCCATATATAACGGCTTATAGATAGTGTGTAATAGCCTCCCAAGATAAAATAACAACAACTTTCACAAGTACAAGCCAAATACTTGTAAATCTCTATAAGAATTAGGAACTCAAGATTACTAGAAGAAAAAGAAGAGGCTCTCAAATAATCTCCAGATTTTGGATCTGTTTTTGGATGATTTCAAATGAGATTTGAGACCTCTATTTATAGGTGCAAGAGTGGTAATTCACATGCCATGTGAATGCACTAATTGGGGTCTCATAGAACTCTTCAAAGGTTACCTTGATCATGCCAAGAGTTGGTTGATTCATGGCATTTAAAAGAGTTCAGAATCCTTTGATTTTTGGTTCACTACACGTAGAGCATCGTGGCCCTAAACTGGTTGCGCCGCTGCGCTGCGTAGGCAGTAACCAAACTCGAGACACTGGACGACCGACGTCAAGGCCCTGTCCGGAGGCGTCGCGGCACTGGAAGCGCCGCAGCCCTTAGCCAGGTAGAGTCGTGGCGATGGCCCATCGTGACCCGGTGTCGGCCTATTACGGCGCCACAACTCTTCCCCAATTTTTGTATTTTTCACATTTATTCTTTTCTCATACCATTGTGGGAGACTTATCAATTTGGCCAATTAATCATTCATCCTTAAATGTCTTAAGAACACTTAACATGTGTACCAACATCTCTTTCACTACTTGAAATTTAGTGACATTGTATGACATATGCATGTGTGTGAAAATAATATTTCCGACATGCGGGGCCCCATGTGTTCAATTCATTAAGGACGGGATAAACTCAATCTCACTAGGTAAATTTCCAACAGTTCTTACTTTTCCCTTCCTTTGTATAGCTGAGAGATAGGACAATAAAAATGATAGGAATAAGATGGTTTTCTCAGTAAATGTTTAAATTTTATTATGTGCATTATGTGTTGGAAATTTTACTAACGGGGGAATAAGTTTATCCCATCATTTATGAATCAAACATAGGCGTGCAGCATGTCGGAAACCTTGTTTCCACACACGTGCACACGTGGGGGCTAAATATCATAAATTTTCTTAGTGAAAGACATATTGGCACACGTAAGAGTAACATGTTGGAGACATAGAATGATGGACGGTTATTGTCGATAATAAATCATATTCCACGTCGATTAACGAAGAAATGATTGTGCGAATTGTAAGATGGAATGGGTCGGAAAAGACCGCGGAGCCGTAATGGGCTGCGGCGCCGGAAGTACCGAGCCACAATGATGGAACACCATGGCACCCTATGGGCAGAATGGTTCTGGCTACTTGGAGCCGTGACGCCAGTCAGGGAGGGTCGCGGCGCTTTCCGGACAGTGAATCTGGAGACGAAAATTTAAGAGTTTCTCTTGAATTTTGTGTTGGGTTTGGAAGAATGAACCTCCATTAATTAAGCCATTATGTGAGTCATTATTTTGAGTGTATTCACACATTCATAACTTGGCTCAATAAACCTCCATTAAAGCATTCACATTTCAAGTGAAGAGACATCTTTGTCCGATAAATTGATGCCTTTGTGGATCAGTTTTAAGAAGTGTCTAACATACTTCACTTTAGATTAATAAAGCCTCATGCACTTCACTTCAGATGAAAGTCTTACACACTTGTCAAATATGCTACTTCAGGATGTTATGAACTTGTTACACCACAAAGTTCAAACAGATCTCTGAGTCAATCCTTTTCTTAGAAATTTCATAGATAAATCTTCTTCGTTGTTCTTTACGAAGAAGATAAGCCACTGCTTTATCATGGGAGACAAATGCCCTGCTAACGTTAAAGCATTTATACGGGGGAAATATTGTCTTAATGAGAAAGGGACATCCCTTGACCCACCGTGTGGTGAAACCTAACCAATTTATTATTTGAGTCCTTATTTCAGACAAAAGGATCAAAAGCTTGCAGCAGTTGAAGTTGCCAACGATAGTCCAATAAAGCATGTAGTTGTTGAATCTACATACATGTTGCGATATTTCTAGATGCTTACGAAGTGTACGTATCGTTCAAGTAATAAAGATCTGTAAGCCCGAGTTTATCATCCACAAAGACTGGTTTATTATCGGTTATCTATTCTATGGTATCTATTTGGTTAACGTTCTTTGGTTGGAGATTTATAACTAAAAGATTATAACAAATGCAGAAAATAACTAAGAACGATAATACTTTGGGTTTTAAAGAAGTTATGATGGAAATAGGGTATTCCAATCTCCTCGACTATCCACTCTTTCACGTGTCAATGCAATGCTAATGATTCTTCTTCTTATTAAGATAGTAGGTTAACTAATCTGTCATTATATTCTGGTTAGGACATACAAGAGATCAACCTTGTGCAGAAACCTTCTATATTTCTATGATAGATTTTACCACATAAGAGGATTAAGAATAATAACCTTAATTACTACACAAGTATAGGGGTACTTTCGTCCACGATTTTAACCTATGTCTAGAAAATTACAGCATATTCAAATCTCACCTTTCAGACTTTTAATTCGAAATCATATAAGTTGTGATAATTAAGAGCCAATTAATTATCAAGCAATCATAACAATATTGAATAGATCTTAATATGCTGAAGAAGGAATCAATAACTTTGCATTAACTATATGAAAGAGTTTCAAGAAGATTCGATGGAAAACCCTACTAAAGAGATTAGCTCCTAAACATTGTCATGTCAAGAACTAAATTACAATCCAACATAAACTGAAATTAAATAAGGGAAAGAAAAATAACTTGAACAAGTTTTGTCTCCAATCTTATGTTGTAGCCTCTAATTCTTACCTCCACAAAGTATGATATGGGATCCTTGAAATAAGGTCAGGGTTTAGGGATTTTATAGCTGAGAAAAATTGTCTTTCAGACCATAAAACCCATGTCCAATTCGGCCCAGGAAAATCAGATTTCCTCCTCGGCGCCGCGGCCCTGTTGGCTGGCGCCGCGGCGCTGGAAGTCCTGCGCCCAAATCAGACCCCTCAGTATTATTGGCGTCGCGGATCTCACGACGTGATTTACCTAAATTGCGTCGTTTTGTTGTCCGAACTTTGTATATTTCTTTCGTGCTTTCCGTGACTTCTTAGGCTTCATTCCTTGGACTTTAATGTGCAATTCCATCTCAATAAAGCTCATTTCATCCTCAATTATGTCCTTCCTAATTCATGATCGTTGTGACTCAAAAGAAAGAAAAAAACAAACCTAATACTGTACTAAACACAAACGAAATGTGTAAAATACTAACTAAAAAGGACTCAAAAGAGTGTACCAAAATAAACTCAACAAACACCTCCAAACTTACACTTTACTCTCCCTCGAGTAAAGCATTAAACAAAAACAAAGACAAAAACAAAATCAAATAAAAGACTCAATGAAATGGATCAAGTAGCTATAACAATGCTTCTTCAAAATCACGGATGAAAGTTGAGATAATATGTTAGAACATACATAGCATGAATATTCATCAATCTAGAATTTTAAGTTACATATTTCGTAAATTCACTTAGATCATAACCAATGGAAACATAAACACCTAACCTATGCATGTCAATTTCATTCTATCTTTCCAAAAATGCTATAGACCTGTTTACTTGTTATTCTCCACTAATCATAGACATAAACCTTAAAGATTATCAGGACTTTTACTTATTGTAATGTAGGCTTAGGCAGGGGTAGGTAAAAGTATGCATTTAGGCTCAATTACGTACCATAAACATTTTTCATTCAACTCATTTTTCCTTTTTTTTGACTTTCTTTTTAGTCTCACACCTATTTGTCCCTTCTTTTCTTTTGAGAGAATGATATGTATTATAAATAATAAGCACCCCCAAACTTAAGATTTTGCATATTTTTTCATTGGGGTGCATCAAATTTTCATTCTCTTTTTATCTCTTTTTCAACACTTCTCATTCCAAGAATTTTCAATTATCACTTATGGCACAACAAAAGAATCATAGGGTGTCAAACAAAGATATTATTTAGGCTCAAAAGGGTTGACTAGTGATACAATTTATGTCAGGTTATGTAATGGGCGGTAAGAATGACTATCAAAGAAATGTCTGAATCATCTCCCTAAACATGTATATCTTAACTATTTCGCCTCAAATAACAAGCAAACAGATTTTCTAAACATTTCTTTCCATAATTGACAACACATAGGCTAAGCACAAAAATCCCAAATAATCAGATGTCATGAATTTTTGGCATATCTAACCTAAGCACATAGATTTTGCTTTTAATTTCATTACATTATCCCACTTTATCTACTCAATATCTTTAACAACTACACATGCTTGATCCATAAAAAAAATGACTTATAAAACAAATAAAACAAACAAAAAGACTAAAAACAAGACTCACAACAAAATAACAAAACAAAGTAAGACCCCCCAAAACTTAATCGCCATATTGTCCCCAATATATGAAGATTAAAAATAAAGGGACAACTTACTGACACAACACAACGGTCATAACAGAGGTCTGGGAGGAAAAATTCTGAAAATTGCACAGTCATGGGACTTCTCTGAACTGTTGGCGTCGCAGCCCTGCATGTTGGCGCCGCGGCCCTACATGTTGGCGCCGCGGCGCTGCTGCCAATGTTTCCTTTTTCCAGCGTTTTTGATCCTTTTTCTGCTCAGGGTCAGTTTCTGCCTTTATCTGTCATCCAAAAACACTACACATACCAGATCATGAGACTGTTCAAGATAAAATAAAATAACTAAAACAAATATTGAAATAACATAATTATAAACATTGGGTTGCCTCCCAAGTAGCGCTGTCTTTAACGTCTTTTAGCCGGATGCAGGTTACTTACAAAATTAAGGGGGTAAAGTATCCCCTCCACATATCCATTTTAGCACCATTCTCTCTCTCCTCATCCTCCTCTTATTTTTCACAGTGTTGATTTCAGAGGAGTTCAATTCTTTTTCCTCAATTGCTAGTTCAGAAGTCTTACCATCAGGTTCTTCACGCTGCTTTGGTGTTACCCCACGAGCATCAGTGCTTGTAAGGCTTTGCTTAGACACAACCTTATCAATTATTTGAATAGCAAAACATCTATCATTGACTTGAGGTTCAGTGGGTGTCTTGAGAACTTTGAAGGTCATCTCCTCATCTTGAACTCTGAGCTTCAACTCTCTCTTCTCAACATCAATAAGTGCCCTCCCTGTGGCTAGAGTGGTCTCCCAAGGATCATGGGCATGTTGTCATCTTTCTCCATATCAATAATGATGAAATCAGCAGAAAGGATGAATTTACCCACTTGCACCAAGACTTCTTCAATTATTCCTCGGGGATGTACGACTGAGCGATCTGCTAGCTGCAAAGTCACTGTTGTTGGTCTTTCTTCCCCCAAACCAAGTATTTTGAACACCTAGAGGGGCATAAGATTGATACTCGCCCCCAAATCACATAAAACCCTTTTACATGTAACATTCCTATGGTGCAAGGTAAGGTGAAACTTTCTGGATCGATCAATTTTGGGTGAAGTTTCTTCTGCAAGATGGCACTGTACTCCTCTGTTAGCACCACTATCTCATAATCTGCCAGCTTCCTTTTTAAAAAAAGAATGTCTTTCATAAACTTCACATAGACTGACATTTGCTCCAAGGCCTCAATGAATGGAAGATTGATATGCAGTTTTTTTTAATTTCTCCAAAAAAATTGAAAACTGCTTATCTAAGACCTTCTTCTGCAGTCTTTGAGGGTAAGGAATTTTGTCTGTGTAATCCCTCATAACTACTGGTGGAGCCTTTTCTAAAATAGGGCGGTCATCAGTAACCCCCTCATTTTTCTGCATTCGTTGTCTTCTCCACATCATTCTCCTTCTCCACCACTGGTTGGGCAGCAACCTACTCTAATTACTTCCTACTTCTCAAGTTGATTGCCTGGCACTGTTCTCTTGTGTTTATCACAGTAATGCTGGGAAGATTCCCTTTCTCTCTATTGTTCAGCGTGTGTGCCAGCTGTCCCACCTGTGTTTCTAAATTTCTGATAGATGACCTAGTCTCTGTCATGAACTGTTGGGTCTCTATCATAAATTTTGTCTGAGTATTGGCCAAGGATGAAATGGAGGACCTGGTTTCTGTCATGAATTGAGTCTGAGAGTTGACCAAGGTCAACAGTGCTGCTTTTATGTCATCTGGCTTCTCTTGTGAAATTTGGTGGGTGAATCACTTTGTGAGGATGAGGCCTAAAATTGTGGTTGCTGCCCTTGGTCATTCTTCCACGAAAATTTTGGGTGATTTCTCCACCCCAGATTATATATTTTGGAGAATTCATTGTTATAGGGCCTCTGAAAACTCCCCACTGCCTGAGCCTGCTCCATAGGCACATTATTTGGGTCCACTGCTGTACACCTATCAAAATATGGGGACCCCCACAAATTTCGCAACTCACTGGTGTCTGAACCGCTTTAACTGACATGGTACTCTGCTGCATCTGTTTTGTCAAAGTGGCTACCTGTGCAGTCAATGCAGTGATAGCATCCAACTCATGAATCCCAGCCACTTTCCTGTCGTTCATTGCTCTCTCATCGGCCCCCTGATGGTTGTTTGTGGTCATGTCTTCTAGAAGATCATGTGCCTCATTTGCACTCTTTCTCATGAACGTTTTCCCTGCTACAACATCAATTATAGTACGAGTTGTACCACACAGCCCATTGTATAATATGTGGACTAACATCCACTTTTCAATCCCATGATGCGGACACTTCCTCTGCAAATCTTTAAACCGCTCCCATGCATCTTATATTGATTCTCTCTCCAGCTGATAAAAGCTATTCAACTCACCTCTGAGCTTCGCTGCCTTAGCTGGGGGAAAGAACTTTGCAAGAAACTTCTGTGTTAAGTCTTGCCATGTAGTGATGGAGTTCCCCTGTAATGAGTTCATCCATCACTTTGCTTTATCCCTGAGTGAGAATGGGAAAAGTCTCAACCGAATGACATCGTTAGTAACACCATTCTATTTAAATGTTACACACAGCTACATGAAGTTTGTTAGATGCACATGGGGATCTTCAGACGACAATCCCCTAAACTGAACTGAGCCTTGAACCACGTGCAATATGGCTGGTTTAATTTCAAAATTATTGGCTTCGACAGCTAGAAGCCTGATGCAAGTCTGCACCCCTGTGATTGTAGGCAACACATAGTCCCCTAAGCTCCTTTCTGCAGGGACTTGTCTTAAGACAGGAGGTAACTCATCTTTCATCGATGATCTTCCATTGCTACAGAATCAACAATCCTCTTGTCTTTCTTCTTCTGTCTGCACAATCTTTCAATTTCAGGGTTCAAAGGGATAGGAGTGTCTGCTCCTCTCCTACTTCGCATAAACTAAGTTTCCTGAAATTGATCAAAAACAACAAACAGATCACGACAAAATGTTCTAAAAAAAATATATAGAAAATAAAAACCAAATTAGAAATAAGAATAGATAAATCGATATTAACAGTACGCCAGTCTCCGGCAACGGCGCCAAAAACTTGTTGCGATATTTCTAGATGCTTACGCAAGTGTACGTATCGTTCAAGTAATAAAGATCTGTAAGACCAAGTTTATTGTCCACATACACTAGTTTATTAAGTACCGGTTATCTATTCTATGATATCTATTTGGTTGACGTTCTTTAGTTGGAGAATTATAACTAATGCAGAAAATAACTAAGAACGATAATACTTTGGGTTTATAACAGTTATGAAGGAAATAGGGCATTTCAATCCCATCGACTATCCATTCTTTCATGTGTCAATGCAATGCTAATGATTCTTCTTCTTATTAAGATAGCAGGTTAACTAATCTGTCATTATATTCCGATTAGGACATAAAAGATCTCAACCTTGTGCAGGAACCTTCTATATCTCTATGATAGATTTTACCACACAGGAGGATTAAGAATAATAACCTTAATTACTACACAAGTATCGGGGTACTTTCGTCCACGATTTTAACCTATGTCTAGACAATTACAACATATTCAAATCTCACCTTTCAGACTTTTGATTCGAAATCATATAAGTTATGACAATTAATAGCCAATTAATTATCAAGCAATCATAACAATATTGAATAGATCTTAATATGCTGAAGAAGAAATCAATAACTATGCATTAACTATATGAAAGAGTTTCAAGAATATTCGATGGAAAACCCTACTAAAGAGATTAGCTCCTAAACATTGTCATGTAAAGAACTAAATTATAATCCAACATAAACTGAAATTAAATAAGGAAAAGAAAAAGAATTTGAACAAGCTTTGTCTTCAATCTTGTGTTGTAGCCTCCAATTCTTGCCTCCACAAAATATGATATGGGATCCCTGAAATAAGGTCAGGGTTTAGGGATTTTATAGCTGAGAAAAATTGTCTTTCGGACCATAAAAACCATATCCAATTCGGCCCAGGAAAATCAGATTTCTGCCTCGGTGCCACGGCCCTGTTAGCTGGCGCAGCGGCGCCGGAAGTCCTGCGCCCAAATCAGACCCCTCAGTATTATTGGCATCACGGCGCTCACGACGCGATTTTTCGAAATTGCGTGTGATGGTTGACCTTCCTCCGGGAAAAGAACCTTTGGGTTGTAAAAGTGGATACTCAAATTGAGTACAAAGTGGATAGATCTATTGACAAGTATAAAGCCTCAGCTACTTGGACATGTGCTCCTACGTGAATAGCTTAACCTTCAGGGTCATCGCAGTATTGCGTGACATGGATGTTGAGACAACCTTCCTAACCGGAGAGTTGATTTTTGTGGACTGTTGGGCTTCTTCCTGAACTTCTATTCTGGTCCCTGAAATGTTTACATTTTGGTCTTGAAAGTTTCAGATAAAATAGAAATAATGAATCTGACTACAGAAACGTTGACTCTGAAGATAGAAAGCCAACTGTTGGGAAAACCAAAAGTCCGAAAGTGGAAGAAGAAAGTAATACGGAACAACCCGAGGGGTATGCGGTTCCAGGGAAAAGAATAAAGTCTGTCGACTTGTCAAATCTCTATGCGACTGAAACAGGCCCCGAGGCAATGGTACGAAAACTGTGATAATACTCTACTATCTAAGAGTTTCTCCATTAATGAGTGTGACAAATGTGTCTACATGAAAGGTAATTCTGACTCGTTCGTCATGATGTTCCTTTATGTAGATGACATGTTGATCACAGGGAGAAGTCCTAGGTTAATCCTAGAGACTAAGAGTATGTTGAAACGATGTTTTGATATGAATGATATGGGTATTGCAGATGACTTTTTAGGAATTGGAATTTCTAAAACATCTAAACGAACTGGTCTAAATCAAACTCATATGTGTTGTAGATTGATAGTCTCGTTGAAGTCACCAATGGATAGAAGTCATAAAAATTGACTAGAATCACGGTGCACCCATATACCAGGAGCGATATGTGCATGTCTCAATTAGTTCAAAGTATACTACACACTACAATCGACCTGATATCGCTTCCCAAATCAACCAGTTGAACCAAGTTCACTCGTGATCTTGGAAACAATCACTGGATGTCACTAAGACAGATATGACGATATCTGAGATGTTCACTAATCTATGGATTATGGTATTCTGGATTTTTGGCCGTTCTGGGAGAACACAACGATGTAAACTAGACATCGGATATGAAGAATATCATAGCCACAAGAGAATGTGTATGGTGTATCTTATAAAAATCCTCTAAGCCAACTTGCATCGGCCGATTCGTGAGGGAATCAAAGTCTCTCTCTTTATACAAATCGTGAAAGAAAGTTGAGTAACTTCACTACATCTTAGAGGAAGTCCTTTATCGGGAGTAACCCGTGCCTTTGGCAGTTACACACTGTGGCTAGCCAGTCGGCTTCTGGAAGGGCACAGATGACGGCGTCTCGACATATTCGTCAGAGACATAAGACTGTTAGACAGTTGATCACCACGGGTATCATCTCCATCGATTACATAAAATCAAATGAGAATATAACGAACCCGCTAATTAAGGGCCTACCCAAAGATCAGTGTACTGTCTATCTAGGGGAATGTGCTGAAAACCTAATACATACGAAACTTTGCGCTGGTAACCCAACCATACTGACTGAAGATCTCAAGAATTTGGTTCAATGGGAAAACTAAACTGTAAAAGGTTCAGTAGAGCGCTTCAATGAAAGTAAGAGCACTTCAGATAATGATTTCCGTTAAGAAACATAAGTCCAACAACCGTTCCCGCGATAGACTTTAAAGTGCTACCTGCAGACTAGATAAAGGTTAAATTTTTAAACCTTTTAATGATCCTCAACAGTAACATTAAGGTTTGGGAAACTTTTAATGATTTCTACAACTCGTGGAGTGGGGTATAGCAGGATACCTTGTAGGAGATCACCTATTTAAGTGCGAAGTGTGGCCGCCTCAAATGAACGCACTTAAGAATCTATGAAGTTGTCCACGGCCAAAACGGACAGAGCTATAAGAAGAAACAAATAAGGTAAGGTATTGTGTTGGTACTATTGTCTTGGCTTACACTAAACACTGACGGTTCAAGATATCACGTTCATCGCGCAGTAAGTAAGTCCGATCGTATTAGACTAGGGAAGGTCCAAGGCCAAGCGCTACCTCTCCTGGTGCAATATCTTTCCGCCGGAAGATTGCTAAAAGTGGCACGATGTGTGTGCACCATCTCTTTCAAGAGGGAATTATTGGAAATTTTACTAACAGGGGAATAAGTTTATCCCGTCATTTATGAATCAAACATAAGACGTGCAGCATGTAGGAAACCTTGTTGTCATACACGTGCACACATGGGGATAAATATCGTAAATTTCCTTAGTGAAAGAGATATTGACACACGTAAGAGTAACATGTTTGAGACATAGAATGATGGACGGTTATTGTCGACAATAACCCATATTCCACATCGGTTAACGAAGAAAGGATTGTGCGAAGTGTAAGATGAAACGGGTCAGAAAAGACCGCAGAACCGTAGAAGACTGCGGCAACGGACGGACCGAGCCGCAGCACCTCCTAGGAGCGCCGCGTCGCCCGTGCAGTGAATGTGGAGACAGAAATTTAAGAGTGTCTTGAATTTTGTGTTGGGTTTGGAAAAATGAACCTCCATTAATTCACTCATTATGTGAGTCATTGTTTTGAGTGTGTTCACACATTCTTTACTTGACTCAATGAACCTCTATTAAAGAATTCACATTGCAAGTGAAGAGGCATTTTTGTCCTAAAAATTGATGCCTTTGTGGATCAGTTTTAAGGAGTGTCTAAGAAGTGTCTAACATACTTCACTTCAGATAAATAAAGCCTCATGCACTTCACTTCAGATGAAAGTCTTACACACTTCTCAAATATGCTACTTCAAGATGATATGAACTTGTTACACCACAAAGTTCAAATAGATCTCTGAGTCAATCATTTTCTTAGCAATTCCATATTTGTGTTCCTCGATAGATCTTCTTCGTTGTTCTTTACGAAGAAGATAAGTCGCTGCTTTATCTTGGGAGATGATGCGCGATTTATGCACACACTAAACGCAAGTGCACGTGTCGTGACAAGTAATATAGTCTAGAAGACCGAGTTATCGTCCTTAGAGATTAGTGTCCAATTATCAACCTTTATTCTATGGTATCTCTTTGGTAACTGAATATTTGATGAATTATTTATAACTATGATTATAGATGTTAACTAAATTACTTTATTTTACTTCAGATAATGTGGAAATAGGGCTTCCAAATCTCCTCAACTATCCGCTCATCTTACTTGTTAATGCAAATAATTATGGTTCTTCTTCTATTTTGAGATAACAGGTTAACTAAGTCGTTTTATACTCCTGTTAAGGTAATATAAACACTCAACCCCAATATAAAATCATTTTATCTTTCGATGACAAGATTGACTATAAAGGAGGATTAAGAGCAATAACCTATTAAGCTACACAGGTATCGGGGTACTTTCGTCCACGATTTAACCTATGTTTATTCAACTACAACATATTCACAATCTCCCCTTTCGGCTTTCGATTAGAAATTATATAAGCTATGATAATTAGTGATCAATTAATTACCAAGCAATCAAAACAACTATTGAATAAATCTCAACAATAATAAGAAGAAACCAAAACATGCATTAATTCATAAGAATGAGTTTCAAGCGATTCGATATGGAAAGCCCTAAATTAAATAAAATAAAGAACAAGAAATTACTTAAAAGAAAGTCTCTAATCTTGATCTCCAAGTTGTGATGAATTCTCTAAAGTGGGATCCTTGAATCTGACCTAAAAAGGTCCTTTTTATAGCCTATAAAACGTCCAACAACTTTTCCTTCTTGGCCTTGGCCCATTCTCATTCGGATTTGGCAGATTTTCCGCCTCGGCGTCGCGGCCCTGCAACTGGCGCCGCGGCGCCGAAACTCCTGTGGCTCACTGTTCTTTGGGCGCCGTGGCGCTCTGATGCTGCTGGTTGGTGGCGCCGCGGCACCGCCTTGTTTCTCTCCCGGGTTGCCAACTTTTTAGCTTTTTGAGCTCCGGAACCTCTGTTTCTGCCATCTTTTCGCTCCTTTTCACCAATGTGTCACTTTAAACCATTATGACTCAAAAGAAAGAAAATCTATCCTAAGACGACACATATTTGTACAAAAAAGGGCAAAAGACTAACTAAAAATGACTCAAAAAGTGTATATAAAATACACCGATCAAATACCCCCAAACTTAACCTTTGCTCGCCCTCGAGCAAAGAACAAAAGAAAGAAATAAAGACACAAAGGAAAAGAAAATAGAGTGACTCAAAGACATTGATCACTTTACTGCATCATTGTTACTTAGAAAAGCATGAAGGTTAGCAGAATAATATGCAGAAACATATAGCATGGATTTTTAGCATTCTAAACACATCAAGTCAGATATTTCGCAAATTCACTTTAATCATGCTCAATGGAAGTAAGAATACCTAACTATGCATGTTAATTTTAAAATCCTATGACATGTTTACTTGCTATTCTTCACTAATCATGGATACACATATTAGAGATCTTCAGGGCTTTTCAGGGTTGTAATGTAGGCTTAGGCAGGGGTAGGTAAAAATAGGCATTTAGGCTCAATTTACGTACCATAAGCTCTTTTGCTTTCGATTCTTCTCTTTTCTTTTGATTTTTTTTCCACTTCATACCTATCTTTCCCCTCTTTTGTTTTGAGAGAATGAAGTGTCTGATGAATAGTAGGCACCCCCAAACTTAGGCTTTTGCCTATTTATTATTACTTTTTCATTGGGGTGCATCAAAATTGTTCAATTTTTTTTTCTCTTTTTTAACACTTTATATTCCAATCATCTCAATTTTTCACTTATGGCACAAATATGGAATTATAGGGTGTCAAAGAAATGTCATATTTTTGGCTCAATGAGGCTGACTATGGATACAATTTAAATGTCAGGGATAGGTAAAAATGGTAAGAAAAGGCTAACAAAAAAATGTCTGAATCATCTCCCTAACATGCATATCCTAACTATTTCGCCTCAAATAGCAAGCAAGCAGACACATAGGTTTAATCATTAACAATGCACAAATCAAGCAAGATACCCCAAATAGTTTGATTTCATGAATTTTTGGCATATCTAACCTAAGTGTTCAGATGGTTGCTTCTAATTCCATTACAATAGTCAACCTTACTTCACTAGGCGTTTCAAGTAATGCATGATCTTAAAAAAAATTATGACTCAAAAAATACTCAAAAATACACAAAACAAATAAAAAAGACTCAAAGACAATAAAACACCAATACCCCCAAACTTAAATCACACATTGTCCTCAATGTGTGCAAGACTCAAAAAAATAAAAGAAAAACGGGACAACTTACAAACTTGGTTTAAAATGGTAGCGGTGGCGGCGGATAGTGCATGGACCACTGGTTGAACAAGGAACTCATCTCATCAAATCTCTGGTGCAACTGTTGTTGCTCCTGCCTTAGTTCTTGCTGTCCTTGCCTCAGGTCCTGTTGACCTTGTATCATTATGTCAAAACTCTGCATCATCCTCCTCTGGTTCATGAGTAACTGCTCCATTATAGGCACCAGAAGTTCCAATTCCAGGGGCTGCTGGCGGCTGCTACCTGCCTCATGCTGAGCCTCTGTGTCAGGCTCATCTTCATCCATGACAGCCTCTGCTGCTGCTGCTGCTGCGGCTGGTGTTGGTGCTGGTCTCCTTCTCGCTGCTGCTGGAGGGACTGGTTCTGGGAAGGCATGCACTACCCCATATGACACAGGAGGTTGGCCCTTCTCATATGTATCAGTAGCTAGGGTTGAGACTCCATTTCTAGAACATAAACTGCAAATAAGTGATCCATGTCCCAACCCACCTGTAGTGACCAACCTACTGCTTTTTCCAATGTTCTGCAATATCTCCTTCCCAACATCAATCGTCTTCCCTTCCATAATTTCATATATCATTTTTATTCTTTCTGCTGGCACTCTGGTGAAGTGCGTCGATGGAATCAGGCGGGCACTGACGAAGTATAACCAACCCTTGGTTGTTTTGTTGAACTGACATCTGCTCAGTCCTCTTGATCCATTTCGTGCAATATCGAACTCAGCCCCAAGGTAGCATAATGTGTTTGCGACGATATCCCAATTGATGTTGTTGGCGTCTCTAGACCAAGTTCTGAAATAACTTCGATCGTCGCCTCTTTCTTCAACATCGGCTGTTCTTAATAGCTCATTCACCACTTCGGCCGTCACAGGCACATATTGTCCTCTCACAAAGCACCTACCATTTACCCTCTCCGGAAAGTTAGCATAAAATTCTTTCACCATTACGGTGTTCTGTGGTACTATTCTTTCCGGATTAACAAATCTCTTCCACTTCATGACCTCTATTATTGCCCGAATAGGCTCATAGACATCGCCGTCCTCAAATGACTCCCTTTGGTACTCCATTCCTTGCTCGGGTATCAAGGGTCTAGTACTAAGTTTGTAATATCTATCTTCATTTTTTTGACTGACAAACCTAGTAGCGTCATATTGTGGAACGGAGGCGGATGTGGAAGCTCTCTTTTTTCTGGCAGATATTTTGAACAAATTTCAGCAGCGTTTCCTTTGTTTCAGTGATATTACCCAGCAACTATCAATCAAACCAATCAACACACAACGTAATCAGCAACTACAACACCATTCAACCCCCAAACTTCACTCAAAGCATCGGTACAACACCCCACGATCACTACGTATAATCTTCCACGAAATTTTCACACCAAACTTCTACACACCACACACTATCCACCAATAAAGCACATCCCCAAACCTATTATTGTTTTGAAAATTTCAAGAAAAGTGACAAAGGTTACCTTGGACGGTGTTCTTCAAGATTTTCTTGTTCCTATTGATGGATTGAGGGTTGTTGTTTGAGATGACTAAGAGTGTAAGGAATTTAAGTACTTAGGTTGTGATTGAGTTTAGTTTGTGGATGATTTTTAAGTAAAATGGTTGATTTCGTGGGTTTTGGAGAGAGGAAGGGTTTTGGATTTTTGATTTGGAGAAGGGAAAATCGAATTAGGGCTCCTTTAAATTTCAGATTTTTAAATCGACGCCACGGCCTATGATCGGCGCGGCTGAAACTCTGCGACCTCGAACTTTCGCGCGTGGCGCTCTGATTTGGCGCCGCGGTGCCCAATCTTCTGAGACCTTTTGGACTTTCGGCGCCGCGGCCCTGCAACTGGAGTCGTGGCGCCCAACTTCCTGCGCCCTTCTGCATTCTCGGCGTCACGGCCCTCTGCTGGGCGTCGTGGCGCCGAGCCGATTTTTTTTTCTCTTCTCTTCACGTTTTCGTCCTCCAATTTTTGGCCATGTACCTGTCATCACAACATGCAAACAATACCTTCCGTGAGACTGTTCTAACTAAAACTAAATTGCATAAAATAAAATAACCTTGGGTTGCCTCTCAAGTAGCGTTGTCTTTAACGTCTTTTAGCCGAACGCAAGTTCCTTATCAAGAGGCATGGGGTAAATTAACCCCACAACTTATCCATTTCATAATCATTTTTCGCTTCCGCCTTCTGTTTTTCTTTTTCTCCTTTTTCTCAAGAGAAGGTTTAGCGTTGCTCACATGTACTGGCGGACTTATTTCCCTTGCTTTGCTTTGTCTTTGGCTCAACCGATGTCTTGTGATCGATCGCAAAACACTTGCTTATGACTGGGGGTTCAATGATGTGTTTAAACACCTTGAACACCATCTCTTCATTCTCCACTCTGAGTGTCAGCTCGCCCTTCTCCACATCAATCAGGGCTCTACCAGTTGTCAAGAATGGTCTTCCCAATATGATAGGGATCTCATCATCTTCCTCCATATCAAGGATGGGGAAGTCCGCAGGAAAGAAGAATTTTACCACCTTAACTAATACATCTTCAATCATTCCCCTGGGATGCACCACTGTCCTATCCGCCAACTGCAAGCTCACAGTGGTTGGTTTGGCTTCACCCAACCCCAACCTCTTGAAAACGGACAAGGGCATGAGATTTATGCTGGCCCCCAAATCACACAGGGCCCTGTTACATGTTACTCTACCAACTGTGCAAGGAAATGTGAAGCTCCCTGGATCCTTGAGTTTGGGGGGCAATTTCTTTTGCAAGATGGCATTGCATTCCTCTGTCAATGTCACTGTCTCATACTCAGCTAGCTTCTTCTTCTTCCCAAGAATTTCCTTCATGAATTTAAAATAAGTAGGCATTTGCTCTAATTCCTCAATGAACGGAATGTTAATGTGCAGCTTTCTGAATACCTCCAAGAACTTGGAGAATTGCTTATCAACTGCTTTCCTTTGCAACCTCTGAGGGTAAGGAATCTTCTCTGTGTATTCCCTCACTGGGACTGTTGGAACTTTCTCTAACATAGGGCGGTCTTCAGTAACCCCCTCATTCTCTGAATCTACTCTCTGTTCTACCACAGGCTGGGGTGTAGGCTGTTCTAGCTGCTTTCCATTTCTCAGCTGCACCGCTTGGCACTGTTCTCTGGGGTTCATCTATGTATTACTAGGAAGAGTGCCTTGTGGCCTGTTGTTTGCCATCTTTGCTAGTTGTTCCATTTGCGTCTCCAAATTCCTGATAGAGGATCTTGTCTCAGCCATGAACTGGGTCTGTGAGTTGGTGAGTGTCAACAGGGCTGCTCTCAACTCATCTGGCTTTTCTTGTTGAGCAGGTGCACTGAATTGTTGTGAAGATGAGGCCTGAGTGAATGGTTGTTGATTTTGGTATTGGCCTCGAAATTGGTTCAGCTGCTCTTGATCACCCCTCCATGAAAAGTTAGGGTGATTCCTCCACCCTGGATTGTAGGTATTTGAATAGGAGTTGTTCTGGGGCCTTTGGTAATTCCCCACTGCCTGACATTCTACTTGCTCGATAGAGATGTTGTTGGGGTCTGCTGATGGACACCTATCAAAGGTATGAGGACCCCCACACATCTCACAACTCAATTGCATTTGAACTGCATTCACTGACACTGTGTTCTGTTGCAGTTGCTTGGTCAGGAGAGCAACCTGTGCATTTAACGTTGTGATGACATCAATCTCATGAACTCCTATTGCTCTCCTTCCACTCACCCCTCTGTCCTCTGTTACATGATTATTGGTGGTCATGTCTTCTAGCAAATCATGGGCCTCATGTGTTGTCTTCCTCATGAAGGTTCCACTTGCGGCTGCGTCGATGATGGTTTTTGTGGTCCCACTTAGCCCATTGTAGAAAATATGGACCAAATTTCATAGCTCAATGCTATGATGTGAACACTTTCTCTGCAAATCTTTAAATTTCTCCCAAGCCTCATAGAGTGACTCTCAATCAGCCTGGTAAAAATTGTTCAACTCCCCTCTCAGCTTAGCGGCTTTGGACGGTGGAAAGAACTTTGCTAAGAACTTCTGTGCCAACTCCTGCCATGTGAATATAGAATCTGTAGGCAGGGAATTCAACCAAACTTTTGCTCTATCCCTGAGTGAGAAGGGAAAGAGCCTCAATCGGATGGCGGCGTCAGTAACGTCATTATACTTGAAAGTTGCACACAACTCCAAGAAGTTCGCTATGTGCATATGAGGATCTTCCGATGGCAACCCTCCGAATTGAACAGTATTCTGCACCATACTCAGGATCGCAGGCTTGATTTCGAAATTATTTGCTCCTATTACTGGGAGCCTGATGCAAGTCTGTGCTCCATTCACCCTTGGCAGCACATAATCTCCCAAGCTTCTCTCAGCTTGGACCTGGACCCTTTCTTCCACATCCATTGGTAACCTCCGGGGCATCCTTTGGTTAGGTTGATGATCACCTAACCCTTCGTTCATCTCATTGTTGTTCTGCAAGCCTCCCATTGCTATTAAGGCCAAAATTCGTTTGTTTCTCCGGTTCTGCTTGCAAGTCTTTTCAATCTCCGGGTTGAAAGGAACAAGTGTATCTGCTCCTCTTCTCCTTCGCATAAACTAGATGCCTGCAACAGATCAAAATCAACAAACGAATCACGGCGCACGGTTTCACGAATAAAAGAGAAAAATATAGTAATAAAAAAAACAAAACCAAATTAGAAATTAGGAATAGATAGAATGATATTGAACTACGCCAATCCCCGACAACGGCGCCAAAAACTTGATGCGCAATTTATGCACACACTAAACGCGAGTGCACGTGTCGTGACAAGTAATATAGTCTAGAAGACCGAGTTATCGTCCTCAGGGATTATTGTCCAATTATCAACCTCTATTCTATGGTATCTATTTGGTAACCGAATATTTGATGAATTATTTATAACTATGATTATAGATGCTAACTAAATTACTTTATTTTACTTCAGATAATGTGGAAATAGGGCTTCTAAATCTCCTCAACTATCCGCTCATCTTACTTGTTAATGCAAATAATTATGGTCTTCTTCTATTTTGAGATAGCAGGTTAACTAAGCCGTTTTATACTCCTGTTAAGCTAATATAAACACTCAACCCCAATATAGAACCCTTCTATCTTTCGATGACAAGATTGACTATAAAGGAGGATTAAGAGCAATAACCTATTAAGCTACACAGGTATCGGGGTACTTTCGTCCACGATTTAACCTATGTTTATTCAACTACAACATATTCACAATCTCCCCTTTCGGCTTTCGATTAGAAATCATATAAGTTATGATAATTAGTGATCAATTAATTATCAAGCAATCAAAACAACTATTGAATAAATCTCAACAATAATAAGAAGAAACCAAAACATGCATTAATTCATAAGAATGAGTTTCAAGCGATTCGATATGGAAAGCCCTAAATTAAGTTAGTTTCTAGCATAGACATGCCAAGAACTAAACTAATATCCAACATAAACTAAAAAGAAATAAAATAAAGAACAAGAAATTACTTAAAAGAAAGTCTTTAATATTGATCTCCAAGTTGTGATGAATTATCCAAAGTGGGATCCTTGAATCTGACCTAAAAAGGTCCTTTTTATAGCCTATAAAACTTCCAACAACTTTTCCTTCTTGGGCTTGGCCCATTCTCATTCGGATTTGGCAGATTTCCCGCCTCGGCGTCGCGGCCCTGCAACTGGCGCCGCGGCGCCGAAACTCTTGCGGCTCTCTGTTCTTTGGGCGCCGTGGCGCTCTGATGCTGCTGGTTGGTGGTGCCGCGGCGCCGCCCTATTTCTCGCCCGGGTTGCCAACTTTTTAGCTTTTTGAGCTCTGGAACCTCTGTTTCTGCCATCTTTTCGCTCATTTTCACCAATGTGCCACTTTAAACCATTATGACTCAAAAGAAAGAAAATATATCCTAAGACGACACATAGTTGTACAAAAATGGGCAAAAGACTAACTAAAAATGACTCAAAAAGTGTATATAAAATACACCGATCTTGAGACAAATGCCCTGCTAACGTAAAAGCATGTATACGGGAGCAATATTGTATTAAAGAGAAAGGGTCATCCCTTGACCCAGCGTGTGGTGAAACCTAACCAATTTATTATTTGAGTCCTTATTTCAGACAAAAGGATGAAAAGCTTGCAGCAGTTGAAGTTGCCAACGATAGTCCAATGAAGCATGTAGCTGCTGTCACGCCCTTTTTTTACCGCGGCATTATTCTCAACGAATCCTGCTTATTTGTTAGAATAAAAATAAAAAAAGTGTTAAAGATGCCTAAAAGGTTACTAAAGGGTTCACGGAGTCGTCACTTAATTAGTTTGGGTGAATTAGGACACCTAAATGTTAACTAAGTCAAGTCAACATTAACTCTATTTAAATTGTCTGCTAAACTATGTGAGATTCTGGGCAATGGTTCTTTATTAATCTAGAGAGAAGGGGTTAGGCGGGCAAGGATCTTTATTAATCTAGAGGGAAGGGGTTAGACATCCTCTAAGATCCGCTAACTTGCGGTTGTCCGTTCAAACCTAGGTTATTATTATGTTAAAGATAAATACATATTTTAAAATGGACCTAACATGTATAGTGTCTAAAATGATTTTCCTATATGAATGTTAATAAGAGAATTTATGAGCAAATTGATTAGGAATATAATATCCTAGATACATGAACGGTTATGTGAGTGAAGGTTATTAAATGAATTAGTATAACTTAAATGCATGGCTAGCCTAAAATAATTAACTTAAGGGGAAGCAAATTTCTAGCACTAAATCACTTTCTAATATATTGATTCAAGGTTTAAGTATTCTACTAATTAGTGTAGCGTTAGACAAATAATTTACAACAAATAAACGGGAAGAATTAAGGAATTAATAAAGACGACTAGGAGGAGTGACGATGTCATTCCGCCTGTGGTTTTGGAATTTTCCTATGCGAGATGTGGATGCACATAGATGTGGGTCTTCATTTGTTGTAGCTCGTGATGAGTCTTGCTATGAGACTCTTCGTTGCTCCAATGCATTTCATGTAAAAATAAGAAAAGATAAAGATTAGTATACACCCAAATCGCATTAATAGTGCAAATAAAGAGCGACATGGATATGTAAACTCCACACACATATAAGACCCAATTTGTGACAAACAATTAGGGGAACTTAGCTGGATTCGTTGAAATAATATCGTGGTGAAAAAAGGGTGCGACAACATGGCAACTCCGCCGGGGATAAGCAGGTTCTTGACCACAACAGACATAGGGTTATTATTGAGCATTATTTTTGCATTTAATTTTCTTGCGTGCATAAAATTGCTTTTATTTGTAATTGTTGTAATGCTATTTTTTACTGCTTTCCTTAAACTGACATTCTGCTCATATTTCTTTCCTTACGAAAAATTCACACTATCACACACTACACGCGATGGTGTGCTTCGCGCACCCGCAAATTTCTTTCAAATACCCAAATTTTAGGAGAGTTGGCGCATGCACGGAGTAAGATCGGTTCGTCTGGTCAACTGCGTAACCTTCTCACTCGAGTTGTCCGCTCGGGAACCTTGCGTCTAGTAAATCCAAATGTTAGTAAACTTAAGATAGAGTTATACCACCTTTATAAGGCATGCATGCATTTACCTTAGGTGGGTCTGTCCTTGGTATCGACGCCACAATTAGGAAAACACCAAATTTGTCGACGGGTTTCTCAACACAACGACCAATCATCATACTATGTGTAGCGTGACAATGGTAGACAAATCCAAGCCTAAACATGACATGCCATTGGAAAATGCATGTTCATTTTACCATCATTTCCAATAAAAGCATTACAGTTTGACGGCTTGAACAAATCTATCATAATCTCGCATATCTGACGTTTAGGCCTACTTCTGGCATAACAGAGGTCCCATACATGTTAGGACTCGCTTATAACGTGATGCTACGTGATATCTATGTGCTTGCAATAATTACATGCCTTACACTAACACGATTTGCTGCATTGTAAAGGTTTTATTACTTTTCCCCCTAAACCAAAGGTTGATTCGTATCTGACTAAGAGATGGCTGAACACCTCCACTCCACAAAGGCACAATAACCCAAAAAATGACTGATTCACATGCACTTAATCATCTGGTGTGCAGAGCAATGAGATATTTTGAACAACAAAACTTGTACCACTGTCCTGGTCCTCCTAGAATTTTGACAAATGTTCTAGTTTAACAAAATAATACGACTCAATCGAGTCCAGACTCACATTTACATTTTAAATATTTTGCCTCCGCTTCCATGATTTGAACTACGTTTGACCTGATTTCCTTGGCGGGATACGTAGGCGGCCATATCGGCTTCGATCCCACTTTTAGTAAAATCACAAATTCCCTTTATTTGTAATTTGAACTACGTTTGACCTGATTCCCTTGGCGGGATACGTAGGCGGTCATATCGGCTTCAGTCCCACTTTAGAAAAATCTCAATTCCCTTTATTTGTAACGAACTACGTTCGGTCACACCGTTAAAACTTTCCTCCCTCATTTTGGATATAACAAAATAATGCTTCCGATTATCTTGATAGAACAGACAAGCAACCCCCACAGGACTCAATCCCGCCTAAACAAAAGTTCAACACCCACACATACTTGAAAACTGGGACAATTTTTTTAAGGTTCGCCGCAAGCACAGAAACGTTGATTTTGGAAATCTGATGAAAACTTTATTAAAATACATACTTTGTCACAAACAATTTGTTTTCAACAAAAAAAATTTTAACATCTAGCCAAGGCAGGACACCAGACAGGGGTTACAAGTCCAAACAAGTCAGGAGCCCCGAGCATCGGAGATCAAAGTTGTGAAGTCAATACGAATTGACCGCCCCTCCACAAACTCACAAATTGTTTGAGTGCAGGTCTTCAGATTTGACAGAAACAGAAAAGCCGCGACATTTATTCAATTCACAAAGAACTTTCATGTCATAGACTGGCCCCACAAGGATCAGATTTTTGCACCACGTCTATACTCAAGATGGGGCAACGATGCAGATACACTGACACAGACGTCATTTTATTATGCCTATGAGACGACTTTATCTATATTTTGCCTTGCAACGATGATATCTACATCACGTCTACACACCGACGTCATTTATTATGCATGTGCAATGGTATTATCTATATTTCGTCCACTCAACGATGATATCTACAACACGTCTACCCAGCGACGTCATTTTATTTTATCTATGCAACGACGATATCTACAACACGTCTACTCAGCAACATCATCTTATTACTCCAGTGCAACGACATTATCTATATTTCGTCTACTCAACGACGACATCTACAACACGTCTACCCAACGACGTCATTTTATTACACTTGAGCAACGACATTATCTATATTTCGTCTACTCAACGACGACATCTATAACACGTCTACCCAATGACGTCGTTTTATTACACTTGAGCAACGACATTATCTATAATTTGTCTACTCAACGACGACATCTACAACACGTTTGCCCAACGACGTCATTGCAACAACATTATCTATATTTCGTCTACTCAACGACGACATCTACAACACGTCTACCCAACGACATTATTTTATTACGCCCGTGCAACGACATTATCTATAGTTCGTCTACTCAACGATGACATCTATATTTCAAGTTAACAGAGACATCTTTCAGCCTCAGGGAACAAACACCCTTAGAGGCATTTCAGTCTCAGGGAACCAACACCACTTAGAGGCATTTCAGTCTCAGGGAACAAACACCCTTAGAGGCATTTCAGTCTCAGGGAACAAACACCCTTAGAGGTTTTTCAGTCTCAGGGAACAAACACCCTTAGAGACATTTCAACCTCAGGGAACAAACACCCTTAGAGGCATTTAAACACATTTGTCACCAAACACCATTGGGAAACTATGCTCTTTGTTTTGGCATGTAATGAAATACACTCATTTGTTCACCTTGATAAGATAGGTTTTCATATTAGCAGCAACCGAAAGAACAGTAGCAGTCGTGTGGCTCGCAAATACAACACGTCGATACAATAACATCATCAACAACAACATCCCCACAAGTCGTCATTAGCATTTCGTCCATACAAGACGACAACATCCATACAAGACGATCATGTCCATACAAGATGACAACGTCCATACAAGACGGCATACCATCACATCGTTTCATTACATCGCATACATGATTGACTACAACCGTAACACAAAATTCACATTCACACGTAATCATTTTTATATCATTTTGTTTTAACAGTTATACACTAATTCTTCTTGAGCTTTAGCCTGTAGTACGGTAATTTGTAGGAGCGGAGCACAACGTGGACCTACCTCTTACACAGCGAACTGGGGCAAATTTTGTTGGGGAGTCAAGCTACCCAATAAAAGGAAAGGCGGCCTCGGACGTCGATCCACTCTCTTCAACATCTCACAACCTAATAACCCAGTGTCATCATTTGACACTAGGACAATTTTGAATCCACATCAGCATTGCCTTTAAGAGTGTCACCACAGTAACACAGTGTCATCATAATTCGACACTGGGATAAATTTTAAATCAACGTCATCCCCACCTGTAGTTTTCAGACACCAACAACCCAGTGTCAGTTCTATCACCACGACCCAGTGTCATCATAATTAGACACTGGGACAAATTTTTGAATCGGCATTTGCCTTTACTTTTCTTAATCTTTGTGCTAATTCCGATGATCAAGACAAAATTGGTTATAAGTCAACGTCTTTGTCTGAAGACTCTTTCATCCTTTCCATAATTTGAGAGACAACTGTTGACACCCAATTTTGTTCCTGCATTTTGATTAATAATCAATAAATTAAATTAATTTTTTAACACCGTAAACTAATTTTAATAATAACAATACACGCATATATAAACATAAACACACATAAATAAATAATTTAATAATGGCGGCTCATATATAGAACATTCGGAAAATCCGACAATGATCTTGATGCTGGAGAAGGCGGCGACTGGAAGGCTACTAGGGTTCTTGGTTTTTTTATGTGTTTTATTTTGTCTTTAGGCTTAGGGGTAAGGTGAATAAAAGGTGTGGGCTAATGGGTTGCGGTTTGGGCCAGGGAAATGCTGAAAAGTAAAGGAGAATTACGCCTTTATCAAAATGAAGATCCTTGCCTATATTCATCGTTGCATCTTGCATCTGAAATTCTAAACCGCAGGCGGAATGACATCTCCACTCCTTCGAGTCATCTTTATTATTTCATTCCTGCCCTTCATTCATTTATTGCAAATTAATTTTCTAATATATTATTATTAGTAGAACACTTAGAATGATTAAACCTTAGTCGATAAATTAGAAAGTAGCTTAATATTAGAAATGTGTCTCTAATTTATTTAGTTTAGGCCTATCATGCATGATCACAATTTCATAAAACTAATTTGGTCATCTTTGCACATATTTATTAACCACGCTATTTTTGCTAAAAAAAGATTCTTGCATTGTTTTTTTACCGCAATTATTGTTATTATTAAAATTATTTAATAATAACAATAATTTATTTATTATTGCATTGTATATGTTTATATATGCGTGTATTGTTATTATTAAAATTATTTTGTGGTGTTAAAAAATTAGTTTAATTTATTAATTATTAATCGAAAGGGAGGGACAAAATTGGGTGTCAATAGTTGTCCCTCTTTGTATGGAGAGGATGAAAGAGTCTTCAGACAAAGACGTTGACTTATAGCCAATTTTGTCTCGTCATCGGAATTAGCACAAAAAATAAGAAAAATAAAGCAAATGCCGATTCAAAAAATTGTCCCAGTGTCGAATTATGATGACACTGGATCGTGGTGATAGAAACTGACACTGGGTTGTTGGTGTCTGAAAACTAAAGGTGGGGCTGACGCAGATTTAAAATTTATCCCGTGTCGAATTATGATGACACTGGTTATTGGTGTTGCGGGATGCTAGAGGAGAGTGAGTCGGCGTTCGGGGCCGCCTTTGCCTTTTGTTGGGTAGCTTGAAACCTGTCTAACGGTCCTGGTTGACCCGGAAACGGACCAATTGACCCGGTAGAAAATCCGGTCCGGACCGGACCGTTTAGGGCTTACCGGGTTGGGGGTTGGGTTGGCCCCCAACCCGCACGGGTTATGTTAAAACCCGGTTAGACCCGGTAACGGAAACCGGTTACGTTACCGGTTAACCGATCCGGACCGGACCGGTAACACAAAAAATTTTAAAAAAAAACAAACGGTAATGTTACCGTTGGGGAGGGGGGTGGGGGTGCCAACGGTCATTTCGACCATTTTTTTTTTGTTTATTATTTTTTTTAATTACATTTTTACCCTTTAAAAATCTATAAATTCTCTACATTTTTTTTATTTTTATCACACAACAATTCTCTCAATTCTCTTATTCTCAATTTCTCATACTATCTTAATTATCTTTATTATCAATTTTCAAGTTATTATTATTATTAGTTTTCAAATTCAAAGTAGCAAGACGCAAGACTTCGAGCTTCGAGTTTCAATTGAATTCTGAATCCCGAAGTTTGGTACACTCATTTCATTCTCTAACTATTTTATTAAATTTTCATATTTATTTGTTGATTATTTAAATATTTTATAATGTCTTCGATAAGGGCAAATTTATCGGGACGACGCCGTAAATCTAGTTCAAGGGGTAAAAAATCTATAGATTCTTCATCATCTAATCAAAATATAGATTATGATCAAATGCAAGAAGATTTTGGAATAGAAGATAATGAATATGATAACGTTCAATTAGAACCAGAAGTAAGAAAAAAAGGAGTAAAGTGTGGCTCTTTTATGATAAAGTTGTTGGCACTGATAGAGTTAGATGTAATATTTGTGGGAGAACTTATAAACATAAGACAGGGGGTGGTGACGGGGGGACGGGCACTATAGGTAGACATATAAAAAATGATCATACGACACAATGGAATGTTGTCCCTGATTTAGAACCCGGTCAACAACAACTTAATCCATTAACTGGGGGGTGACTAAGTACGATCCAAAAAAGGATCGCATTGAATTAGCAAAAATGATTGTCGTAGGTTGTTTACCTTTTTCTTTTGCTTCTTCTTCATATTTAATTACATATATTCAAAGAGTATATAACATTATGAAATAACTTGCAAGAAGGATGCATAATATGTAAATAAAATTATTATTACTTCATTATGTACTCTTATTAACATTATGAAAGTTCAAAAGTTTACATCTTATCATTAGTTTTAATTTTACTATCTATTTAGTTGTTAATTTGTTATTACTTATTTGTTAACTTATATCTACTAATCTAATAAATTAATAAAAGTATAATTACAATATAAAGTTATAAACTATAAAGTATAACTATAACAGTACTATAAAGTAAACTATAAAATAAAGTATAAAGTTATAAACTATAAAGTATAAACTATAAAGTAAAAAGTTATAAACTATAAAATAGAAAGTTAACTTTAAAGTTTCAATTTTAATATATAAAACTATATTATATATTATATTATTATATTACATATTTAAATTGAATTTAGTTTACATTGTAGAAAATAAATACTAGAAATTAAAAATAAAAAAACAAAAAAAAAAACGGACCGATAGGCCCGGTTCAGACCCGGACCCGCACGGGCCGACCTGAAATTCGGTAATGAACCGGACCGGTAGTCAGGTGAACCGGACCGATGCAGATGCAGGCAAGTTAAACTTGAAGGGCTACCGATCGGCCAGGTTCGACTGTTAGGCGGTAGTTGCTTGACTCCCCAATAAAATTTTCCTCCGTTCGCTGTGTAAGAGGTAGGTCCACGTTGTGCTCCGCTCCTACAAATCACGGTATCTGCAGGCTAAAGCTCAAGAAAATTTAGTGTATAACTGTTAAAATGATATAAAATGACTATGTAAGAATGTGAATTTTGTGTTACGGTTGTTGTCAATCGTGTATGTGATGTAATAAAGAGATGTGATGGTACGTCGTCTTGTATGGACAAAATGCAAATGACATCTTGTATGGACGTTGTCGTCTTGTATGGACGAAATGCTAATGACGTCTTGTGGGGACATTGTTGTTGATGATGTTATTGTATCGACGTGCTGTATTTGTAAGCCGCACGACTGCTACTGTTTTTTCTGTTTCTGCTAATATAAAAACATGTCTTATCAAGGTGAACGGATGAGTGTATTTCATTGTATGTAAAATAAGGAGCATAATTTCTAAAGGTGTTTGGTGAAGAATGTGTTTAAATGCCTCTAAGGGTGTTTGTTCCTTGAGGTTGAAATGTCTCTAAGGGTGTTTGTTCCCTGAGATTGAAATACCTCTAAGGGTGTTTGTTCCCTGAGGTTGAAATGTCTCTAAGGGTGTTTGTTCAATGAGATTGAAATGTCTCTAAGGGTGTTCTGTCAAATCTGAAGACCTGCACTCAAAGAAATTTGTGAGTTTGTGGAGGGGCGGTCGATTCGTATTGACTTCGCAGCTTTGATCCTCGATGCTCGGGGCGCCTGACTTGTTTGGACCTGTAACCCCTGTCTGGTTTCCCGCCTTGGCTAGCTGTTAATGAATTTTTTGTTGAAAATAAATTGTTTGTGACAAAGTATGTATTTCCAAAATCAATGTTTTTGTGCTTGCGGCGAACCTTAAAAAAACTATCCCAGTTTTCAAGTATGTGTGGGTGTTGAACTTTTGTTTATGCGGGATTGAGTCCTGTGGGGTTGATTGTTTGTTCTATCAATATAATAGGAAACATTATTTTGTTATATCCAAAATGAGGGAGGAAAGTTTTAATGGTGTGACCGCAGACGATATAGGCCGCCTACGTATCCTAACAAGGGAATCAGGTCATAACATAGTTCGTTACAAATAAAGAGAACTGAGATTTTTCTAAAGTGGGACCGAAGCCGATATGGCCGCCTACGTATCCCTCTATGGAATCAGGTCAAACGTAGTTCAAATTACAAATGAAGGGAATTTGTGATTTTACTAAAAGTGGGACTGAAGCCGATATGGCCGTCTACGTATCCCGTCAAGGGAATCATGTCAAACGTAGTTCAAATTATTTTGTTTTCAAATAGTACACAATCCTATCAAGCTTCACTGAGGACCAGGACAGGGGTACAAGTCCAATTTTATTCTATTTTCCTCCAACGGATCGTTCCAGATCACATTGTATTTCTGTATCGTCTTCTTTTAATTCCTGCGCAGTGCATGTATTGACAAATGACTGATTCAGGCGTAACATGATATGGCAAAGGAGCATCTCTCTTCCTCTGGAGATTAGTCGATGATTCAATCCTATTTCTTCTTTGGACTGACATAATAGTCCCCTTCAAACTGCTTTCTTCTTCTACTGCAACCATGTTCACATGGGCATTGTCATGGTTTGGAAATGGGTTATCTTCTATATTAGGGGGAGCTCCTTTCAGTTGGATGACTTCATCTTTGATCAAATCCTCGATTTTGTCTTTGAGGATATAACAATTTTCAGTATCGTGTCCAATGACTCTAGAGTGGTATGCACAACGTTTAGTCTCATCGTGCCATTTGGAATTGGGTTTAGGGATATTTTTCTGGGTTTGGTTGGAGTATTCCTGCCATTCTTAGCCTTTCATAGATTTGGGCTAGAGGTTCGGCCAAAGGTGTATAAGTTTTGGTTGACTTTCTTTCGAGATTTATGCGAGGTTTGGGTGCATCTCGTGGATGGACTCGTGGCTGGCATGGGTATGCAGGCTGGGTGTGATACACAGGGTAAGGTTGATGGCCTTGGACGTTTTGTCTATAGTGGAAATGCTGGGAATTTCTGGTGTTTTGGTCACAGTAGGGAGGCTGAACTGGTGGGTTCTAGTAGGCTGACATTTGGTCTGGCCTGTGTTCCTGTATTGTCATGATAGGGGACACTCTGTCCTATTGGATTGCTTTACTGGTTGCTTGCATTACCGCTAATTTTGTGATTCTCTCTGTTTTGATACCCTCTTCTATGAAGTCTCCCATTCTTACAACCTCAGAGAAGTTTCTCCCTATAACACTTATCATTATCTCATAATATGTTGCATCTTTCATGGATTGCACAAAGAGTGTAGTCATTTCACTTTCTGTCATCGAGGGTTGAACTTTGACTGCTTCTTCCCTCCACCTCATGGTGTATTCCCTGAATGTCTCTGTGGACTTCTGTTCTAACTTCGTCAAGTAAAATCTATCCAAGAATGTCTCGGTATTAATTCTAAATCTATCCATGAAGTCTTGTGCCATTGTGCTCCAGCTATGCCATTTTCGTGGATTCTGGCTAGTGCACCAGTCAAGTGCCTCGCCTGTCAAGCTTCTTACGAACAACTTCAAGACTATGGCTTGATCTTTTCCTACTCCAACCAATTTGTCGCAATATGACCTCAAATAAGCACGAGGGTTTCCTCTTCGGTCAAATAAGTCAAACTTCGGCACCTTATAACCGGCAGGTAATTCGACGTCGGGGTACATGCAAAGATCCTCATACTCGAGCCCTTCATACTCTTTACTCGTCTACATGTTTTTGAGTGTTCCTTTAGGCGATGTATTTCCTTTGCTATATTTTCACTTGTCTGAATCCTCGCATGTCTTTCCACTTCTTTATATTGATCAACATCATAGGGAGGCAGGTTTGATAGGATGGTAGGCAAGGTTTGGGCTTCTAATGCATGTATCGGTGGCACATATTGCTGAATCGCCTGGTATTTTTGGGCGAGTTGGGTAGTTTGGGTAAGCGGAGCTTGAGGCGTATATGGAGTAGGATCATTTTGTGATTAACTTTGTGGGTTAATAGGATGTGTATTATTGAGATTTTGAAGTCGGTCAATCTCATTCTGCATGGTTGCCACCTGTTGCAATAATTGGGCTAGAAATTCCTCTTGGATGATAGTATTTCCTTTTTTTGGATTTTCCGGCTCATCTCTTGAAAGAGCGATAAGTCCCAAGTCAGCCTGTTCGTATGACCCTGAATCAGTCATTTTATTGGATGATTTTGCCTTTGTGGAGGGGATGTGTTCAATCATCTCTGAGTCAGATACGAATCAACCTTTGGTTTAGGGGGAAAAAATAAAACCTTTACAATGCAGAAAATCGTGTTAGTGTAAGGCATGTAATTATTGCAAGCACATAGATAACACGTAGCATCACATTAAAAGTGAGTCCTAATATGTATGTGACCTCTCTTATGACAGAGGTAGACCTAAACGCCAGTTATTTAAGATTATGATAGATTTGTTCAAGCCGTCAAATTGTAATGCTTTTATTGGAAATGACGGTAAAATGAACGTGCATTTTCCAATGTCATGTTTAGGCTTGGATTTGTCTATCATTGTCACGCTACAAATAGTATGTTGATTGGTCGTTGGGTTGAGAAATCCGTCGACAAATTTGGTGTTTTCCTAATTGTGGCGTCGATACCAAGGACCGACCCACCTAGGGTAAATGCATGCATGCCTTAATATAAAGGTGGTATAGCTCTATCTTAAGTTTACTAAGATTTGGCTTTACTAGACGCAAGGTTCCCGAGCGGACAACTCGAGTGAGAAGGCTACGCGGTTGACCAGACGAACCGATCTTACTCCGCGCATGCGCCAACTCTCCTAAGATTTGGGTATTTGAAAGAAATTTGCGGGTACGCGAAGCACACCATCGCGTGTAGTGTGTGATAGTGTACATTTTCCGTAAGGGAGGAAATATGAGCAGAATGTCAGTTTAAGGAAAACAGTAAAAAATAGCAATTACAACAATTACAAATAAAAGCAATTCTAAGCACGCAAGAAAATTAAATGCAAAAATAATGCTCAATAATAACCCTAGGTCTGTTGTGGTCAAGAAGCTGATTATCCCCAGCGGAGTCGCCATGCTGTCACGTCCTTTTTTTACCGTGACATTATTCAGCGAATCCTGCTAAGTAAAATAAAATAAAGTGCAAAAAAAGATATGATGTGGGTTGATCGGTTGTTGGGCTTCAGTTTCAGATTTTATTTTGGGCTAGGGCATTTTATTTTGTTGGGTAGAGTTTAAGGGATCTAGTTTTAGGTGTTAGATTTTAGTTTAGTAAAAATGGAAGTGGGGTTTAAATTATAATATGATAAATAATATTTATGAAATTGTTTTGAGTATTAATAAATGTGTATATGATATTTAAGGAATGATTAATGTGACACCATTACTAATTTATTTATGTGTGTATATGTTTATATATGCGTGTATTGTTATTATTAAAATTACTTTGCGGTGTTAAAAAATTAGTTTAATTTATTGATTATTAATCGAAAGAGAGAGACAAAATTGGGTGTCAACAACTGTTCAATCTACAGACACCACGTCACGAGACTTGATGGTTGTTGACACAAATATTCAAAAACCTATATTTATATTGATTGTAATTAGATGATCTTGTTGTAATGATCTCCTTAGTTTAGTCTTTAGATCAATTGTAATAGTTAGTTCAACTATTCCGCGAATGTACATGCACATACACTACTACAGATTTCAGCTTGTGTAACGCTACTTAGATAACGCTTTTACAAAGAGATATCTAAGTAACATCTTGCATAACGTTTTTTTAAATTTTCAAATTAAAAAAAAAATCTAACAAAAAATACAACCATAGCGCTATGCGGAAATTTTAATCGAAGTCGCTATTATAAATTGCGTTACCTAAGTAATTTATTAATATAATAATATAAATATTTTCACTTAGATAGCGCTTGTGGAAGCGCTATTGAAGTAAATGTTATCATTAAGTTGTAAAGAATTATAAAATAATGAAGGACTTAGCTGAACTTGTACGTGTAAGCAAGTCAGAAATTCTCTCTAGAATGGCAATTTTCGTCGGTGAACAGTGATTCTGGCGGTGAATCGTCGATTCCGGCCACCACAGGACTCCATTGGAGACGAGAATTATACTATTAGTTTCGTCTCTTCAAGCCCGTCATTTCTATACCAACCACAATCGTCAATTCTACCTACATTGTCGGCAATCTCAGATCGAAAAATACCCCTATTTTTCGATCGTCGTTCTTGATTTCCGATCATCTCCGATCGATTCGAGGGTCAAGTGTGGTGCCAAAAGGTTCGTCTTCATCAGACCTATAGTTTGCACCTAACACACCCTTCGATTCAATCCCTACATCGACATCTCCCAAATTGAAATTCCCAAAAACCCTAGGCGCAGCTTTCGATTTTTCGGCCATCTCCGGTAACGTTGAACATCAAGAGAGGTCTCATTGATTTCATCACAACATCAACAACAATCAATTTCAAATTCGGAAATTATTCCGACTACTAACAGTAGCCATTCTCGGCCAGCTGCAGCGGTGTTAATGGCTTCTCAACAGCCAATCCTCAACTCAGCAACACCCATAGTACCTCCATTATTCTCACAATCAACAGTGAATGCTACGGGATTTGCCACAACCTTCTCTAAATAGAATTCTGATTTGCCTCCTCATGTTGCATCAAAACAGGTACAATACTTACACGGTGAACCTACATTCGTGTTTGTGGAATCTGAAATTGATGTACTGATTGCTAGGCAAGATTTGAAATAGGCAGTGATAGGAAAATTCAGTTATGGAATGCCTCATATCGAATTCTTTAGCATACAAGTCTTTGTTCTTCATTGATTTTTTGAGAAAAGAAAAGAAGTTGGTTTTTCACACTCTCAAGAGCTTGAACACTCAGAACCTCGCCTAAGACTTGAGTTTTGAATCGCTCCCAGTTTAATTTTTTGGGTCTCGTTTCCTTTCGTCGGAAGCTTTTTTGGGTGAATGGTTGTTCATCGCCCCCGTCGCTGCATGCAAAAAGGTAATCCTTGAACTCCTCTTTTAATCTCTGTTATTAAGTTTTTCTGTTTTTGTATAGGCTTAATATGATTAGGTGATTGTATGTTATAGTTAATTCAGTGACTCTCATCTCTCTGTGTGCTGTTGTATGTTGATCATGAGGTTCTGAAGATCTAAAAATTAGTTTCTTGTTGATATAATAGCTCTCTGCCTATCATACTTAGTCTTGGATTTGTTTCTGTTGTTGTTCAAATGGTCTTTACCTGCATAAGTGCTCTTTCTTGACAATTTGTGATCCATCAGTTGAGAACCAAGACAATCTTTGGGTTTGGTTTAGCCTTCCCGATGTCCTACCATGCTTAAGGTTCCAGAAACCTTTTGATCTTGATGCGGCATTGGAATATGGAAGGTGGTAGCCTCCTTTGATGTCTTATCTTTCATGTCTGAGGCATAGCTTGAATATAACCAGTCCTTAAATTCATTGTCTCTTAAAATATTAAGTTTGTTTGATGTCTCTGCTACCGGATAATTACTTTGGCTACCAAGTATTCTCTGAAGTTGTTAGTGTATTAAAGGATATGTAATTCTTGATGCTCATCCTTCCATATTTCTTTTATTTGCATGACCTGTGGCATATTTCTTTTATTTGCATGACCTGTAGGAGTTTCAAATGTGAAATTGTCTTAAGTCATTTGTCGAAAAATGTTGCATCCTCTAAGGGTTGTCCTGCTGCATTTTGGAATTAAACAACTGTTGTTTTCTTGTCAAATTTAAGCCAGCTCGCTGCCATGTTTTAACACAAGTAACTACACATAATATTGAGTATTCTGAGGCTACGATGATATGGTTTAAGGTTGCATTTTGATCTACTACTATGTTTTGGTATTTATATTTATATTTAGACTTTAGGAGAAGTGTGATGACACACTTTGAAGAAGCTGATTATTTTTATTGAGCTGCTGCTTTCTAAAATGAGCAATTGCTACCTGCATTTGAGACTTTAAAATTGATGATATTTTTAGTCTTTGTTTGTTGTTGTCCCTGAGAAGGCTAGCATTTTTTTCCTACCATTTGGGATATGTTCTTTGTTAAATTTGGTTTGCTGATGTCCTTTGCTTGACTGCTGCAAGTTTTGAGATGTTTGTTTTGGGATAATGTTGTTGCACTTCAAGTATATCTTTGCTGCTGTATTGGTCGTGATTTTGAGCCAATTAACTGATGCACTTTTTGAGGCAAAATAATGTTGTTACCCATCCATTGATGCCTTCTTTTGGCCATGAGTCGCTGCATTATTCTTGGTTATTTACTGCTACACCTAGTTGCTGGTTCGAAATGTTATATCCCGAAAGGGAGTTACTACATTCGTTCAGTTACTACATTCCCTCATAAAAAAACAGAGGATACACTTGAGTTGCTACACACAACTATTGAGCTGATGTGGTGCACTTAAACTTGCTCCACTTAAACTACTACATTTTCAGATGCTACACTTGACAAGAAATGCTTATAGCCTTCTGAGAAGGCTGGCTGGTGTATATTTTGTGGCCATTTTATTGAAGTATTTTGAGACCATGGGCTGCTGTATTCTAGAACTGAACTGCTGCTAAATTTTGGAGCATTTTGTTGCATTTTAAAACAATGGATTGTTACACTTTGAGAATGAAAACACATGCTGCACTTTGGAGAATCTGCTGCCATGTATTTTTGATAAGTTCGGTGCATTCTTGAAAATATTGATGTCATCTTGTTGTTATTCCATGTGCTGGTGTGTCTTTGCAAGAATGGTTGCTGCATTTCTTTGGCTGAAAAGTGCCATCTCTTGAGCAGATTTGAGGTCGAAATGGTTGCGGTATTTTGGGCAACTTTGTGATCATTTGCTGCTGTATTTTTGGCCTACTGCCGCAACATTTTGGCTGAACAATTGTTGTCTTGAAATTGATTTGAAGCAGTTTCTATACTCCTGATGTTTTGCTGATTCGAACACGATACTACACTTTGGCCTATGGAGGATTTATCCGTCGATTTGAAGGACTCTATGGTAAGCGAGACGAAATATGTGGGCAAGGATGAAAGTGAAAAGAACATATAAAGACTAGAATGCATAGTGTCATTCACCGGTAAGGCGAGTCGACCGCAGCCGAGGCGATATTGGCTTCTCATGTCTCAGTACCCATGACATAACAAGCTGAGCTCACACTATATAAAAAATAAAAAATATCTTTTACATATACATACATTGTGTTTATTTGATAGGTTTTTTTTTACTAAGTGTTTTTGCAGGTACCCGGAGGCGCATTCCAAAGTTAAAGCCTGCGCAGAAAGAAAAAATAAAAGCGAAATACCTCTAAGTTCTCTTCACTCCCTCTTTATATGATTTTTGCTTTCTTGTTAAATGCATATCTTATTTAAATATTTGCATGACTAGTTTAAATATCTCTTAGTTATTTAGCGAAATACCGCTAAGTTCATGCACATATCATATAGTAGGTATTTTTTAAAAAGTAAATGATCTGGGTCATTGTTCATACCCAACCATATTTGTATGAGGTAATTTGTGTAAGTATGTTTATTTGTTGGACGTTTCTATTCTAACTATGTTTTTGTAACATCTATGTTTTGCAGTTTGTTCATAGTTCACCACTCAAAGTTTATCCTACAAGCAAAATAGAGAATTTTTGAATTAATTGGGCAGGCTACTTGTACAATCGATTCCTCAAAGAAAAAATGGAAGGTTGAAGCTATTAGTTAGTATTTTGATGTAATTGTTGACTATGTCGTATTGTTATTAGTTAATGATTGTAAGTTACTAATGATTGAGATACTATTTTAAATATATTATTATGTTTTATGCGAATGATTATATTATATTATATTTTGAATGGGTATTCTTTTTGTTATCTTTTTGATATTTTATTTATTAGGTAAAAAAAGGGGGGGGGGGGGAAGAAATAGGTACCAAAACAATAAATAAAAAGTAAAAAAAAAACAGATAAAAACAATTGGATAGCGCTTTTTTAAGCGCTATGCAAGCTAGTATCTTCAAAATAGTACTACAGCTTGCATAGCATTTTTTTGCGCTAACTAAGAAAAACGCTATGGTAGTAGTAAGCTTGAATAGCGCTATCTAAGCTATCATAGCGATAGCTTAAATAGCGTTTAAAAGCGCTATGCAAGCAGGGAAAAAAGCGTTATGCAAGCGCAATTCTATAGTAGTGATAGATATCCAACATTATGTTCCATGTTCTGTAAGTTTCACTGATTTAGCTACCCTCCAAGTTCTAACTTGAGAGCTTAATGTTGGAATTGGACCATGGTGCTAGCAGGTGAAACATTACCAACTAAAGGGATGGAGGGATGCAGGTTCTCAATTATGAATGGTAATCATACATGTCTAATAATTTTCGAGTTTCACCCTTGATATTGGGCCCGTGCACAGCACACGGGCAACAGCCTACTAGTATATAATATGTGAAATCCAACTGAGGGCTGAAAACATGACTCATTTTGGTGATAAGCTTGAAACGAGTGATTGAGATTGTAAAATCCTCATATATTTATTGATCACTTCATATTAATAAATACTTACTCGAGTATAACTTATCTTCAAGAAGGGCCACAAATATTCCAACAAAGAGAAAATTCACGTAGAAGAAAAATATCAAAATACATGTACATAATGTATACACACCAAAATAGAAAGTAAATATCGGAATATTACATGTGTATACACACGTAGGTTACCACTTACCATTATAATTTGTGTGGCTCTTGGGGACCTAGCTAATGTAAGTGGCTATGCGTATGACAGTGTAGGTGTGCTAGCCAGATTGTGAAATTATAGTATCATGTGCTTGTTATCTTCTGCTATATTGGCCTTGTGGATCAACAAACAACAACTGGGTTTTTTCAACACAAACAATAAATTCTTTGGAATGATTTTGAGTCCCATTTATATGTGGGGGTCTACATATAGCCAACACTTGTAGGTAAAACAAATCCGTGAATGTTCGTGTTATGCTTACTGCTTACTCTTAGAGTACAATAGGATTGGATTTTCTGATCCTATCAATTTTCATTCCATTAGCCTTTTTATTCATCTATGGGTTCTTAGCTAATTCAACCGAACTCAATATTTTGGAAGTCTGAACTCTAATATATGCAAAAGAAGTATAATTAAAGTAAAATCTACATTTTAAAATCCAAAATATATTAAATTCTAAACTTGTCATTGTCTCTTTTCAGGGGCGGCGGAGCACCAGAGATACAAGACATTTATTTGAACCTCTTTTGTCAGTAAATTAGATTATATATACAAAATTAAATTATTTTTTATGTATATATAATATATGTTGAATCTTTTAACTTTTTTATTTTTAAATTTTCTCAGTGAATATTTTAAATCCGCCGTTATGTCTCGTTACGCATGAAAAAAGCTGAAACAAATAGGTGGTGTCAAAAAGTTAATTCATGTGACTGTTACAGCATAGAAGGAAGAGGAAGATCATACACAATATATTAGTATAATAAAAACAAATAGTCCACTGAAAGTTTCATATGTCAGTCCAACAAGGATATTAGTGAATAATTTCCAATGGAAGCTTAAGACGGGACACATACCCTTGTTCCTCTAAAAAAAACTTATTTTCTGCTTCTCTTTTTTACTTTAATTTGTGTCTGAATTTACAAAGTTCTAGAATGATCCGTACGTGAACAACCTTTTATGTCATCACCAGTCACAGATAGGGCTGTTATCGATCCAGTCCGGTTTGGATATCGACAGATTCAGACCGATAAGGTTTCGATCGTGGGATGAGATTCGGGACCGGACCGAAACTTTATCGGTCCGGTTCTCGGTCCGGACCGGTAAGATTTTTCCGGGTCCGGGCCAGGGTTTTTTTTATTAAAAAAAAATTAATTCTCAATATTGAAATTGACATTTTCGGACACATTACCACAAAATTTGAACATTGAAATTTATTGTATATCGCGAGATATTTAGCTTTGAAAAGGGAAAAAACGTAACGATTTGGGGGAGAAATGAAATTGATTGGCAAGATGAACGTTTTTGGAGAAATCGGCTGAATCAAACAGCCTATGGCATGTTGGTTCGGTTTCGTCTCGAAAAAATACGCGAAATCAAATATATTTAAAACATGTAAAATAGTCCAACATTAGAGAATATTACAATTAAATATAATTAGGGCTTCTTTGGGGAGAAATTTGGTGAGTACATTCTGGGATATTTTATCAGTTCTGGTCAGACTCATATCGGTCCGGGTAATTTTTTGGTACTCATATCCGGACCGTTAACTTTTCGGTCAGGATTTACCGGTCCGGTTCTCGGATAATTACCGGGAGTATCCGGAACGCTAATAGCCCTAGTCACAGAGAACACAAATTTTACTAGTCTACACTATAGTAGTATATAACCAATGGCGGATCTTTGAAGGGGCGGGAGGGGGCCACATCCCCCCTCAATTTTTTGTTATATATATGTCAAAATACACTATTTTATATAACTCAATTTTTTTTCCCTCAATCACAAACTTTAGCCTCCTTCTTCACTCTCTATGTGGTTCATACTTCAACTCAAAATCTTCTTCTTTATATCAATGTAAGTTGATACATAACTGAATATTTTATTTAGATTGATTAAGCTCATTTTTCATTGTGCTCTCTTGGGATATTTTTATTTTTTTGTTGTTTTTTAGTTCAAATTTTATAGTTTTCATGACCTTATATCACTGTAAGTTCCTTCTTGTTTAGACTTTTCGCCGGAGCTAGGTTGCTGCTAGTGCTGGTATCGCCGGCGGTAGCTATGGCGGTCATAGATTCTTGAAATTTCAACCAAATTAAGTAAAGTTTAATTTTTTCCCAAAAAAGAACCAAAATATCAAATGGGTAATTCAAGATTTGTGGGGGGAAAAGGCAAAATATGAAAAGGGTCATTCAAGATTTGCGAAAAAAGGGACAGGAAAGACCAGAAAAATTAATAGGGTTAGTTGAAAGTAAGCCTTAATAATGAGTTTTTAGGAGAAATTTGTATTGAAATATGGTGGGCTGTGTAGTTTGGAGATGTTGATGTTATTTTTTGAGCTATTTTTAGGTTAATGATTGTGTACAGAGGTGTATTTTGCATGTATAACTTATACAAAATAAGAGATTTTATATTCAGTTTGTGTTCCTATCCAGTTTGCTCGCAGAAAACAGATTAATGCTTTTATAAATTAACTATTTTTTTATGTTTGTTTCTTTGATAATTGATTTATGTTTTTTAGGAATGGTAGTTGGTACGATGGTTCAACTTAAAAAAATTCTTTTGAAAACCCCCTTATTTTTATTAAGAATGAATTAATACCTTCTCTAGTGATGATGTTGCAAGAAAGTGATTTCAATCTCTCACAAGCGCGTGAGAGGCAAAGAAAGTGCTTAAAACAGATAAAAAAAAGGGATGTCAAATTTACCCTTCAACTATGCTTTATAGTTTAAAATTGCCCTTCGTCAAACTTTGCGATCAAAATTACCCTTCCCGTTAGCATACTTATTAAATTTTCCCTCACATGGATGGAAGTCTGATTTGGACTCCACGTCAGATCCACATAGACGTCATGTAGGCTTGTCACGCCCCTTTTCGGCCGCGACATTTATTTTCTAAACTCCTGCTTAAATAAAGGTTAGAAAATAAATAAAAGATGCTAAATGTTTAAAAGAATGCTAAAATGTTGAAAGATGCTTAAAGGATTAATTTTAAAGCTAAAGGGTGCTAAAAGTGCAAAAGGGTTGCTAGAATGCTAAGGGTTCGCGGAGTCGCCACCTAATTAGTTTGGGTGAATTAGGACACCTAAATGTTAACTAGTTTAAAGTAAACATTAACTCCATTTTATGGTCTGCTAAGCTTAGTGAGATTCTGGGTAAGGGTTCTTTATTAATCTAGAGGGAAGGGATTAGGCACCCTCTAAGATCCGCTAACTTGCGGTTGTCCTGCCAAACCTAGGGTAATTATTATGTTTTAAAAATGCAAAGTAAAAGCTCTTCCTGCTTAATAAAATGCTAAAAATGTTAAAATGTTTAAAAGGTGCTTAAAGTATAAAAGGGCAAAAGGTGCTAACAGAATGCTAGAAGGTGCTAAAATGTTAAGGACAAAATGTGCTAAAGGTGCTAAGGGATTAATTTTAAAAGTAAAGGGTGTTAAATATTAAAGTGGTGCTTAAAATGCTAAAGTGCTAAAGAATGCAAAAAGGTGCTAAAATGCTAAGGTTTTTAAAGGGGCTAGAAATATGCTAAAGAATGCTAAGGTGCTTTATAGACTAATTATGTGTTCATGCAAAGGTTATTTACGGACTAATTATGTATACTGCTAGCTAAATTAATCTTGCTTAACCTGCGTGCGATATTATATAGGGGCGCTTTAAGATGATCTTTGAGAGTTTAGGAAGAAATCTGTTATGAATTTTAATAAGAAACAAAATGTTGGTTTTATGATGCAAGTTAGATTATCTTTTGGCGAAATTAGACATGCATGACAATCCTAAAAGGCAAGTAAGTTAAGCGATGAACTTTATTACCTTCCTCACTTATATGTTTAAAGGCTAATTGCTAGAAGTTCCCCTATTAATTACAAAATTAGATAATAAAATTACAATAAACAAATAAATGCATAAAATAAGACAAGAAAGTTAAGAGAGTGAAGGGATTGGAGCGGATGACTCCGTCTTATTTGTTTTTCTAGGAGTTTCTGAAGCGGGAATGCGAACGCGGATGCGGGTTGCCATTTGAAATGGCTTGCGATGAGTCTCGCCGTGAGACTCTTTATTTTGCTCTGATGCGTTTCATGCAAAAATAAGAAAAGATAAGGATTAGTATATGTCTCAACTATTTGAATCACAGAAAAGATCTACACACATGACCCATACTTATACAACCAGTACTTGAGGACATGTAAATCAGTGAATAGACTGAAGCCAACTGCTGCAACAGTCAGCAAACATAGCCAGCCAACAATGAAATACAGTGAGGTTAACATATAGAGGGTAATTGCATGGTTCTTACTCAGATCGCGATATGTTTGAATATTACAATCAGATGCACACAGTAGTAGCAGATCGTAATTCCTTTCCAGCATGTATTATAACAGTGCAGGTGATCGAGATAGTACACAGTGGATAGTTCAGGCAAATAAAGCAAACATTTATTCTAGCAAGAGAATTGTAGGTATGCAGAGATTACAGGATAGATCATGCCTAAGTCATACACTGCTACATGCTTATGCAAACAAGACCATGGTTCAAGACATATGAACAGAGATGGATAAGAAATCGAATGTCAAACCTATATGTCATTTGGAAACATCAGATAAGCAATTTTAATATGAACAATTTCAGCAACTGCACAGTGACATGTACTTCTAGCAAACAGCCTAATAACTAAACCAAGCATACATTATATCATATTTCGGACCTTCATTCGACGAATGCTTAGAAGGCAGAATTACCCACATATTGAGACAACAAATACGAATATACACGATACAACAGCAATCAGGATAAAACAAACTTCACATAATCGAATAAGAAATCAGAATTTCACAAAGAGGATAGGATTTACCTTCTCCGGACAGCGAACCGGGGCAGCGTATCAAGTCGTCGGTCCACTCGACGGGCTTTGGGTTTTGCGATGCGAATAGAAGGGAAGGTTTTGCTTGCTGATTTCTTGGTTGTGTTTACTACTTGTTTCTCACTGAGTTCCCGGATTCTGCTAGAGTAAGGGGATGGCAATTTAGAGTAAGGGGATTGCTATGTGGTTCCTCTCCCGTTTCTGCTCTATCTCTACTCTCTGTCTATGTTTTCTCTGCTGCTAAGGGTGTCGATGCTATGGGTATCCTAACTGCTGCTAAAGTGTGTCGATGCTATGGTATCCTAACTGCTACTAAAGTGTGTCGATGCTATGGGTTTCCTCCCCCTTTCTGCTCTACTCTCTTCGACCCCCCCATCTTGATTGCCTTTGCATGTGCTTATATAGCCTAACCCTAGGTTCTAATATTGGTAAGCAATTAGGGCTGATTCTAGGCTGAGATTTCGAAAAGATTTGGGCAGATTCGATTGATAATTGGGTGCTGGTTTATGGTAAGAAATCACTGAAGACGTGTGTGCAGGTAAAGGGAAAGGAAAGTCGCTGGATTCTCAGGCGAGAATCTCGGCGACTGTGAGGTGCTGGCGGCGATTGATATTTTAGGGTTGCTGGTTTGTGTGCGTTTTAGGGAGGACCAGGAAGAGAAGAGAAAGAGGTTGCGTATATGGGCTGCTGAAGGGATTAAGAGATAAGGGGCTTCGCGGGTTTGGGCTTGCGGGTGCTGGGCCGGGGCGACGAAAATGGGCTGGTAGTGTTATAATTAGGTGGACGAAATTAATGGGTATTGGGCTATTAATAAATTAGTTAATTCTAGGCAAGTGTATTAATAATTAACTTAACAAATGTGATTAAATTACTTAGGTGCTTTATCAATCTAACTGTTATAATAAATAAACGCGGGCGTGCTATTTAATTAGTGCTTAATGTTTTAGAATGCGGCGCCATTATTAAATTATTATTATTGTGCATTATTGCGATGTTAAATTAAAATTAAATTGAGCTTAAATTAAATTATTCAAATGCTAAATGCAAGTATGATATTTAAGCATCGTTTAAAGCTTTTTATAAATGCGACGCTATTAAATGCATGTGTTAGATTAAATTGATTTTAAATTACAAATGATTATGAAATTCTCTTGCGTATTAATAAATGCGGCTATGCTACCTGACACGACGTCATTGCTAAATTATTTATTTTATGTATTTATTATTAATTATTAAGAATTATGACAGAGCTTAGAATTAATAAATATGGGCGCGAGACTCTAAGTGCGTAAGACGCGGTGTCATTATTAAATTATTCATTTATGCTTGTATTAATGTTTTATCGCTGTATTTTATTATAAAAATCACAAAAAAATTATTATGCAAAATTAGTCTAATTTTATAATTAATGGCTGGACGGGAGGGTCAAAATTGGGTGTCAACAAGGCTCCCACCCAATTCTTTTAACCCATACATGTTACCCCATTCTTTAAATTATTTCAACCTGGTCTATTAATACCATCGGGGGAGAGAAGAAATCGCAGTAAATTGAACCATATTTACCGATCTCTTGCTAATCGTCTTTAGGAGTATGGAATTTCTTCATTTTCCTTGCTAATCGATAGTGTTAGGTTCTTCTTCTATCTGTTGTGTTCGTATTTGTTCAATTTTTGTCGATTTTGCCAATTTAGCGATTAGGATTTCGTATGTGTTTCATTTTTTGTGTTTTTTGTTTCAATTTCGCTTTGTCTTCAAGTTTCTTTAATAGTATCAGTTTGTTTGTTGATGAAATTTCATATATTTTGAATTTATATGTGTTCATGGTTTTATCTAGGGTTCTTAACTTCAGCCCCTATTTTCCTCTCCTACTGCTACTAGCCTTCCTGAGCCTCCTAAATTTATGTTGTTTCCTCTAAAAAATGTCTCAAGTGAGTTATTCTTCACAAAGGAGGTGCTATTGTAGTATGATTGTGAATCAATTTAATTCGACGACTCCTTCTAATCCTGAAAAGAAATTCTTCAAATACCCAAGTCTAAGATAAGTAATATTTATGTAATTCTTCAATTTATTTCGACGACTGTTGCTGCATTTTGGGTCATTTCTTGGACTGATTTTGTTGTTGATTCATGTTTCATTTTTTTTACAGTGAAGTTCTTGTGGATATTGGCAATGAGAGGATGAAGAATACTCCGAAAGTTTCGTCAGCGAATTAATGTCGTCATTAAAGCCCTAATGATTCCGGAAACCAATTTGGAATGTTTAAAATTTTGGATGTGTTTAAGAATGAAATAGCAGATCTTAAGAATGAAAGAGATACGTTGAAGGAAGAAATAGTTGCGTTGCAAGGTATAAATCAAGTTGAAATGAACAAAGTTTTGAAGATGCGCGTGTTTAGGATGATTTCATGGGCGTTATTTGTTGGATTTGTTACGACATCGATTATGAAAATATGTATTTGTAGCTGTGTGATGAATTTTAATGTGTTGTTTATGATTAAGTACTAGTAGCTATGAACTAAATTCATATTTGTACCCCATTGTGCCAATAAATTCGGTGGTTAGCTCACCATTTATGGCGTTTTGTGCTATGTTATGAACTAAATCTTGTTGGTGACATTTTGTTTACCATTCTTGCCTTATTATGTGCTAGTATTTTACCCTGAAAATCCATATTTGTCCAGATTTACGAATATTTTCTTGCCTTATTCAGATTTTCCCAAGACTCCCCAAAAAAGCCACCTTTTTATGGCTCAGTTTTGTTTACAGAAACCATGTAATTCACTCTTTAGTTTATGTAACATAGAAATCATCCATTATCAAGTATTTTTCACCACGTCAGTTCAACTTATACGAAATGCATATTGGTTTCATCAGTTTTTTTTATTTCGTTAAGAAAATTTAAGTATTTAACCAATTGCCACATGATCAACGTACAACAATTGCAGTATCTAGTGTACTACATTATATGTATAGTACTGTTTTTCTAGTAGGATGAATAATTGTTTCATGGAATTTGGTTCATTCATTTACTAATCATCAGTTCTATCTCATTAAGTCATTAAAAAGATTATCTTTTTAACTTATCTCACAACTAAGAAAAGCTTATCTTGGAAGACAATTGAGAAATAAATTAAAAAGATTATCTTTTAATTTATTTCTCAATCAACAAAAGCTCACAAATGAATAAATTCATTGAAACAATTGTTAAATACAACACAAGACATGTTTGCCTTTGATAAACATATACTCCAATAGAAAAGGATACCTATGCAAAAATAATCACACAACTGGACAAATTCACATAAATATGAAGTTTAAGATGTAACATAACCTCAAAAATAATTGTAAATTCTAACATGACATCTATTGTCACCACCCAACTAAATATTTATCAAAATACAAATCAAAATTGTTAATTTGTATTGTTACATCAGTAAATTCATTTTCATAAAAAATAGCCTTCACTAATCATAAGTCTTCACCAAGTTTGAGACTTTCCATTCCCCTTCCTTGTCATCTTCTTTTTCGTCACCCTCAACTTATTTCCTATAACAACAACTTTGTTTTGCCAAGTTAGCTTTGGTGGTTGATAAGGCACATTGATTGACTGACTCATTCCAGTAGAATCACCAACAAATGAGATTATTCTTGTTAGTGTAGTTGATGGTTGCTTCATCCTTTCAAGTATCCTACTATTAGCTTCATAAAATGGCATTGGCCTTAGTGATGGGTCTGGTTCATCAGAGGAAAAGCTACTTGAAAAATTATTTTCAGGTTCTAGCACTGTTGTGGTGCTGCTCTATCCTTAAACCTCTTTACAATTGGATCATCCACCAACTTTGACTATGCAGGTTTCCCTTTACTTTTCTGTCATCACACAAAAATTAAATTAGTGAATTGTACTTATTTAAACATAAGAAACAAGTCGATGGCATGTGTTTAAGGTTTTACCTTAGCACACCCCATTGCATTGTATCTAGTTTGATGACATGTAGAATATGTCATAGGTTTTCATTTTCTTAAAGAAGACCATTCACCTTTTCTTTTCAAGTTTTCATTCCTCACCGTTCCTCTCTTAATTTTGGGTCAACCTACCATCTTATATATTTATGGTGGTTCCATATCATGACTTTGTTCATATTTTTAGAATTTTGATCCACTAACTTGTTGAAGTTTGTGTAAGTAGACTGACAAGTACGCTGCCTTATTATAACATGGGTGAAAGGCTCCCTCATCAATAGGATCCTTGTTTCTATGCTTGTATGCTCTTAGAATGAGGACATGAGATTCCACTAAGGTCCCATGTCCTACAGTTGCATTTCTTCAAGATTAAATCCACAATGTGTGTGTCAATTCCCTCAGAAACTTAATACCCATTATCATCATTGAGATGGACCTCACAATTTTCAACAATAACAATATAGTCCTTGTAAATCTCTAATGTTGTAGGACCGTAGTCAGTAGCCCATTTATGCACCCGACTTTCATTGGCTACCAACATGTCCATTACCTATACAATATTAAAGTGTTATTTTTATGTGTTAAAACTAAATTAAAAACTTGAAATGGGCAAGTGTTACCTTTAACCTGATGTCTTCAAGCATCTTGATAATTAGTTTGTGCCTTGCATTCAAAATCCACTTGTTAAATGACTTTGTGGTGTTATTTTTCACATTTTGATTCTTGCAAATGGTATCTAAGTAGGCTCTAACACAAGTCTCAATTGGGTATGTTAACAAGTTCTCAACAACAGACTGATCCATCTCATATATTACCTTCAAATGGTGATAAAACTCTTCATGATAAGAGATGCATGCACAATGCCACATCTTCTTATTCAATGCATCAGAACCCCATCTCTTCAACCAATTGTGTTCTATATGTTTAGCACAAAATATGTACTTTGCTTCTGGGAAAGTTGTCTGAATTGCATCAATTAACCTTTTCATGCAAACAATCAGTAAACTGAAATCTGGACTAAAACAGTTAAGTGTAAATTATTTTGAACTGCTCTAACTTAAGTGTAATCTCCCTTTTATTTTCAAGTCTAATAAGCTCTAATTCTTCAAGATCAAATTCATCATCATTAGAAGAGTATAATGCTTCATTGCCACTGTCACAGTCTGTGTCAGCAACATCAATAGAATAAGACTCAGAATGGTACAGTGTTAGTCACATTTATCCCTAATTCATATTCATCTACATCAAACATATTGATCACAAAACAATCATCACTACAAGATATAACAATGTCCTAATTTTGTATCAAATTTCATCTCATAATATTTCTCTGAGGGACCAGTCACTACAAGTTGTTGAACCCCATAGAAACCTAAATTTTTAAATTGATCTACTAAGTCTGAAAAGCATAGAAGGTCAGAGTCATACCTTTCCATGTGTGCACATATTTTCTTGAATAGATCAATTTTGAAAGTTTAATTCACTCTCCACCATAGTGAAAACTCACCACAAGTCTTACCATAACTATGATCTTCAAAACAGACAACAAACAGTAAATATTCAGTAAATCATTTAAGGGTAATTACATTTAAGTACATAAACGCTAATGGTTTGATTAAAGTTAAGTACATATACATTAATTATAATATATAGCAAAGAGGTAACAACACTTGAGTACAGAAAATAAATATTAAATGAACAAAGAAATGATTCAACAAAGAAGAAAAGGAAACTACACATTAAACACCTAAAAACAGACAAATGAAAACTTATTTTAGTCAACAAGAAACGAACAAGAACAAATGGGCACCACATAATAAAGAAATGCACAAAGTAAATTTTCAAGACCAAAAAAATAAGAAAAATAACTTTAATAACAGTAAGTGTCCCACTAAAAGAGACCAAATGCATATTCAATTCGGATTTATACATCCAAGGTGTTTCTTTCAACATAAAAAACAATCAAAATGCACATTTATTTCAACAACTAACTCTAATACCGTTTTTATCAACCCTAAACTACATATATACATACATAATGATGCTTGACAATAGTTCAAAATAATTCTACATTTTTTAATGGAACAAAATCAACCAACAAATCATTGGCACTATTGACCTTTGGTCTCCTTCAGCTAACTCTCTACTTATGTAAACACTATAAACACTATAACGAGCTGGAGCAGGGCCCAACAACTCATGATGAGAATACTGGTTGAAGGATGCTGCATCGAAATTGCGGCGCGCCGCGACGATGTCGCGTCTTGTTGGGCGCCACGCGGCGTTATCTCGATCTTGTTGGGGCGCCGCAACGCTATACTGGTTATGCGGGCCCTGTTGTTGCTGCTGCTGGTTCTTCTATTCGCGATCCTTGCCACGACCACGACCTACTCTGTAGCCGCGGCCCTTGCCACCGCGTCCCTGCTGCGGTTGAGAGTTTCTGGCGGCGTTGGATCTTGGGGGCGCGTTTCGACAGTTAACGCCTTCTGATTGTGCTTATCTTTCTTAGCACGTCGATTCTCTTCGAGCAACAACTGCGAGCGAGCTTTGTTAAAACTGGGTAACGGATCTGTCTGTTGAATCATGGTGGCTAACGTATCGTAGTCTCCTTTGGGAAGACTTGCAATCAATTGCAACACCATTTTAGTGTCCGAGACAGGCGTGTCGACGTTGGAGAGTTGACCATCTAGTAGTTTCAACTATCTGCAGTACTCAGTCATGTTAGAGAAATTTTCAAGACGTGTATTGTTTAATTGTTCCTCCAAATACACCGTACGAGTGTGCTTGTTATCTTGGAAGATTTTCTCCAAGAAGTTTCATAAATCACGGGCTGTGGCGCCAGATTTCATGATAGTAAGAAGAAGATTCTAAGAAATACTACCATAAATCCACTGTTTGACGCCGGCGTCTAGACGACGACAAGTAGAATCATCAACCTCCTGAGGGCGCGTAATAGTGTCATCGATATGATCAAGCACGTTATAGAGACATGCATGATTACGAAATAGTTCAACTCAAGGAGAATACTGACTGTTTTCTTGATCAAGAAGAATGAGAATATAATTCTTGATGTTGGTAACAGTTAGGGCGGGATGAAAAGAGGATGATGACATGGTGGTGGAATTTGTGGAGGTGGAAGTGTCAGATTCCTGAGTATCCATTTAGAGAAGAGAGGAATAAAGAAGAAACCTAAGAATTTCTGTGGGAGCGCCGCGGCTGAGATCTGAAAGGGGGGGGGGGAGGTATCGGCGCCGTGAAAGAGAAAATGGAGAAAGAAATTCTAGGGTTTTAGGGTTTTGGCTTTTGATACCATGTAAGATGATATTAATATCCCTTGAGGAGTCTTTCTCATTAATATCAATATATTTTGTGTACAATATTCATCCCTTATACAATATATATATAGTGTACAATAATGACAACTATACACGTTTACAAGAGTATTAATATATAATGGACTGTATTTTTTTATTTTTTTATTTTTAGTATAGTTTAGGGGAAACTCATCTACTAGATGGGTCTAAAAAATGGCAGTTGGAGTGTACTATTTTTAGAAATAGTACAGTCCAGTCCGGCTGAAAATGCCCACCAAACGCTGTATTATTTTTTTGTTCAGTGCAGTCCAGCGTAATACAACATACCCAACGTGCCCTTCAGGGTAAATATTAGTACTTATTAGGGATTTCTCCAAACAAAAACTCAAATTCGAGATTTCTATTTTAGAGTGAAAAAATATCATCTACCACACCCTATAATTTACTTTAATTTAACTTGAATTTGGAGAAGCAAAAATTATAATACATTACAACAAAGAGTAGAAAATTAATGTATCTACTCATTTCTTCAAAATTTTCGATACAAACACTATGGAATGGCCAAAAAGATCTAGTAGGAGAACATTTCTTAAAGTTAATTCTGAGCTAGGGCCTAGGTACAACCAAAATATCGTACGTACTTTGCAGTACCTTTGTTAACTGTACATGCATAAATGTAATAGATCTCTTCAGATGCAAGAATTAAAATAATTCTATTAAATCATACTACATCAACTTGCTGTTTTTATTTTTAACCTTATGTATCCTTTCAATTATAACTATTTAATTAATCGAATTACAGTAAATTGATTTTTTAGTCACATGCATGACCTTTAGTACAGATTCTGTTAATGATCATACAATTGCATGCGATCAATCCATGCATGATCGATTAGGATTGATGAAGAAAGTGAGGAGAAAGAAGACTCGAATATGAAAAAGAGAAGAGAAGATATTTTGAGAGCAAAAGATAACTGATCTGTGTATTGCTATTATATTCTTATGTACAATGATTACAAGCTGAAGTAATATATATATACATTGTCTATACATCTTGCTAACTAATTTCACGTAAGTAGTACTACGCTCGACTACCTACTACCCTTCTATCATAATATGTGTCTTCCACAACCCCCTATCTAAGGTCATGTTCTCAGTAAGTTACACATGTGTCACATCCCGTCTAACCATATCTTCCCAATACTTCTTCGGACTACCTCTACCCCTTCTAAACCCGTACAGAGTCAACCTCTCACACCTCCGCACTGGGGCATTTGTGTCTCTCATCTGCACATGTCCGAACCATCTCAACCTCGCTTCCCGCATCTTATCCTCCACCGAGGCCACTCCCACTCTGTCCCGGATATCATTATTTCTAATCATATCTCTCCTTGTATGCCCACACATCCATCTAATCATCTTTATCTCCGCAATTTTTATCTTTTGGATGTGTGAAGTCTTGACTGGCCAATATTCCGTCTCATACAACATATTTGGTCTAACCACAACCCTATAGAACTTGCGTGTAAGTTTTGGTGGCACTATTTGTCGCACAAAACTCCATATGTGAGCCTCCATTTCATCCACCCTGCCTCAATACGATGTGTGTCATCGTCATCAATCTCTCCATTCCCTTGGATAATAGACCCTAGGTACTTGAAGCTTCATTTATTTGGAATGACCTGAGTATCACCTCCACGGTTGTCTCATGATCGCTCCTGTTACTGAACTTGCACTTCAAGTATTCTGTCTCTAAACCTCCAGCTTAGCATTCACTCCACTGCGAGTCTTATCAATTAGGATTATGTCATATGCCAATAATGTACATCATGTCACCTCGCCTTGAATTTGTCACGTCAGTCCATCCATCACCAAGGCAAATAAGAATGGGCTAAGAGTTGATCCCTGGTGCAGCCCCATCATCATTGGAAAGTGTTTTGAGTCTCCTCCTACTGTTTGTACCCTGGTCTTGGATCCATCATACATATCCTTTATTGCTTTAGTGTACGCCATAGGTACACCTCTAACCTCCAAACATATTCAAAGAACCTCCCTAGGAACTTTGTCGCATACCTTCTCGAGGTCGATGAAAACCATATGCAAGTCTCTCTTCCTCTTCCTACACTGCTCCACCAACCCCCTAATAAGATATATGACTTCTGTAGTCGAACTCTCCGGCATGAATCCAAACTAGTTCTCAAAAATAGACACGCATATTCTCACCCTCATCTCCACGACCTTTTCCCAAACTTTCATAGTGTGACTTAACATCTTGATACCCCTATAGTTGTTGCAACTCTGGATACCCCTATAGTTGTTGCAACTTAGTAGCTTGAGTTGCAACTCTCGGGTATTCTCGTCGTCTTAAAAATTACATTAAACAACTCAGTCAGTCACTCCAAACCTGCCCTACATGCGCTCTTTCAAAATTCAACTAGGATCTCATCATTCCCGATCGCTTATCCCCTGCGCATCCTGCGAATATCACCCTTAACCTCCTCAACCTTAATACTTCTACAATGCCCAAAATTCTGGTACCTTTCAGAATGCTCCAGATCTCACAACACAATGTATTTATCTCTTTTTTCATTCAAGAGTTTATGAAAGTAAGACCGCCACATCCGTCTAATAAGCGCGTCCTCCACCAGTAATTTGTCATCCTTGTCCTTGATGCACCTCATGTGATCCAAGTTACGAGTCCTCCTCTCCCTCGCCTTGGCTAGCTTGTACAACTTTTTATCCCCCCGCATTTTTTCTCTAATTCCACATACAGGCGTTCAAAAAGCCGTCATTTTCGCCACCATAACCGCTAGTTTTGCCTCGTTCCTCACCATCTTATATAATTCCCTAGTTATCCACCTCTCCACCTCCTCCTTGCTTTCTACCAATTTCGCATACGCCACTTTCTTTGCTTCCACCTTCTCTTGAACTTTACCATTCCATCACCAGTTCCCTCGATGCTCACTATGGCTACTCCTCGAGGATCGCACTTCTCTAGCTATCCCCGAATGCTACTGGCTATCATGTCTCACATACCGGTCGCATCCCCACGACTCCCTCAAGCCCCCTAGCCATCAACCTCTCTTCCATCTCATGTGCACTAACAGCCATGGTCAAACTCCCCATTTGATAGTTAGCCTATCATCCACAACCCCCATTTTCTTCTCCATCTTGATCTCCAAATCCATCACCAAAAGCTTATATCGGGTTGTAAGATACTCACTCGGAATAACCTTGTAGTATTTACAAAGACCGTTATCAACCTTTCTAAGGAGCAAAAAGTCTATTTGAGCAAAAAGTATATAATAATCATCATGTTGCTAATATAGTAGTAAAGTTTAAAGTTAAATTGTTGTCAAATAAAGAAATATATCATTTTTTTTAGAACGGATTAAAAAGGAAAGTGTATGATATAAATTGGACTGAGACATTATTAATTAAAGAGAAAGATCAAATTCAGAACCTTGATTTTAAAACTCAAACTTGTAATTTATAGTTCACGTAGAGATAAGGATAATGAAACAAATATAAGGTAACAATCAATATGATATGTTCCTGACACCAACAAATATAAAAATCTTCAATCACATTATCATATTCATTCAAAATATATATATTCTCTATCAATGTTTAATTTGTTCATTAATTAGGAGCCGTCTTGCTTTCTACATAGATTTGCATTTTCTCATCTTACTAGAAGTCACAAATGTATACAAGTTTTTTGTTTTAAAGAGAACTGTTCAAATTTATCCTTTTAGTTTATGAAGTAGCTTAATTTTATCACCCGTACTTTTGTAATTAACGAATTGTTTTTTGTGTTTGTTATTGATATGAATATGAATGTAGCTCTGTATTTCATCTGTCAAAATATTTCCGAGAAAAAGTCTAAATTTATTCGTTAACGTTTAATTATAGTCTAATTTTTTTCTCTCATATACTTTAGATTGGAGTTCCGTTAGCATCAAAGGCAAATAGAAGACCATATAAGCAAACGACGAAGACACAAATAACCCCAATAATAAGGAAAGGTAAATGTAAGATATTTCATGCAATTAAAGAATTTATCTATATTCCTTTTCCCCTTCTTTTAAAGAATTTTTGTTATGACAGTTTTGGGAGACGATTGATTTGAACCCCAATCGTGTTTTCTTTTTTGGGTCACTAAGCCTATTCTCTCCCTTGGGACTATAAATGTCAAATCATTCTTCGAAATGGTTTTTTTGTTGTGAAGGCCGCGTCCATTCTTTCTTTCAGTCTTGAAACCCCGATATGATAAGCGCAAAACCACGCGTCGTAGGTAAACCACACTTGCAGTCGGGTGTGACTCCTCCAAGAGGCGGCGCAGTAGACGTTCTGCAGAGTTTCGAACTTGTGACCAAGCTCTCCCACACCACCCAATGAGGATACCCTCTGCCTTCAAGACCAACTGGACTAGGGCTTCAGATTCTTCGAAATGGTTGATGTATAACTTTCGTAGATCATAGTGAGAAAATTCGTGAAAAATCCACCTATTAGGACCATGGTGGTCTACACAAAAGCACTTTAATTATCTCTCACTCACACATTTATAGAGATAGATTCAGAATGTTTCTCTATGAATTTAGGATTCGGGCTTCAACTACCAAAATTATGATCTTGGTCAATATATTCAAAAAAAAAAAAATTACACAAATAAATTCATATCTAAATTACAAGTTGCATTATAAGCCGCAACAAAAAGGAAGAGAAAAGAAGGGGGCAATTAATTAAAGCCAATCATATACTAAAAAAAAATAGGGCAGCTGAATATAATATTTGCTGTTGCATGGAGTTCACGGGAGGTATCAAATAAGTTCACGAGCCAGCTTCCACTAAAAGACGCCTTATTTTAGGTCCTACGTACCTATTCATCAAATTTCTTTGCTTTTCCAAATGTCCCATTTCTATTAACTCATGCTCCACTTATACATTATGTTTTTCCCCCACCTGATATTCAGTATTCTTATTGTGTCCGACTATATTTAAATTGAAGCCGAAAATCATATAATTAGGGGCAAAACACTTTAACAAAGATGACTTCATATCTAAGGGCACTCGAACTTGAGACCTCTGATTAAGAATGAAGAAGTATTTACCACTGTTAAGAATAGCAAAAGAATAAGTGGGCCAAAATGTAAATATGGGTCATCCACACTCTGGAGCCCATTTACCAATTTAGTTTTACTCCTATTCAGTATCATTACTATATTACAATAGATATTGTAAATGTGGACAGATGTTGAATAAGAAAAGATTGATACTCCTCTCTCTTACTTTACCTTTCTCTGTCGACTTTATTTCTCTCTGTCTACAAACGCACAACAATGGCTACTCTGCCCAGTGCCTCTTCTTCCTTCGTTTCTCTCATGTCTGCATGTTGCTCTGGATGCTCCAGTTGGTGATGTTCTTCATGGTATCAGAGCCACGATCTAACTTCCGCAACTCGACTCGACTGGACACTGGTGATTTCTATTCATACTGATTTTGCTCCTAAGTTTGTGTTATTCTGTATGCTTGGTATAGATCTTGTCTTCTAGGGCAAGACCCACTCTTCTTCTGTTACTCGTTTTTCAAAATCGGGTTCTTTCAAAAATTAGGGTTTCTTGAAATTAGGGTTGCCCATTCTCTGGTCTTGGTTTTCTCTGGTCTTGGTTTTGCATGCTTCAAAGTTGTTCGAATCAATCACAAACTCTTGCATGTCGGCCTTTCTCTTGACAAAGTTTTAGGGTTAAAACTCTTATTCAAGAATACACTAAATCAAATAGAATGGGTACCGATCTAAACCAAGAGGTATCTGAAACTGGTACTTCAAGAACATCTGTGTCTGTGGACAGGACAGTCACAGATGTGTTAGACCATAACCACCCCCTTTTTCTTCAACCATCGGACGTGAGTGGTGCTTCGTTGATTTCCTTCCAACTAGTGGGGTCTGGAAACTACACTGTCTGGAACAAATCAATGAGAATAGCACTGCTTGGAAGAAATAAAATGGGCTTTGTCAATGGAAGGCACCAAAAGGATCAATTTGGGGAAGCCCTAGGAGACCAGTGGGATATAGTCAATGTTGTAGTACAAGCATGACTCATGAACTCTGTGTCAAAAGACCTACTGAGTGGATTGGTGTATGTTGAATCTGCCTTTGAAATATGGGAGGACTTACAAGAGAGATTTGACAAAATAGATGGGTCAAGAACCTATGACCTACATAGAGAAATTGCCACCATATCTCAGGGAAATGCCTCTATTTCTGAATATTTTTCTAGACTAAAGACCCTATGGGTAGAATCCCAGTCTTTAGTTCCCCCACCTAACTGTGGATGTCCCAAATCCAAAGAATTCACTGAATACCTTGAAAGGCAGAAATTATATCAGTTTTTAATGGGGTTGAATGAAAACTATATGCAAGCTAGGAGCCAAATACTCCTCATGCCATCTCTACCCACTGTCAACAAAGCATACTCTATGATTACAAGTGATGAGAATCAAAAGTGCAGAATCTTCAAGTCTTGGTCTTTGAGCTGGGCCCAGTGGAGTTAAACAAAACATGGTCCCTGATCCCACTGCTCTTTATTCTAAAGAAGGACCAGGGACACAGAAATACAAAAGGTCCACTTCTACAAATCTTTTATGTGATGTGTGTAAGATGAGAGGTCATACTAAGGAATTCTGCTACAAGGTGGTTGGATATCCACCTGGATTTAAATCCAAAAGAAAAGAGCATGCTGCACATGGTGTTTTTGATTCAAAAAAGGGTAGAATGATCACGACACGTAAAATGCCCACTCTGGTCCTGCTGAAGAAACTGTGCTCTCCAAAGGACAGTATGAACAGATTGTGAAGCTCCTCAATCTCAGGATAGATCAGACTGAAACCACACCAAACAGGAGTTCAAATCATGTATCAAATGCTGCAAATACAGGTATCTCTAAACACAAAGTCTTACTAGGAAAAGGAATGGTAAAACAGTGGATAATAGACACTGGGGCAACCAACCATATAGTATCTGATATAAATCTGATTAATAAGGAAACTATATTAGAAAATCTTGCTGACTCTAAAACAGTACACTTACCTAATGGAGAATTAGTTGGTGTAACATACATCGTTCCAAAGAACATATCAGATAGGAGTACAATACATAATGTCTTCTTTATACTACAGTTCAAGTATAATTTGATAACTGTTTCTCAACTAACAAAGGAATTGCAGTGTGCTGCTATTTTCTATCCTGATTTCTGTGTGTTCCAGGACCTTTACAATGGGAAGGTGAAGGAGATTGGTAGACTACAAGATGGACTCTACACACTAGTGAATCATGCCTCTTCATCTCTGATAGGAAGCCAAGAAGGGATAAGTTTGAGTGTAAATAAAACCACTGATAGGACACTTACTGAGGAAGAAATAAACATCTGGCACAAAAGATTTGGGCACACCTCTAGCAATGTATTAAGTAGGTTGATTAGAGCTAGCCCTGCTACTATAGATAGAATAATAAGAAACTGCAATATATGTCTTTATTCAAAACAATGCAGGTTACCTTTTCCATTAAGCAACAATAGAAGTACTGCAGCTTTTAGCTTGATCCACATGGATATATGGGGCCCTTACAAGGTTCAAACTCATAATGGGAAGAGGTATTTTCTTACAATAGTAGATGACTTTACTAGAATGACTTGGGTATATTTGCTTAATCTCAAATCTGATGTATGCACTGTTTTACAGCAATTTCTAATTTTTGTACAAACTCAATTTAACAAAACAGTTAGGATAGTAAGGACTAACAATGGGACTGAATTTGTCAATGAAATATGTAATGCTATGTTCCTTAGACTAGGGATAATACATCAGAAAACCTGTATCTACACACCACAACAAAATGGTGTGGCTGAAAGGAAGCATAGACATATTCTTGAGGTAACTAGAGCCATTAGATTTCAGGGACACATTCCCCTAAAATTCTGGGGATTGTGCATTCAGGCAGCAGTGTATATTATAAACAGATTACCATCCTCAGTTACTAGGAAAACTCCTTATGAAATGTTGTACAAAAGAAAACCCTATATTAATCATTTAAAAGTTTTAGGGTGTCTGTGCTTTCCCAATAACTTGTCTGTTAATGATAAGTTACTTTCCAGAACTAGATGTTGTGTCCTTATGGGTTATTCTGAAACACAAAAGGGGTATATTATATATGACTTAGAGGCTAAAGTGTTCTTAGTAAATAGAGATGTAAGGTTTAGGGAAAATGAGTTCCCCTTTAAAAATGAAACTCCAGAGAAACCACTGTTCCAAAATGAACAAATTGACATGTTTCCTGTCACTGATACAGTAGACACACAGCCCCACAATACCAGACCTAATATAGATGCTCATATCTTACAAAATAACAACAGTAACATTAACACAAAGGATAGGGAAATGATTGAACCAAATAAGATAACACAAGAAATAGAACTCACCCAGGATCAGACATCTACTGAGCCTAGTCATACAACAGAAGTGAGAAGGTCTAACAGGACTAAACAACCCCCAATATGGATGAAAGATTTTGTCACTAATGAAGCTAATGACACAACAATACCATACTCCATAGCTAATTATATCTCCTATAACAATATAACTACTAAATACAAAGTCTTTCTTACTGCTTTCTCAGAGTTGGTAGAACCAAAAAATTACAAAGAAGCTTCAAAGAGCCCTAGGTGGGTAGAGGCTATGCAATCTGAAATAAAGGCAATACAGGACAATCACACGTGGGAAGTTGTTGACCTACCAAAAAATAAGAGTCCAATAGGATGTAAATGGGTATACAAGATTAAGTATAAAGATACATGGGAGATTGAAAGGCTTAAAGCCTGCATCGTCATGGGGGTATAGTCAAACAGAGGGGATAGACTATCATGAGACTTTTTCTCCTGTGATTAAGATGGTAACTGTTAGGTCTGTAATTTCTTTAGCTGATTCTAAAAACTGGCCAATACATCAAATGGATGTCTACAATGCTTTCTTACAAGGTGACTTACATGATGAGATATACATGGAACTACCACAAGGTTTCATTAGTGAGGCGAAGGTCCAGAGGCTAATTAAGTCCTTGTATGGGCTAAAACAAGCTCCTAGGCAATGGAATTTTAAACTTACTGAAGCCCTAAGACATATGCAGTTTAGACAATCTGAATATGATCATTCTCTTTTCATAAAACAAACAAATGAAGGAATGGTTCTAGTACTAGTGTATGTAGATGATATTCTCATTACAGGTGGTAATTTAGGTCTGATAACTAGGACTAAGCAGTCTTTACAACAAGTGTTTAAGATGAAAGATTTAGGGGAGATAAGGTATTTCTTAGGAATAGAGTTTGTAAGGTCTAACAAAGGAATCTTAATGCATCAAAGAAAATATGCTTTAGAACTCATAGCTGAGTTAGGACTCTCTGCTGCCAAGCCTTTCAACACACCTATAGATTGCAACATGAAGTTGACTACTAAAGAATATGACAGCTATAAAAACAAAAATGAACAAACTATACAGAACAGTAAGGTAATAACAGAAGATGAACTCTTAAAAGATGTCAGTATGTATCAAAGACTAATAGGAAAATTGTTATATCTAACCACTACTAGACCAGATATCTCTTATAGTGTACAGATGCTCAGCCAATTCCTCGCAAAGAACCAAAGCGATCTCACTCAACGCAAAGACTAAGAATAGTGAGGTATATCAAGAGTCAACACGACAAGGTATTTTGATGTCAAGCAACAGACAAGATACAATCGATCGCCATCGTGATGCAGATCTGGCCGCTTGTCCACATAGGAAGTGCAGAATGTGATACGCAGAAAATTGGCAACTCTCTTATATCACGAAAGTCAAAAACAGAGTACAATCTCTAAGCTCGCAGAATCGAATATAGAGTCCGGCGACAAAGTGGCAAAATTGACTTGATACTGGTCTATTAAAGACATAGGTACGCATTTCAACCATCCAAGAATCGCTTTCATCGACAAAGAAATCAAGAATCCAAATTGGCCGCTAATCGATCTTCCAGAGAGACTAAACACATGTAGATTGATCTACATTTCATCGAGACAAAATTCGAAGGTGTCATAAAGCGAACATATTTACAAAGAAATCACCACCGATTTATCACAGCGGATTGAGCAGACGCAAAGATCAACATCGTGCTCCAAGCTCGACTTCCGAATATCTTCCAAGAGTACGAGGGAATGTTAAGAATAGCAAAAGAATAAGTGGGCCAAAATGTAAATATGGGCCATCCACACTCTGGAGCCCATTTACCAATTTAGTTTTACTCCTATTCAGTATCATTACTATATTACAATAGATATTGTAAATGTGGACAGATGTTGAATAAGAAAAGATTGATACTCCTCTCTCTTACTTTACCTTTCTCTGTCGACTTTATTTCTCTCTGTCTACAAACGCACAACAATGGCTACTCTGCCCAGTGCCTCTTCTTCCTTCGTTTCTCTCATGTCTGCATGTTGCTCTGGATGCTCCAGTTGGTGATGTTCTTCAACCACTCCACCACAACTCTTGTTGGTCACTTATACATTATGTTTAGTTTTATGATACTCTATTTTTAGTCTGGCAAAAAAAATGATATTGTTTTGTATTTAAAAGTAATTTTACTTTATTTTTAAAGATATAATTTATAATCATATAAATATTTGTGACATGTTTTAAATCACTTTTTAAAAATTATTCTTAAATTTTATGTATAATCAACATCATCACATGAAATTGGACGAAAGGAGTATATCAATGTTGGAATTTTCTTTTATATTATACATTCAATTGCGACCTTTAGAAAATGACAACGTCAGTGTAATCATCATCATGAAACAGATCAAAGAAAAAGCATATTGTACAATAGTACTCCTAAAAATTCCTAAGACGTTAGTCCTTTACTTATTACGTTCAATAACACTAATTAGCATTACTTGATTGGAAGTGTTATAAATTATACGGAGTACTATATATATATCTTCTTTGAAGATCTTTTACATTTTAAGAAATGTATTTAAGAGTTTTAATTATAAGAGTATTTATCTGAAGTATCCACATTACACTTAATTGACGGCTACTAATTGGAATTATAAGTGTAATTTTAAAAAGGTAATAAATGATTTTTTTGTTTCTAAAAAGTTAAATAATTTGAAACAAATTCAGATTTACTCATATTTGGGTGCATTTTCTGTTTATATGTTAGATCTCCTTTCATCAATAGAGAAATATATAACTTTCAGCTTTGTATATGACATGTTAAGAGTTTCACATCGAAAATGGAATGAAAATATGAATTTCTTATATGAATTTGAACAATCTTCACCTAATTCCATATTCGATGTGGAACTCTTAACATGACGGATATATATTTTTTAGGATAATTTGTCAGATACAACCTTTTATATATGATTTTTTGCGAGAGACAAACCTTTTTAAAAAAATTGGGCAATGTCAGACCTTAATAGTTTTGTTGTTGCGAGAAACAACATTTTAACGAAAATGTCTATTTTTCCCCAAAAATACTCCCATCTCTCTCAGGTGCATGCAAAAAAATTATCAATCTCGGCATCACTATTAATTTGTTTCCTACCATTATGCAAACTATATCCACGTCTCCTTACCAGATCTCAACTACTTCATCATATCCTAACTCATCTTTAATCCAATCAACAAAATCAAAATGTAGAGGAGATCTGTTATTTTGAGTTTGTTGATTGGATTAAGGTTGAGTTATGATATGATGAAGTAGTTGAGATCTAGTATAGAAGACGTGGATATAGTTTGCATAATGGTAGGAAACAAATTAGTAGTGATGTCGAGATTGATGATTTTTGCATGCACCTGAGAAAGATGGGGGTATTTATGGGGAAAAATAGGTATTCCTGTTAAAATGTTGTTTCTCGGAACAAAAAAACTATTAAGGTTTGAATTGCCCAAATTTTTTTAAAATATTGTCTTTCGTAAAAAAAACCATATATAAAAAATTGTCTCTGTTAAATTATGGTATTTTTTCTAATGAAGTATTGTCTGTTGTTAGATTGTTAATAGAGAACTATCTGTACATATTCAAATCTATATATTGTCATTTGGACGTTAATACAGGTGGATTTCCAGCTTCCACAGTTATAAATTACGTGAAGAAAGAGGGAAGTGACTTTAGTTTTAAGTATTAAAATTCCTGTCAGATGACTTTGAAGAAATAATAAATCTCCAAATAGTATATATGCCAAAAATCATGGCCCCATAAATGGGATGAAATTATTGATTACAAAAGGGTATTTTGAATGGATGTATCATCACGTGCATCGAGTTGTAAAATTGAGTTGGAGATCTTTTTTTCTTTCTTTTTCAAATCTCTGCCTTGTATTATCATAAATTTTATATAAGAATTATTAATCTTAAAATTAATAAAGGTTGTTATAAATCGAATTTTTGATCGAGTTCTCGGAGTATGTGAGTCAGAATATTCATTAAGGGGTGTGAAAATATAAAGGAAATAATTGTTAAAATTAATGTTTCAACTGATTTTGAAACATAAACTTTTTTCAAAACTAAATGAATGTGAATTTGAAGATACATTCTTCATTGTTGTCTTTTACGTTTTGATTTCATTCTTTTACGCTTTAGGTTTTTGAAAGATTCATTTGAATTTGTAAAATTTATGAACCTATTAATAACTATCAGTTAATAAAACTTTCTTTTTATTCTATAAATAGTTTTTCATTCTTTTGAAAAAAGGCAAGCACTTCAAGAAATATTTGAGAGACGTTGATAAGAGCAAATGCTACTTGTTGTGTGGCTTAGTTGAATCTCGAAGATAGGATTTTGAAAGAAAAAGACGGATAAGAGGGGTCAAAGTGCAAAAGACAAAACTTGTTGGGTGGTAAATATGAGTTGTGGTTCCAAATACTGCCTATCTGTTAGTCTTAGCTTAACAGGTAGGGTGATGTAGACATACAAGCTCCTTATACCTCCACATATACATGTATAAAAAGAGAATATATAAACATAAACATGAAAATAGGTGGTCCGGTGCAGCTCCGCTATGCACGACGTACAAGAAACATATAAACAAGAAACTATAAATAATATTTTCAAAATTTTATAATGTTTTATGCACAGACAATATAAAAAAACTTTCAAAATCAATGTAACAATTTACTCGCATGTTTTTTTTTCCAAATTATGATACCATACATATTGTATAGTTTGGTACCTACTCCTATAGGCTCCTTCCTACACATTCAATGAAGGGTTCAATTGAACCTTCTTTATAAGAAATTTTTGCTGGGCGAAGAATGGGCAAAATATTTCTTGCATATAGGTATAGTTTGAATCCCTTGACACAAGAGAGAAGCTTTGAATGTAGTAATAAATGTGATTCAAAAATTGCTTTAATTCGCAATTTTAAATTTTAGATGTTGCATTATTTGAATTTTTTGTTAGAATTTATGATTTAGTCATTACTCCCACGTGGGGGAAGTGCATAGATACTCTATTTGGTGTCACTCTTTAAGTTAAGTCCTAAGTTAATATTTGCACGTTTACCTACTTTAAAACAAATTTCAAATATGGGTGTATGAAGTTTCATATGATTAAAGTTTAGACATTTTTATCTGACCCTCAAGCAAATATACCTAAAGTTCAGCCGTATAAAACTTCAAACACAAAATATTTAAAGTCATTCTGAAGTGGATATACGTGCAATTTTTTTTTTAAAAGTAGATACAGTTTAAATAGTGTCCATTAATAGAATACCTATAAATCTTAAGGCAGAATAATGCCAAAGGTTACCAGTACTGGTATTTTAGTAAGTAAGAACTAATGCAAAGGTACAAAGAGAAGTATGGGAAAATTTTAGTTGTACAATCAAGAAAATGGGGAAAATAAGAATATAGGATTTAATGTCATTGAAAACCCAAACCTACCATTTGATCACAATCAAGGGCAGTTTCTGTTCACGTAAAAAGTGCAGAAATACCTACATTCTATTGTGACGTTCATGAATTCCAGACCCTACAACAGCCCCCACAATTTTTCTTTATTCTAAACCCACCATTCCATAAACAGCTAAAGCATGTGATCCTTTGTTTTACGTACACTGATGTTATGTCGACTAAATTATTGTCAGTTTGGACACTTGGCTATGTGTATACTATCATATTATATAGTACACAAACCTCATGCTACTATTTATTCACATATATAAACCTTAGCTCAAAACCATGGGCGTTGTTTTTTCCTCCATCCCCCACTCTTTTTGTTGCTTCTTCTATTTTGTGAATCCCGTAATATATTAGAATAATTTCCCTTAAAGATTTCTTTTATTAATCACAATATATATAGTTGAAAGGTGATTTCTAATACAATAAGAATCCTAAGTTACCTTAAATAATAATAATAATTACAATATATACTGTGAATATTGGGAGAATATCTGCTAATACTCCCCCTCAGATGGAGCGGGAGGAGGGCGAACGCTCAGGCTGGATCTGAAGCCTATAAACAGCTGTCTGGGTAGTCCCTTTGGGAAGATGTCTGCATACTGATAGGAGGAGGGCACATGCAATATTTTGACTAGACCAAGTGCTACCTTCTCACGTACAAAAATTGGATATCCATCTCAATGTGTTTGGTCCGCTGATGCTGGACCGGATTATGAGACATATATATGGCAGATATGTTATCACAATAGACTATAGACGCCTTACACAATGGACAGCTGAGCTCCATGAGAAGATTTCGGAGCCAATAGACTTCAACAACTACATTAGCAACACCCTTATACTCTGCTTCAGCACTGGAGCGAGATAAAGTGGCTTGTCGCTTGGCAAACCAAGAAATAAGATTATCCCCTAAAAATACACTATAGCCGGACGTAGAGCGTCGCGTGTTCGGGCATCCTACCCAATCAACATTTGTGTAAGAGAGAAACTTGGTCGGGGCGGAGGGGTAGAGACGCAACCCATATTCGTGAAAGACTTTAATGTATCCGATAATACACCAAGAGCAAAGAAATGGGGTTCCTCGTGGCATACGTAAATAGACACATTCTTTGAGCGCGTATACGCAATGTCGGGCACGTAATGTGAGTCTTTGAAGAGAACTCGCAAGACTCAGAGAGTATGATCGACATCGATCACCTCGAAGACCGAGCTTGGATTTCGAATCAACCGGAGTGGGCATAGCTTTACAATTCGACATCTTCGCTCTGAACACAATTTCTTCTGCATACTTACGCTGACTCAGAAGCATATTATCTGCAGATCTAGTAACTGACATACCTAAGAAGTAGCTCATCTTGCCCAAATCAGTCATAGCAAATTCAGTTTTGAGAAGAGCAGTAATGTCATTTTTCAATTTGTCAGATGAGGCAGTGAGAACAATGTTATCCACATATAATAATAAGTAAGAAATGTTACTACCATGATGAAAAATGAACAGAGATGTGTCATTTGCCGTCAGAGGCGCCGCAGCGCCGTGATCAAGGGCTGCGGCGTTGAAGACGAAACAGAATCAGCAGGCTCACTGGAAGGCTGGAGAGTAGGGGATGTTTCAGTGGTACAATGAGTGAATTGACTGAGAATGATGGGAGATATAACGGGTTCATCAAGAAATGAGTAGTCCAGTTTTGGTATTTCTGAGGATTCGAAAATGTGAATATCGTCTCGTCGAACGTGACGTGACGGGAAATGTGGATCTGATGAGTGGACAAGTCATAGCACATATATCCCCTATGGTTGGGTTGGAAACCGAGGAATACGTATGGTGTAGTTCGAGGAGACAACTTATGGGGGGGGGGGGGGGGGTGGAGGTAAAATTGGGATAGCACAGACAACCGAAGATTCGTAGGTGGTCATATGATGGAGTCCTACGATATAGAATGTCGGTGGGGGTTCTATTTTGTAGAGTGCTAGTGGTAAAATATTGAGGAGGTATTCTACCATTTTAGCAGCATAGACCGAGAAGGAAGGTGCTAAGCAGGCGTGAAAGAGAAGGGTTCGGACCATGTTATTGATAGTACGAATAATTCGTTCAGTTTTTCCATTTTGATGGAAGGTGTGGGTACAAGAGAAGCGGAACACCATGCCCTGTTGGGAGCAAATATTATGGAATGCTGAATTATTAAATTCACGTCTGTTATCACACTGAAAGGATTTTATGGATTTTTCAAATTGGGTTTTTATAAATTTGTGAAACTCAAGAAATTTAACAAAAATCTCAGATTTGAATTTAAGTGGATAAATCCATAAAAAATGTGAAAAATCATCTAATAAAACAAGATAATATTTGTGACCAGTGAGCTAATAACAGGAGAAGTTCATAAGTCAGCATGAACAATATCAAATGTTAAAATTATGATACTCAATGAAGACATAAATGGAAGACGAGTATGCTTGCTAAGCGGAAAAAAAAACAGTTTTGGGCAAGTTTCTCATTATTACATTGAATACGCTGATTATTTCTAAGAAAAGAAAAGACATGATCTCCTGGATGTCCGAGTCTATTGTGCCAGGTGGATAGAGACAGTGCAACAAGGGAGACAGGTGGTTGAGTTCTGATAGTGGAAGAGTGAGTGAAAGGGTAGAGGTCTCCCACACTATTGCACCGCGTAAGAGTTCTCCCCGTATTGAGATCCTTCACAGAGAAACCAAAAGGGTCAAAATTGATAGACACCCAATTATTGCGAGTGAATTTTCTAACAGATATCAACTTTTTAATAATTTGAGGTACGTAGAGGACATGGTTAAGTGAGAAGGGTGGATGGGAATGTTTTATGTGTGTGTTACCATAACCTGTAATTGGAATGCGGTGACCATTGCCGACAGTAATATAGGATACTTTAACCGAAGCAGTTGGAAAAAGTTACCTGAAGAGTTTATCAGGTGTGATGTGGCTTCGGAGTCCATATACCAATTATTGTCGGGTTGTTGAAGAGTGAGAGTGTTGAATGCCTGGCCCAAATCAGTTGGGGCCAGAAGTTGGGCCTGCGGAATCTGCTGGGCTGACATGAAATGTGCTTGCTGATTCAGTTGTTGTGCTTGCCTCTGTTGTGGTGCTGGGCCGATGTTATGACCTTTTCCAATTGCTCACGCAAGTGTACGTATCGTTCACAAGTAATATAGTCTGTAAGACCAAGTTTATCGTCCATAGAGACTGGTTTCTTATTACCGTTCATCTATTTTATATTATCTATTTGACAATCGATAATTGAGTTCGGTTTTCGTTTAAATATTAGAATAATTGCAAGAATTAACTAAACTATTGAAGTTGTAATCAGCTATGAAGGAATTAGGGCTTCTAAAATCCTCGACTATCCACTCTATTCAATCCTTAATGCGACTAGAATAACTTCTTCTTCTACGTTAAGATTGCAGTTAACTAGACTGTCTTATATTCCGGTTAGGATATATAAGCACTCAACCCCAATGCAGAACTCTTCTATATTTCTATGATAGGTGTTTGTTGTTTCCTAGTTCTTGTAATATGTGTTTGTTGTTTCCCGTTTGTTGCTTTATTTTTCCTAACAAGTTTAAGACAAGATTGTATTAGTACTTAGTAAAAATGACTAGACAAGAATAATTTCTTTCTGAATTTGTTGCTACTACTCAAGGCAATACTTTTGTCTCTCCCTCTACTGCTGCTCCACAAGGCAATACTTCTTCCTTCCCCAATGCTGCCTAAGGAACAACCAATGGCTTTCCTTCTACTTAAGTAAATGTCAGAATCCCTCCACCTGTAGGGTTTCACCATGAACGCTCTGAAAAGTTCATGGGCATTGATTTCAAAAGATGGCTACAGAAAATGTTATTTTTCTAATCGTGATGGGAGTGGCACACTGTGTCACAGAAAACCCTCTTAAAATATGAGATGGTGCGGACCCTCAGTCTATTGATACGACTGAAGGGGGCCAAGGTTTCTAGGCTCGCCTGAAAATAACTCTTGATGCATGGACTCATAATGATTTCATGTGTAAGAACTACATCTTGAACTGCTTGTCAGACTCTCTCTATACGGTGTATTGCGTCATAGTGTCACGACCCGATCCGACGGGCCGCGACTAACGTCCTAATTGGACGTCATTATTGACCTGTCACTCTTAATCCATCTAATACAAAGATCTATAGAAATTTCGGCAGCACAACACTGCTTTTACAACATTTTCCTAAATATGGGCTAGCAAGGTGCGCCAAAACAACAACGAAACAATATCATAATAGGCTGGCGAATGAATAGCCGCCACCAACCAACATCACGTGCACAAAGGCATAATCAAAATAAGCAAGCCGGCAAGGCTGTCACGAGATAATAACATCAAAATCCAAAACAAGGTACAAACGTCCAACCCACAATCGCCTCTGCACCTAAGAGTGTAATCTCGACATATGACGGACAGACCGTCGTGCCCAAAATATGCATAAGTCTGAAAGATAAAGGTGCAGTACCAAAATAGGCGCTCGGAACAGCGAGTTTCCAATCTGCATGTAAATCCTAGGCGGAGGGTCACCTATCTCAACACTGAACTGCGGGCATTTAACGCAACGAGGAAAGCGGGTCGATGCGAGATAATATCTTGAGTATGTAAAACATAAAATCTCAAAATGAATAACAATCGTACCAAGTAAAATAGAGTCATCAAATTTCATAAAGCGAGAATCATGTCTCAAAATCATATCATGTATCTTGAATCATAAATCATCATGCTCATGTTTGTATAATAAATCAGATAACAAGTCTCGACTACATGGAGGACTCGATGGAATCAGATTCTGCACAGTAACGTGTCTCGACCTCATGGAGGACTCGATGTAATCTGTGTATATATATAACGTGTCTCGGCCCTCTAGTGAGAGACTCGATGAATGATGCATGGCTGCGCACGAACATGATCTGGCCCGGGACTCAGTGGGGTGAAATAGTAACAACTTAGCACGAGTAGATATCATGAGCAACTGTATGCAATTAAAATCATTATGTGACTCTCAATAAAATTACTACCATAAACTCTGTTACTGAAACCATAACTAGTAAATAATCATTTTTAAAACTGAACTGGTAGGAGTTAAGTACGTCCGCCGTACTTTCATAAAAATCATGCCAAAAGAAAGAAGGAAATGTCTCACATATCTCTTAGGCGAACTAATCAACTCGATATTAAGGTATTCCTCGTCTAGTACTTCAAACTATAATAAGGAATAACATGCTCGTCGATTCTATGATTTCTAATATAAGTTATATGATTAAAGGCTCCCTTATTCCTATAAAAATTTGGGCAGCATTTCCTTTGTTTATGTGCGTATCCACAATTTTTCCAATAATCCAAATCAACCAACAATTCAACTCCAACTAACAATCCAATTTAAACCCACAATCCAACCAACCAATAATCCACATTATTCCAGAATATAATTAAGTTAAGCCCAACATACGTCATACAAGCTATCCTATAATCTTCATTCTCTTATATCCCCGGAAGACAATAACTTCAACAACCAAGGCAACTACTACATTTACTTCTCATGTTAGTCAATCATTTAGTCACGTTAGAATTATCATGGGGCAATCCAATCTCTTAACGACATCGCCAATTCAAGAATGTGAATTTAACACTTTTCTATACTTTAATCCTTTCAAGACACGTATAGGTAACTACCTCAACATATATACATGCTTATAACTTATATTTTTTAGCACTAAATAACCCTTAAAATGTCACAACAATGTCTAAATATTTCCATCAATTTTCGGCCAACAACATATATTTATTCCAAAACTCTCCTCTTAATTCTTAGAATCCAATTCCATATTTCAATACTTCCATATAACTAATTATCATCAAGGTTACTTTTCAATTTCAACATGCAAGGCAGCGACGAACTTATCAACACGATAATCGGATACAATAACTTCACAATTTATAAAATTAGTTCAAAAATCGGCTACAACACACAACAATCACATGCATTAACTTAAATTCCAATTTCCTCCTTAACATGAATTCATCTCTTGAATCACAACAACATGCAATTCCAATTATTCAATTGAAAGGAAGAATTTTTACCTTGAAAATGCCCGAAACAGTCCCTTATAATTTGGCTACTGTTTTATCGAAATTGGCTTCCATTTTTCACTTCTTCAACTCCAAATTAACATGCATGTGTTCTACAATGTTAACTCATCATCCCTACACATTTTTCTTCCCAAAATCTGAAAATTTCAGGCCTAAAAATCGGTCAGGCTGCTCGACGAATCCACTGTTTGGGTTTTAAATTCTTTGCTTCTAATTTTTAGAATGATTAATCATGGAATGGAGGTGGATTGAACCTTAAGTTTGCTAAAGGAATGGTATGCTTTTCGTTTGAGGGGAAGGGAGTGTTTTCCTCTTGAATTTCTAAGTGAGGAAGACAAAATGAAGAGTTTTGAAAAGGGTTTTAAGGAGTAAAATCTGAAAATGTAAAACAACACTTTGGTCCCTTAATATTACACTTTGGTCCCTAGTTTTATAATTAACTTAGTCCCTCAAGTATTAATTAAAGCTTAGGCTCCACTTCTTCTAATTTCCGAAAATTCCATAAGGTCTCGTATTCTCGTTGTCGTAACTTATATACATTACTAACCCATAACGGGATATATATATATATATATATATACAACTATCATTAAAGAAATTTTCGACGTCACACTCGTTGTTACCAAAATTATTCCGTATTAGCATGTAAAATATATTTAAATTCCAAAAATTCGAATCTTAGTTCTTAATGACGTTCTTAATACCACGAAGTGTAACATTCTTCCCTCCTTAGAAACATTCGCCCTCGAATGTTCATAACAAGTCTCAAGTTCTAGAAATTTCGGCAAAGCCTCATTTATAATAGTGTCTATCCATCTATATCCAGCAACCCAACAGATGCCACACAGGGCCATAAAAAAACACACATATATAGTTCACCAACACCATAATCTAATAAGGGAGTTAGATTGAATTACCTGGGGGCATAGGGAATAAGTGAGGATACTTCTTCTTCATCTCGTTCTCTGCCTCCCAAGTCATTTCCTCTCTATTATTGTTCCGCCATAACACCTTGACGGATGCCACATCCTTAGTCCGTAGCCTCCTGACTTGACGATCCAATATGGCCACGGGATTCTCCTCATAGGACAACTCCTCAGTCACCTGGACATCGTCCATAGGGAAAACTCTGGAAGGGTCACCAATACACTTCCGCAACATGGATACATGAAAAACTGGATGTCTCGCTTCCAAGTCTGCGTAGGTCCAACTCATAGGCAACTTGGCCTACTCTGCGAATGATCCGATAAGGCCCAATATACCTCGCTAAGTTTCCTCTTCCCAAATCTCATCACACCCTTCGTGGGTGAGACCTTCAAGAATACCATCGTCGATCCAAACTCTAAGTCACGACGTCGATTATCGCGATATGACTTCACGACTCGAGCCGCTAGTAATCTCCGCTTGTATGAGTTTCACCTTGTCGACGACTGGCTGAACTATGTCCGACCAATCAATCGAGTCTCACCTACGTCAAACCAACCAATGGGCGACTGCACTTTCTCCCATACAAAGCCTCATACGGCCATCCAATGCTAGAGTGGTAGCTGTTATTGTAAGCAAACTCAATGAGTGGCAAGTGATCCTCCCAGCTACCTCTAAAATCAATAATACAAGCTCTCAACATATCCTCCAGTGTCTGTATGGTACGCTCTGCCTGCCCATCCGTCTGAGGATGAAATGTTGTGCTGAGACTCACCTGCGTTCCCAATCCTTTCGAAATGATCTCCGAGTTAGCGTGAACCGGGCTCCTGGCCGGATATGATAGATATAGGAACCCCATGCAGCCTCACTATCTTCCTGATGTATAATCTGGCATAGTCCTCAGATGAATAAGTAGTCCAGACTGAAAGAAAATGGGCTGATTTTGTCAGCCTATCTACAATAACCAAGATGGAATCACACTTCCGCTGAGTACGAGGTAAACATGTAATGAAATCCATATTAATCACCTCCCATTTCCAAGTCGGGATCTCTATCGCCTGTAGTAGCCCCCCAGGCTTCTGATGCTCGACCTTAACCTGCTGACAATTCAGGCACCGAGCAACAAACTCTGCAACGTCTCTCTTCATGTCATCCCACCAATACAAGCTCCTAAGGTCATGATACATTTTCGTCGACCCTGGATGAATAGAATAACGGGCATTGTGTGCCTACCCATAACTCTTGGCGCGATCTGCAATGTCGGGTACACATAACCTACCATCATACCGTAGCACACCATCAGAGGTTACCTCAAATAAAGCCTTCTCCTTTCGGAGAGCTGCATCTCTATACCGCGCCAGAATAGGATCATCATACTGGCATCTCTTTACCTCTTCTATGATAGAGGACTCAGCAACTCCTCGAACAAGAATACCACTATCTCCAGAATCCGCCCAGGACTCCAGGTGGCTAGCTTTGTGAATCTCTCGAACCATCTCTTTCCTGTCCGGCTGCATATCCGACAAACTACCCATGGATCTACGGCTGAGAGCATCTGCCACAACGTTGGCCTTTCATGGGTGGTACAGAATATCAATATCATAATCCTTTAGCAACTCAAGCCACCACCTTTGTCTCAGATTCAGTTCCTTCTGTTTAAAGAGGTATTGAAGACTCTTATGATCCGTGTAAATATCAACATGGACACCATACAAGTAATGTCTTCATATCTTCAAAGCATGAATCACCGCTGCTAGCTCTAAATCATAAGTGGGATAATTCTTTTCATGTTTTCTGAGCTGTCGGGAGGCATAAGCTATAACTTTGCCATGCTGCATCAACACACACCCTAACCCGATACCTGAAGCATCACAAAAAATCACATACCCGTCTAACCCCTCCGGAAGAGTCAAAACTGGGGCCGAAGTCAACTTATCCTTCAACAACTGAAAATTGTTCTCACAAGCATCGGTCCACTGGAACTTAGCTACCTTCTGGGTTAGCCTAGTCAAGGGCGCTGAGATCGAGGCAAAATCTTCCACAAACCTCCTATAATACCCTGCTAGACCCAAAAAACTGCGTACCTCAGTAGGTGTAGTGGGCCTGGGCCATGTCTTCACCGCCTCAATCTTCTGAGTATCCACCCGAATACTATCTGCCCCGACAATATGCCCCAAGAATGCCACTGAGGCCAACCAAAACTCACATTTCAAAATTTTGGCATACAATCTGCGGTCTTGGGAGGACTCAATCTTGTCTCAAGTGATCCGCGTGCTCCTGCTCTGAGCGAGAATATACCAGGATGTCATCAATGAATACTATAACAAATGTATCCAAGAATGGTTTGAACACCCGGTTCATTAGGTCCATGAACACTGCTGGAGCATTAGTCAACCCAAACGACATTACCCTGAACTCATAATGTCCGTGCAGGTCTGAACGATCTTGGGACATCTGCCTCTCTAACCCGTACCTGATGATAACCGGATCGCAGGTCTATCTTCGAGAAATACTTAGCACCCTGCAACTGATCGAACAAGTCATTAATCATGGGAATGGTACCTATTCTTGATGGTCACCTTATTCAGCTGCCTATAGTCAATGCAGATTCGCAGCGAACTATCCTTCTTCTTTACAAATAATACCGGCGCACCCCATGGAGATGCACTAGGCCTAATGAAGCCTTTCTCTAATAGGTCTCTCAACTGTTCATTTAACTCCTTCAATTCTGCAGGTGTCATTCTATAAGGGGGAATGGATATAGGTTGGGTACCTGGCACTACATCTATACTGAAATCTATCTCTCGCTCTAGAGGAATACCTGGGAGATCATCTGGGAAAACATCCGGAAACTCACTGATTATTGGAACTGACTGATGGGCCGGTACCTCGGCCTACGTATCATGTACCCGAACTAAGTGATAAATACACCCCTTTCGAACCATCTTCCTTGCCTTGAGGTATGAAATAAACTTACCCCTCGGCGATGCGGTATTCCCTTTCCATTCAATAACCGGTTCGTCTGGAAACTAGAATCGAACCAACTTCTCTCGACAATCAATGTTGGCAAAACAAGAGGCCAACCAATCCATACCCATAATAATGTCGAAGTCGATCATATCCAACTCTATCAAATCTGCTGAGGTACGACGGCTATATATCACCACCGAGCAATTCTTATACACACGCCTAGCTATAACCGAATCTCCCACCGGTGTAGCTACCTCGAATGGTTCTATTGGCTCAGGTTCTATCCCTATCCTACTAGCAACAAGAGGAGATATATAGGACAAGGTGGAACCGGGATCAATCAAAGCATACACATCATAGAAAAAGACCGATAATATACATGTGACAACATCTGGTGACGCCTCCTGGTCGCGTCTACTGGCCATGGCATAAATGTGGTTAGAATGACCGCTAGAACTAGGACCTCTGCCATGACCTCTACCCCGGCCAACTGGTGACTGAGTACCCTTCCCGATAGGGCGCATAGCTGTGGATGACGAACCCGCAACAGAACCTGTATGCTGAACCATACCCTCCGAACCACCTCTAGAAGGACACTCTCTCATCAAATGGCACGGGCGGCGCAAGAAAAACAAGTACGATATCGTCGACACTCACGGATGGCGCCGCCATCTGTGAACATCGAGGAAGATGGTCTCCACTGACCAGAACCCCTGTGCGTCTGTGATCCTGTCGCTCGGGAGCCCTGACCAGCTCCTGAATGCCCCGAGCGGTCAAATCGTCTACCGTGCAGTGAGGTGTACTCTGTCGGTGGGAAGAATACGATAGATTGCTGCCGGAAGTCACTGAAAACCCCGCTGCCCCGCCTCTTGGTGATCTCTATCGACCCTTTTCCGTCTCCTCTCATGTCGCTCCTCAATCCCCTGCGCAAAAGCCTGTATCCGAGCAATATCCATGGTCGGCTGAAGTGCGGCTGTCAAGCACCCATCAATAAGATAATGGTCCAACCCCATCACATAACGGTGCACCATATCTGTCATGTCTGTCATGTCTGCTACCATAGTGGGTGCGTACCGGGCCAAGGAGTCGAACTCCAAGCTATACTATCTAACCGTCCTCCCATTCTGCCGCAACTGTAGAAACATGTCGACTCTTGCCCGTCTCATCTCTGGAGGTGTGAAGTCCCAAATTAGTGTTACAATAACAATAAACATTATTGTGTCTATGTGATTATGTTACGTTCGTATTCACATTCAAGGCCTCAACTTCAAGATTGAATCTTGGTGTTTGCATCTTTGGTTAATTATTCAGAACTTATTACACTGTCTAGTGATCAATTGAAACAAATTAACATTTGTCCTGCATATGACGAGAAAAGGGGTGGGTTAAGTAAACATATACTAAAAGTTTAATGCAAGTAAAATCTAATCACTTATACGTATTAGCTTTTAAGGCACTTGTTCACAAACTAAGAAGTACATCTTCTCCTTTGAGAATGTCACGAGCAAATGCTCCTCACCTGTTTGTTGAAACACTAAACACGTCCATCCCCCCTTAACCCCAAACCCCTTTAATTCCTTCAATCTCTTGGCTTTCCCCCTCCCATAAGTTATGCAATCATCTCCACTTATACATTGTAATTACACACAAATAAAATACCTAGCACAAAGAATAGGAAATCAGAAAAAAAACAGGTGAAAAGAAGAGGAAAAAAATCTGGAAAAATATCGAGAGGGCAACAAGAAAAAGAAAAAAATACTAGGGAGCAAGGGATCATTTTAGCAACCAAACAACAATAATCTTCACACTTACAAGGTGAGTTTTCTCACTCAGAAATCCTTGGTAACATTCTTTATTTTAAGTTCAATACATGTTAGAATAAGAATTGAGTATTGAAAAGAAATATTGAACTTTTGATTGTTTAGACAACTAGTTGCGTCATAAACTTTACGAACTGTTCTCACTGAGTTATAATTGTTAGAATTTGATGCAATTCGTAAGAGTGGTACACCTCTCTATTATGATCATATAGAACCAAAAATGAGGTAAAATGGACATACGGTTTGAAAGTTATCATAGTTCAAAGTTTCTGCCTTAGATTTGACCGAAATTCGGAAAGGCATAATTACGGACTGTTTTTGTTGAGTTTTACTTATTAGAATTATATGAAAATTTACATGGTTGTAAATCTCTCTGTTACGGACATATATATATAAAGATTTGTTATAACGGACTTACTATTTGAGAGTTATTGTAATTTGAAGTTGCTGCCTCGGATTCGTCGGAATCCAGAAGGGTAGGACGTTGAAACGTAAAACTGTACTAATCTGTGGGGAATATGAAAATTGTTGCTCAATGAAAGTTCTAGATCTCTTTGTTGTGGACAGTTTGAGACCTTACGGGGGTCTATCCGACTTACGGATTGAGAGTTATCGCTGTTTAAAGTTTCTGGCTCGGATCTGTCGAGATCCAGGAAGGGCAGCGAATAAAAGTGTAAAACTGTACCAAATGGTACAGAATATAAAAGGATGGTTCACATGGAGACGTGTAAGCTCTATGTTCTCGTCGTTTTGAGATTTTATGGGGCTTGAACGGGTTTACAGATTAGGAGTTATGACTATTCTAAGATTGGGTGTTGTTTAATAAAAATTCTGCCGAAATAAATTTCATGTGGCTGTTTTGAGAATGAATTTGTGTTAGTTACCCAAAGTAGTTTTAAATGAAATTTGGTACAGTGAAAGATCCCCGTCTTACCTTAGTTTCCGCTTGAGAAACACCTTAGTTGGAGTTATGGTTAAAAAATTATAATCGTTACAAGTATGAATGACAGAATGTTAGAAAAGAGAATAGTATTTATTCGACCTTCTGAAAAATATGAAAAAAGTGAATACGTGTTCACATAAATATATAAATATATAATGGATCGGGTTGCACGCCGCAACAAAACGTAAAGTGAATACGCGTTCACAAATACGTAAACATAATGGATCGGGTTGCACGCCGCAACAAAACGTAAAGTGAATATGTGTTCACAAATATGTAAATATAATGGATCGGGTTGCACGCCGCAACAAAACGTAAAGTGAATACGCGTTCACAAATACGTAAATATAATGGATCGTGTTGCACGACTCAACAAAACGTAAAGTGAATACGCGTTCACAAATACGTAAATATAATGGATCGGGTTGCACGCCGCAACAAAACGTAAAGTGAATACGCGTTCACAAATACGTAAACATAATGGATCGGGTTGCACGCCGCAACAAAACGTAAAGTGAATACGTGTTCACAAATACGTAAATATAATGGATCGGGTTGCACGCCGCAACAAATATGAAAGATGAATACATGTTCACATATATATAAATATGAAAAGTGAATACACGTTCACAAATATATGAATATAATAAACATGTGGAAAATGCAGGGGAATGTCTTAACGCATAACACGATAAAATGAAGTGTTAGTTAAACCGAGAATTTCCTATGAGGAGTTGTTGCATATTTAAAAATGTTGTAACCTGATATGTTTTTGCAATATGCTTATTACGTTATAATGTGATTGCGCTTGGAATATTGTGGTGTTACTTTGAATTGCAGGGTAAGGTTCTCACTCAGCCCCAGATGGTAGGGCTGACTCTTTATTTAACATGTTTAAGGAAAGCGTGATAGAGGAAATACTCCACGCCAAGGCTAGAGATCGTCCCGCAGCCTTTTGTCATACCAAGTCCATTGTTCCGGGCTTGGTACTCGTCAGGTTCAGAATGTCAGTTTCAATGTCTCGGGAAATGCCCGTGTGGAATGGTCTCCCTTCCAACTTAGAATAATCTTTGTCAGTATGTCTATGTAGAAACAATATTTGCACGAGCATGGGCTCGCGTTATGTTTTTCTTATAAAGTCATAAACAGATTTCTTTATTGTTATTTTTATTAATCGCTCCGTATTTGAATATAAGTTTAAATTTCTAAATAAAGAGAATTAAATGGTGCTCCTGGTGGAAAATAATTGTCCAGGTGTCATCACGCCCTAGGTAAAGACTTAGGAAAAGTCGGGGCGTGACAAGTTGGTATCAGAGCTAAACCAGGTTAAGAGATTCTAGGAAGTTTTCTTCGAGTTGAGTGTTTGAACGGTTACTTATTGCGACGGTGTGCGCGCCACCTTAGTAATAAGTGAACGGAATAACATCCTAAAGTTTCCCTTCTTTCGTACTCTTACCTTGAGTCTTTTCAAAGACTTGATTTCTCGTACTACCTCCTTCACACGGGTTAGAAAAGAGGATTGTACAACGTTATACTGACTAATATGATTTGTGTAGATGGCGATTATAAGGCGAGTTCCAACAAAGAGGGAAGTACTCATGGAACAGGCAAAGGGAATGAGAGCTCAGATGAAGTTCATGCGTCGTAAGATGGACTCAGAGGGTGATTTTGATGATTACATTGATGACACAATCGTACTATGTACATATTTGCTTAGGACTAGAAGGAAAATACGTTCATACGACCCGACCTTCTTCAACTTTCCAATTGGAGTCATACTACATATAATAGTCAATTAGTCCCGAGAAAAGTTTCATTCGCGTTCGGAAAGGCAAGGATGCTAAGAGAAGATATTACTGAAAATTCATTGCACGATTTACGGATCGTAAGAAGAGTAAGGCATAGAATGAACTATATGGAAAGAGAAGCAAAAGGAAGGTTCACGAGGTTGAATGTCAACTGCAGAATAGGCGAATCATGCGGTTAAGCCCTTTAGAGCGCGTGATAGTAGGGTGCATTCGATCTGAGGGCTATAGCGGGTTGCACAGTGGCAGAGTTGACCTGATGTGATGTATTGTAGTCATGACATTGTTGTTTTAAAATATGATGAATGAAGTGCTATGAATACAAGAAAGAAAGGATATGTTTTATTAAATTATTTTTCTTGTTGGCATATTGTGGTGTTGCATGCTTATGAACTATAAGAAAATTTTAAGAGCTAGAGTAGACATTCAGTCTTCTAAAAATGAGTGTATTTGTCTTCACAGAAAATGGTGAATTCACAAATCCCGGGGGCTCAAGAGGAGGTTCATCACGAAGCTCATGTACCTCCAGTTGACGTAGTGGTGTCTGAAGGGAGCGGAGAAAATGTCGGAGAAAATGTTGGAGAGAACGAGAGTCAAAATGGCTCAAGAAACGGTGGGACAAAAACTAGATAGACTCATAGAGTTAATGGCAGTGTGATTCCACACATGGTTCCGCCCGCACTAGTGTCTCTGTCATAGCCGGAACGAGAACCAGACGGCCCGGGACCGATGGCAGCGCACCACGGACCGAGTATAGAATCTCAAGCGATGCACGATAGGCTATGGGCAAATTTTATGAGGAGAAGGAACCATCAGTACTCGGGGAAGGACCCCAAGGCCGCCGATGGTATTCCTCGATGAAGTTGAAGACTTAATGTTCTCATTGGGATGCGTGGAGGCGGAGGGCGTCAACTTGGTAGGCGCGCGACTAGTGGATGATGCAGGGGTGTGGTGGAGGAATTTTAGGAAAAATCGTCCCCCGATGTCACCCCCAATGACTTGGGGAGGTTGAGCGGCATTCATTGAAATTTATGCTGTCTACGCGAGATGCGCTCGGGCGGAGTTTGAATAATTGAAGCAAGGTGGCCGTAGTAGTGTACAAGAATATGATACAGTTCGCGAGGTTATCGGCATACAACACACATGTCGTCCTACGAGAAATGGATAGAGTAAAGCAATTTGTAGAGGTTTAAACCGAACATAGCGAGAAGAAGGTGGTGGCGTTAGCCAACGATCGAACTTATCTTGATTGTCGATATGGCTTTGAGGGTAGAAGGTTTCGCTAAAGCAAAAGAGAATATTCGCAGAAGAGATTTGGACGTCGAGGATCATTTAACGAGTCAAAATCGAGCGGGGAGTTTAGTAAGGGATCTTCAGACGAACCAATGTGGGCCAGTCTTATTTCAAGCCTAAGGGGCACAGTTGGTCTAATTACCAAGGTAGCAAGGACAAGGCCACCAACCCTAACACAGGAGGCGACGAACCGATTTGTAAGATTTGTCAAAGAAAACACACTAGAGAATGTCGGCTCTTAACGAAGACATGTTATAACTGTGGAGAGTCAGGACACTATGCCAGGGATTGCAAGAAGAGGACCCAAACTCAATATATTCAGGGGAGGTCAGAAGCAACCACAGCTGCCTACAGGGGAAATCAGGGAAACCAACCCCGCCAGAGTCAGGGAGGTCAACAACCCAACAATTCTAATCGGCTCTACGCTTTGCCCGAGAGGAATGAAGCAGAAGCATCTAATGCGGTGGTCACGTGTATTTTGCTAGTCTCGAGTATTCTGCATTTGTATTATCGATCCCGCTCTACATTTTCATATGTGTCAATGGGCTTTGCTAAGAATTTACATGTAGAACCTTCTTATTTAAGTGAACCTGTTGAGGTTATGACACCAGTAGGGGCCTCAATTTGGGCCTCTCGGGTGGTAAATAATTTCCCATTAGAAGTGAATGGCAGGGGAACAATGGTGAACCTAGTACTACTTGATATGGTAGACTTCGACGTCATTTTGGGTATGGATTGGTTGTCGGCATGTTATGCCATGTTAGATTGTCGACGAAAGATAGTGAGATTAACTTTTCTCGGAGAACCAGAAGTTGTTATAAGGGGGTAGGGTTGGAATATCCTCAGGTCAGTTTATTTCCTACCTTGGAGCTCAAAAGTTATTGAGAAGTCACAGAGTGGAGTACACATATCTGGCTAATATAGTGGATACCCAAAAAGAATCCTAGCGGTGAATGATGTTCCTATTGTTCGAAATTTTCGGAGGTTTTCTGAAGATCTTCCATGCCTTCCTAGGATAGAAAGTGGAGTTTGCCATAGAGTTAATTAAGTACAAGACCCATTTCTATTCCTCCATATCGAATGGCCCAGTGAATTGAGGGAGTTAAAGAACAATTGAAGGATCTTACGGATAAAGGCTTTATAAGGCCTAGTGTTTCCCCAGGGTGCACGATCTGTTTGTGAAAAAGAAAGACGGATCGCTCCGAATGTGCATCGATTATCGGCACTTCAACAAGGTCACGATCGAAGCGGTACCCATTACCAAGAATCGATGATCTTTTGACCAACTTCGCAGAGCTAGCTATTTTTCCAAGATTGATCTCGTTCGGGATATCACGGTGAAAATAAATCCGGATGATATATCCAAGCGACCTTTAGAACGTCGGCCATTATGAGTTCTTGGTCATGTCTTTTGGGTTAACCAATGCCCAATGACTTTTATGGATTTAATGAGCGAATATTCAAACTATTTCTAGATTTGTTCGTGATTGTGTTCATAGATAATATCTTAATCTGATAAGAGTGTTGAAGAACATGAAGAGCATCGAGGTAGTCTTCAAGTCTTGAAACAGGAGAAACTATATGCTAAATTTTCAAAGTGTGAATTTTGGTTGGAAAAGGTAGCCTTTTGGGTCATGTTGTGTCAAGGATGGAATTATGGTAGACCCCGGAAGATAGAAGCGATGAAGAAGCGGCCAAACCGACCACTCAAGCGGAGGTTAGAAGTTTCTTGGGTTTGGTGGGTATTATAGAAGATTCGTAAAGGTTTTCTAGTCTTGTTGCTCCTCGGCCGGTTGACTCAAAAAGCGGTTAAGTACCGATGGTCGGAAGCATGTGAAGCGATTTTGAAACTAAAGGAATTGTTGACTCATCGCGATTCTAACCTTACCATCGGGACAAGAAGGGTTCACGATCTATTGTGATGCCTCTGATCGGGTTAGGATGTGTCTTGACGCGATTTGGAAAGGTTATTGCGTATGCATCTAGGCGATTGAAGATACATGAGAAGAATTACCCAACTCATGACTTGGAATTAGTGCGGTGGTGTTTGCCTTACGAATATGGAGACATTATTTGTATGGTGTACATGTGGACATATTCTGAGATCATAAGAGTTTGCGATACATAACCACGAAGGATTTGAATCTCAGACAAAAGATGGTTAGAGTTGCTTAAGGATTATGACCTTAGTATTCTTTACCATCACGGAAAGCTAACGTGGTGGTGGCCGACGATGGGAGATCAATGGGCGAACAGCCCATTTGGCAATACAAAGAGGGTATTGTTCGTGAGGTACAAAGATTGGGAAACCTCGGGGTTAGCTTAAGCGAGATCGGTGAAGGTAGGGTGGTGGTACATGATACCTCGCGATGCCTTAGCTAGAAATAAAAGAAAGTCGTTTGAGGATACGGAGTTTGTTGGATTTCGGAGAGGATCCAACAGGGAAAACCTTCACGATTTACATTGGGAGATAATGGCGGAACCGCCGGTATAAGGGTAGGTTATGTGTTCTAAGGTAAAGGATCTAAGGAGGAAGATCTTAGATGAGGGTCGCAACACAAGATATTCCATTCATCCGAAGTCAACAAAATGTATCAGGACCTCAAGGCAAATTCGGTGGGGCGGGATGAAGAAAGACGTTGCGGAGTTTGTCGGGAGATGTCTTATATGTCACAGTGAAAATTGAACATCAAAAACAGCGGATTACTTCAGGACATCGAGTCCCGTGTGGAAATGGGAGGCGATTCATATGGATTTTGTAATCGGTCTACCAAAACTCGAGAAGGGTATGATTCTATTTGGGTGATTGTTGATTGGCTTACAAAGTCAGCCCATTTCTTACGGTCAAGACTACGTGCGCACCACGATGCGCAGATTTATTTGAAGGAGATTGTCTTTGTTACAGGATTCCTTTACAAATTATTTGGATAGGGGTTCCCAGTTCACCTCACTTTTGGCAAAGTTTCCAGCGGTCTCGGGACAAAAGTTAAGTTAAGCACGACTTTCCACCCATGAAGCAGATGGGCGGTGAGCGAACAATTCAAACACGAGGGCATGTTGCGATCTTGTGTGTTAGATTTTAAGGAATGGTTGGACAATCTATGTCTAATTGAGTTCGCCTACAACAATAGTTTTCACTCTAGCATACAAATGGCCGTTTGAAGCATTATATGGGCCGAAAATGTAGGTCTTCACTTGGATGGTTCGAGGTGGGTGAGACCTTAATCGTTCGGACTGAAGTCATTCAGAAACAAATGATAAAATCTGAGATGATTCGGAGCGGATCAAAAGCGACTCATAGCCGTCATAAGTCCTATGCGGATCATCGGAAAAGAGATCTTGAATTCCAAGAAGGGGAGAAAGTATTTTTAAAAGTGTCCCCAATGAAGGGAGTGATGCGCTTTGGTAAGAAAGGGAAATTGAGCCCAAGGTTTATTGGGCCATATGAGATCTTGCGAAGAGTGGGGAATGTGGCTTACGAATTAGCACTTCCACAAGAGCTGGAGGCAGTGCATCCGGTATTTCATGTGTCAATGTTACGAAAATACTTGCACGATACAAGTAACGTCATCCTTCCCCAGGAGATAATTCTTAATGAGGAGCTTCAATATGAAGAAGTTCCGGTGGAAGTACTTGATAGGAAGGTTAAGCGCCTTAGGAATAAAGATATTGCTTCCGTGAAGGTCCTATGGAGGAACCACTCCACCGAGGAAGCCACCTGGGAAGCCGAGGACGCGATGAAAGTCAAATATCCATTCCTATTTGACTGAGGTAATAAAAAAAATGTGTTACATAGTACTTCATATGTGTGACATTTGCGTGTCTATATGCATGTGTTACAACCTTATTCTCATTCGAGGACGAATGCTTCTTAAGGAAGGGAGAATGTGAAGCCCCAAATTAGTGTTACAATAACAATAAATATTATTGTGTCTATGTGATTATGTTACGTTCTTATTCACATTCAAGGCCTCAACTTCAAGATTGAATCTTGGTGTTTGCATCTTTGGTTAATTATTCAGAACTTATTACACTGTCTAGTGATCAATTGAAACAAATTAACATTTGTCCTGCATATGACGAGAAAAGGGGTGGGTTAAGCAAACATATACTATAAGTTTAATGCAAGTAAAATCTAATCACTTATACGTATTAGCTTTTAAGGCAATTGTTCACAAACTAAGAAGTACATCTTCTCCTTTGAGAATGTCACGAGCAAATGCTCCTCACCTGTTTGTTGAAACACTAAACACGTCCATCCCCCCTTAACCCCAAACCCCTTTAATTCCTTCAATCTCTTGGCTTTCCCCCTCCCATAAGTTATGCAATCATACCCACTTATACATTGTAATTACACACAAATAAAATACCTAGCACAAAGAATAGGAAATCAGAAAAAAAAAACTGGTGAAAAGAAGAGGAAAAAAATCTGGAAAAATATCGAGAGGGCAACAAGAAAAAGAAAATAATACTAGGGAGCAAGGGATCATTTTAGCAACCAAACAACAATAATCTTCACACTTACAAGGTGAGTTTTCTCACTCAGAAATCCTTGGTAACATCCTTTATTTTAAGTTCAATACATGTTAGAATAAGAATTGAGTATTGAAAAGAAATATTGAACTTTTGATTGTTTAGACAACTAGTTGCGTCATAAACTTTACGAACTGTTATCACTGAGTTATAATTGTTAGAATTTGATGAAATTCATAAGAGTGGTACACCTCTCTATTATGATCATATAGAACCAAAAATGAGGTAAAATGGACATACGGTTTGAAAGTTATCATAGTTCAAAGTTTCTGCCTTAGATTTGGCCGAAATTCGGAAATGCATAATTACGGACTGTTTTTATTGAGTTTTACTTATTAGAATTATATGAAAATTTACATGGTGGTAAATCTCTCTGTTACGGACATATATATATAAATATTTGTTATAACGGACTTACGAGTTGAGAGTTATTGTAGTTTGAAGTTACTGCCTCGGATTCTTCGGAATCCAGAAGGGTAGGACGTTGAAACGTAAAACTGTACTAATCTGTGGGGAATATGAAAATTGTTGCTCAATGTAAGTTCTAGATATATTTGTTGTGGACAGTTTGAGACCTTACGGGGGTCTATCCGACTTACGGATTGAGAGTTATCGCTGTTTAAAGTTTCTGCCTCGGATCTGTCGAGATCCAGGAAGGGTAGCGAATAAAAGTGTAAAACTGTACCAAATGGTACAGAATATGAAAGGATGGTTCACATGGAGACGTGTAAGCTCTCTGTTCTCGTCGTTTTGAGATTTTATGGGGCTTGAACGGGTTTACAGATTAGGAGTTATGACTATTCTAAGATTGGGTGTTGTTTAATAAAAATTCTGCCGAAATATATTTTAATGTGGCTGTTTTGAGGATGAATTTGTGTTAGTTATCCAAAGTAGTTTTAAATGAAATTTGGTACAGTGAAAGATCCCCGTCTTACCTTAGTTTCCGCTTGAGAAACACCTTAGTTGGAGTTATGGTTAAAAAATTATAATCGTTACAAGTATGAATGACAGAATGTTAGAAAAGAGAATAGTATTTATTCGACCTTCTGAAAAATATGAAAAAAGTGAATACGAGTTCACATAAATATATAAATATATAATGGATCGGGTTGCACGCCGCAACAAAACGTAAAATGAATACGCGTTCACAAATACGTAAACATAATGGATCGGGTTGCACGCCGCAACAAAATGTAAAGTGAATATGTGTTCACAAATACGTAAATATAATGGATCGGGTTGCACGCCGCAACAAAACGTAAAGTGAATACGCGTTCACAAATACGTAAATATAATGGATCGGGTTGCACGCCGCAACAAAACGTAAAGTGAATACGCGTTCACAAATACGTAAATATAATGGATCGGGTTGCGCGCAACAAAACGTAAATTGAATACGCGTTCACAAATACGTAAACATAATGGATCGGGTTGCGCGCGCAACAAAGCGTAAAGTGAATACGTGTTCACAAATACGTAAATATAATGGATCGGGTTGCGCGCAACAAATATGAAAGATGAATACATGTTCACATATATATAAATATGAAAAGTGAATACGCGTTCACAAATATATGAATATAATAAACATGTGGAAAATGCAGGGGAATGTCTTAGCGTACAATACGGGATAAAATGAAGTGTTAGTTAAACCGAGAATTTCCTATGAGGCGTGGTTGCCTATTTAAAAATGTTGTAACTTTGATATGTTTTGCAATATGCTTATTACGTTATAATGTGATTGCGCTTGGAATATTGTGGTGTTACTTTGAATTGCAGGGTAAGGTTCTCACTCAGCCCCAGATGGTAGGGCTGACTCTTTATTTAACATGTTTCAGGAAAGAGTGATAGAGGAAAGACTCCACGCCAAGGCTAGTGATCGTCCCGCAGCCTCTTGTCATACCAAGTCCATTGTTCCGGGCTTGGTACTCGTCAGGTTCAGAATGTCAGTTTCAATGTTTCGGGAAATGCCCGTGTGGAATGGTCTCCCTTCCAACTTAGAATAATCTTTGTCAGTATGTCTATGTAGAAACAATATTTGCACGAGCATGGGCTCGCGTTATGTTTTTCTTATAAAGTCATAAACAGATTTCTTTGTTGTTATTTTTATTAATCGCTCCGTATTTGAATATAAGTTTAAATTTCTAAATAAAGAGAATTAAATGGTGCTCCTGGTGGAAAATAATTGTCCAGGTGCCATCACGCCCTAGGTAAAGACTTAGGAAAAGTCGGGGCGTGACAGGAGGCATAAAGTGGCCAAGGAATGCTTCTGAAAACTCACCCCACACTGCAGGAGGAGCACCCTCGCCCCTAGACAACTCCCAGGACGCAAACCAGTTGACTGCTACATCGCGCAACCGATATGAGGCCAATATAACTGACTCAGTCTCTGAAGCCCGGATCACCCTCAATGTCATCTGCGTCTGGCGGATGAACTCATGTGGATCATCCTCGGGCCTTGACCTGTAAAACTCCGGCGGACTGCAACTCAGGAAATCTCTAACCTTCAAATTGTCTGCCCTGGGGTTAACTGTCGGCTCTTGCCTATGAACCTGTCCCGCCACTATACTTGCGATAATCGATCGTTTCTCTCAAATCTCCATCCTGTGCCTTTGTGGCCGAAGGCTCAGTGCTTGGGGTCTCGGATACGGGTGATGTTGCCTCGAGAGGAGCCTCTAGAATCTGGTGGAGTGGGTAGTCGTCGGGCACACTCTCGAGAGTAGACGCGTCACGGGACTCGTAGCTCTCCGTACCCGACTAGTGTCCCTCGTATATTTGCCCTTCCGCCACGGGCGCGCCGGAGGCATAGCTGTAAACATAGTAAACTATCAGAAGACGGATCATCCTAATAACACAGCTCTATGGGACGATCTAAGAGATGGAAGAATAGAAACAATCATAAATTTCCGGTAGCCTCATGTGTATAAGTATGGTGCACAACATACTCATACACAAGACTCTACTAGACATGGTCTGTATACATTCCGAGGACTAACCGCTCTGATACCACTTTTGTCACGACCAGACCCGACGGGTCGCGACTAACGTCCTAATTGGACGTCATTACTGACCTGTCACTCTTAATCCATCTAATACAGAGATCTATAGAAATTTTGACAGCACAACGCTGCTTTTACAACATTTTCCTAAATATGGGATAGCCGACAAGGCTGCCAAAACAACAATGAAACAACAGTCATAATAGGCTAGCCGACTAGGCTGCCACCAACCAACATCACGTGCACAAAGGCATAATCAAAATAAGCAAGTCGGCAAGGCTGTCACGAGATAATAACATCAAAATCCAAAACAAGGTACAAACGTCCAACCCACAATCGCTTCAGACCTAAGAGTGTATATCGACATATGACGGGACATGACCCGTCGTGCCCAAAATATGCATAAGTCGAAAGATAAAGTGCGTACCAAAAATAGGCGCTCGGAACAAAGGAACTCTCCAGCTGCTGTAAATCCTAGGCGGAGGGTCACCTATCTGAACACACTGAACTGCGGGCATGAACGACTTCGAGGAAAGGGGTCGATGCGAGATAATGTCTTGAGTATGTAAAACATAAAATCTTGGCGAATAACAACTGTACCAAGTAAAACAGAGAGTCATCAAATTTCATAAAACTGAGAATCATGACTGAAAATCATATCATGTATACTGAATCATAAATCATCATGCTCATATCTGTATAATAAACTGTATAACAAGTCTCGTCCCTCTATGGAGGGACTCGATGGAATCTGTATCTGCGCGCGTAACGTGTCTCGGCCCTCTATGGAGGGACTCGATGTAATCTGTGTATATATATAACGTGTCTCGGCCCTCTAGTGAGAGACTCGATGAATGATGCATGGCTGCGCACGAACATGATCTGGCCCGGGACTCAGTGGGGTGAAATAGTAACACTTAGCACGAGTAGATATCATGAGCAATTGTATGCAATTAAATCATTATGTGACTCTCAATAAAATTACTATCATAAACTCTGTTACTGAAACCATAACTAGTAAATAATCATTTTTAAAAGCGATGGTAGGAGTTAAATCGTCATGCATACTTTCATAAAAATCATGCCAAAAGAAAGAAGGAAAGGTCTCACATACCTCTTAGGCGAACTAATCAACTCGATATTAAGGTATTCTTCGTCTAGTACTTCAACCTATAATAAGGAATAACATGTTCGTCGATTCTATGATTTCTAATGTAAGTTATATGATTAAAGGCTCCCTTATTCTTATAAAAATTTGGGCAGCATTTCCTTTGTTTATGTGCGTATCCACAATTTTTCCAATAATCCAAATCAACCAACAATTCAACTCCAACTAACAATCCAATTCAAACCAACAATCCAACCAACCAATAATCCACATTATTCCAGAATATAATTAAGTTAAGTCCAACATACGTCATACAAGCTATCCTATAATCTTCCTTCTCTTATATCCCCGGAAGACAATAACTTCAACAACCAAGGCAACTACTACATTTACTTCTCATGTTAATAAATCATTTAGTCACGTTAGAATTATCATGGGGCAATCCAATCTCTTAACGACGTCGTCAATTCAAGAATGTGAATTTAACACTTTTCTATATTTTAATCCTTTCAAGACACGTATAGGTAACTACCTCAACATATATACATACTTATAACTTATATTTTTGAGCACTAAATAACCCTTAAAATGTCACAACAATGTCTAAAAAATTCCATCAATTTTCGGCCAACAACATATATTTATTCCAAAAATCTCCTCTTAATTCTTAGAATCCAATTCCATATTTCAATACTTCCATATAACTAATTATCATCAAGGTTACTTTTCAATTTCAACATGCAAGGCAGCGACGAACTTATCAACACGATAATCGGATACGATAACTTCACAATTTATAAAATTAGTTCCAAAATCGGCTACAACACACAACAATCACATGCATTAACTTAAATTTCAATTTCCTCCTTAACATGAATTCATCTCTTGAATCACAACAACATGCAATTCCAATTATTCAATTGAAAGGAAGAATTTTTACCTTGAAAATGCCCGAAACAGTCCCTTATAATTTGGCTACTGTTTTATCGAAATTGGCTTCCATTTTTCACTTCTTCAACTCCAAATTAACATGCATGTGTTCTACAATGTTAACTCATCATCCCTACACGTTTTTCTTCCCAAAATCTGAAAATTTCAGGCCTAAAAATCGCCAGTCGTCATTTAACCCACTGTTTGGGTTTTAAATTTTTTGCTTCTAATTTTTAGAATGATTAATCATGGAATGGAGGTGGATTGAACCTTAAGTTTGCTAAAGGAATGGTATGCTTTTCGTTTGAGGGGAAGAGAGTGTTTTCCTCTTGAATTTCTAAGTGAGGAAGACAAAATGAAGAGTTTTGAAAAGGGTTTTAAGGAGTAAAATCTGAAAATGTAAAACAACACTTTGGTCCCTTAATATTACACTTTGATCCCTAGTTTTATAATTAACTTAGTCCCTCAAGTATTAATTAAAGCTTAGGTTCCACTTCTTCTAATTCTCGAAAATTCCATAAGGTCTCGTATTCTCGTTGTCGTAACTTATATACATTACTAACCCCCATAACGGGATATATATATATATATATATATATATATATATATATATATATACAACTATCATTAAAGAAATTTTCGACGTCACACTCGTTGTTACCAACTTTATTCCGTATTAGCATGTAAAATATACTTAAATTCCAAAAATTCGAATCTTAGTTCTTAATGACGTTCTTAATATCACGAAGTGTAACACATAGGCTCCGCCAAAGAGTTGTGGGAGAAGCTTCAGAAGAAGTATAACTCACAGGATGCAGGTACAAAGAAATTCATCGTTGGGAAATTCTTGAAATTTCAAATGGTGGATAGCAAGACAGTGATGTCTCAAGTCCAGGAGTTTCAAATGATTCTACATCGCCTGGATTTGGAGGGTATGAAACCAAATGAGTAGTTTTTGATTGCATCACTGATTTAAAATTGTTTCCCTCGTGGAGTGAGTTTATGAGTTACTTAAAACTCAAAATAAAGGAAATGACTTTTGAAGAGCTTATTATCAAACTCCAAATTCAGGAAGATAATAAGAGGTCCTTGCCTAAGGGAAAGTAACCCGCTAAGGCCAAGACAAATCTGGGTGATGCCAAATGGAACCCAAGCAAAAAGCGTAAGTTCCAGAAATAAGGCAAGACCCAGACAGTGGTGAAATTCAAGGGAAACTGTCACCATTGTGGCAAAGCTGATCACATGATCAGGGACTACCGCAAGCTCAAGATGGAGCAGAGTCAGAGGCCAAATAAAAGGCCAAAGACAAGGCAACGACCAATGTCATTGAGGACACACTTCTTGACGACATAATTGAGGAGTTCTATGAGGTGGTGCTAGAAGCAAACCTTGATGAGAATCCCAAGCAATTGTAGATGGACACGAGTGCTACCCGTCACATCTGTTTCGATAGATGCCTTCTCCACGTATACACCAGTTACAGACAAGAAAATTTTCATGGATACAACATTTCCTCTAACGTGTTGAGGGTAGGAAAGGTGGTCCTTAAGAAGACTTCTGGCAAAGAGCTCACTTTGAAGGAGGTGATGCATGTCCCTGAGATTAGGAAGAATTTAATTTCAGGTCATGTATTGGTTAATGCTAGTTTTAGGCTAGTATTTGAGTCCAATAAGTTTGTAATCATCAAAAATGGAACCTTTGTGGGAAGGGGCTTCGTCTATGAAGGACTCTTCAAGGTTAACGCCTTGTTAGTCATACGTTCAAGCAATAAAAGTGAAGCTTCTTCTTACTTGCTCGAGTTTTCTAGTTTATGGCATCATAGATTAGGACATGTGAACTATAAATCCATCAAAAGGTTGGTAAAGTTAGAGTTGTTGCTGTCTATCGATGCAAACACTCAACATAAGTGTGAGGTGTGCGTAGAGACAAAACTCACTAAGACTCCCTTTAGATCCGTCGAAACGGATATCACTCTTCTAGAACTTGTTCACATAAATATATGTGATTTGAAGTTTGCACAAACTAGAGGGGAGAAGAAGTACTTTAAAACATTATAGATGATAGCACAAGGTATTGTTACATTTACTTGTTGAAAAGTAAGGATAAAGCCTTTGTAGCATTCAGACGCTACAAAGCAGAAGTTGAAAACCAACTAAGCGTGCGGATTAAATCAATTCATAGCGATAGGGGGGAGAATACGTAGCCCCATTTGAGGAATATTGTGCCCAATCGGGCATTGTTCATCAAACGACGACTCCATACTCACCTCAGTCGAACGGTGTCGCTGAACGCAATAATCGTACATTGAAGGAAATGATGAATGTCTTGCTCGTCAATTCTGGTCTTCCTTAAAACATGTGAGGAGAAGTTGTCCTTACCGCTAATATAATTCTTAATAGAGTCCCACATAAGGGTAAGGACAAAACTCCATACGAGTTATGGAAGGGAAATAAATCCACCTACAAATACCTGAAGGTGTGAGGTTGTTTGATAAATGTTGAAGTACATAAGTCAAAGCAGGTCAAGATTGGACCTAAGACTGTAGATTGTATTTTCATCGGATATGCAAATAACAGTAGTGCTTATCACTTCTTAGTGCATACGTCAGATGTACCAGATATCTACGAGGGTACGATCATGGAATCAAGGAATGCTCAATTCTTTGAGGATACTTTTCCTAGAAAGAAAAGAGACATAACCTCTCATAAATGAAGTTATGAACAAAGCTCTCAGGAACCAGGAGTCGTTGACTACCTATACTAGATGGTTCAGATCTAGTGGACTCCGAAGTGGTTGAATATCTGGAATCTTGTGTTCCAGATTCTCATAACTTGGAGACTCTAGAGTTGGAACCAAGACGAAGTAAAAGGGTCAGGAAGGATAAATCCTTTGGTCCTGACTTTGTAGCTTATATGGTTCATAACGAACCATGGACAATTGTTGAAGCGTTGTAGAACCCTGTTCAATAAGTGGAACACATTAGCTTTAACTCCGAAGGCATGAAAGAAGACTCTATTGAGAGAGCAGCAAAAGAGTGAAAATCGGTAAGAAATTACTTGACTTCATTTATTGTTTAATGCTAGACTTCAATTCTGACTTAAAGGAATTCAATCATTAACTTCATTCTAAAGGAAATGATGAAATTCAAAAAAGACTTTAATTCAATCTTGGTAAAGACTAAAAATCAGTCAATCCTAAACAAAATATACTGATTACATGCTCTACTGAAATGAATGAAATCGAAGTCAATCATACTCAATCCTGGAAATAGGAGTCGAAAGCCAATCATTTGAGATTGATACTTAGGGTCAACTCCATAAGCACCGTCTGGAAAGAATCTATTGAGACTGAAATAGACTCCATCTTGCAAAACCATACTTGGGAGTTGGTTGATCTTCCTCCGGAAAACAAACTGTTGAGTTGTAAATGGACACTCAAATGAAAGTATCAAGCAGATGAGTCTATAGAGAAGTACAAGACCAAGTTGGTAGTCAAGGGCTACCGACAGAAGGAAAGCCTTGACTATTTTGATGCGTACTCCCCGGTGTCTAGAATGACGTCCATACGAGTATTTATTATGATCGCAGCGTTTCGTGACCTTGAGATCCATCAAATGGATGTCAAAACAGCCTTCCTAAATGGTGATTTGGAAGAAAAAATTTATATTGAACAACTCGAGGGGTATGTGGTTTCAGGGCAAGAGAAGAAAATTTGTCAACTTGTAAAATCTTTGTAGGGGCTGAAACATGCCTCGAGGCAATGACATTAAAATTTGATAGTACTCTACTATCGAAGGGTTTCTCCATTAATGAGTGTGACAAATGTATCTACATGAAAGGTAATTCTGACTCATTCGTCATGATATGTCTTTATGTAGACGACATGTTGATCACATGGAGTAGTCCTAGTTTGATCCTAGAGACTAAGAATATGTTGAAATAATGTTTCGATATGACTGATATGTGTATTGCAGATGTCATCTTAGGGATCAAGGTCTCTAAGATGTCTGACGGACTGGTCTTATCTCAGTCTCACTACATCGAGGATGTGTTGAGAAAGTTTGAGATGTTCGACAGTTCGCCGATGAAGTCAACGCTGGATATGAATCAGAAAATTGGTAAAAATCATGGTCCGCTTGTATGCCAGGAGCGATATGCGCAGGTGATTGAGAGTTTGATGTACATAAAAAACTGCACCCGACCTGATATCGCTTATGCAGTCAACAAGTTGTCTAGGTTTACCTGTAATTTGAGTAATGATTATTGGAAAGCGTTGAATCGAGTACTACGATACATGAAATACACGCTAACTTACGGGTTGCATTATTTGAGATAACCAGATGTACTAGAGGGGTACAGTGATGCAAACTAGATATCTGATATAGAAAACACTAAGTCCACCAGTGGGTATATATTTACAATTGGTGGTGGGGCTGTGTCTTGGAAATCCTCTAAGAAAAATTGCATCGCCCGATCCACAATGGAGTCAGAATTTATTGTTTAGACAAAGTAGGAGAAGAAGTTGAGTGGCTTCATGACTTCTTAGAGGACGTCCCGTGCTGGAACAAATATGTACCTTCTGTAATGATCCACTGCGACAGCCAGTCGGCTCTAGGAAGGGCATGGAGTTTTATATATAACGATAAGTCTCGTCATATCCGATGGAGACATAAGACCGTTAGACAGCTAATCACTACGTGTATTATTTTAATTGATTATGTAAAATCAAAGGATAACATAGCAGACCATTTGACCAAGGACATACCCAGAGATCAGATATTCTGCTTGTCTAGGGGAATGGGCTTAAAATCCAAACAATAAGGACTGATACTATAGTAACTCAACCTTACTGACTGGAGATCCCAAGAATTAGGTTCAATGGAAAAACTAAGTTGTAAAGGTTCAGTTGAGCGCTTCGATGAAAGCAAGAACACTTCGGGTTATGATTTCTATAAGGAACATAAACCCAAAGTCGTTTCCACGATAGACATTAAGTATTATCTGCAGTGTGGGTAGAGGTTAAATTTCCAAAACCTTTAATGATCCTCAACAGTGAGGTTAGGTTTGGGGAAATTTTTAATGGTTCCTGACACTTGTGAAGTGGGGTATAGCAGGATACCTTGTAGGAGACCACCTATTTAAGTGCGAGGACAGACCGTCTAAAAAAATGCACTTAAGAATCCAAGAGTGTCCACGACCACAACGGACAAAACATTAAGAAGAAAGAGTAAGGAAAGTTGTTGTGTTGGTACCGTTGACTTGGTTTACACTAAACACTGACGGTTCAACACATCACGTTCACCGGGAAGTAAGTAAGTCTGATGGTATTCAACTAAGGAAGGTTCAAAGCGAAAGCTACCTCTGCTGATGCAACATTGCTCCGCTGAAAGATTGCTGAAAATAGGCACCATGTGAGTGTGCCAAAATCTCTTTCAAGAGGGGATTGTTGGAAATTTATTAATGTGGAATAAAGTTTATCCCATTATTTATGACTCTAACAATTGGTTTCCCGCACGTCGAAAATGTCGTTTCCACACATGTTCATACATTGTACCAAGGATCATAAATTTCATTAATGAAAGAGATATTGGTACGTAAGTAAAATGTTTTAGACATAGAATGATGGACGGTTATTGATCGGTGTATTTTATATACACCTTTTGAGTCAGTTTTAGTTAGTCTTTTGTCCCATTTTGCACATATAAGTGTCGTATTAGGATAGTTTTTCTTTCTTTTGAGTCAAAGTGGTTAAAATGGCCAAATGACGGAAAAAGAGCAAAAAGAGGGCAAAAGAGGAGATGCGGGAAAGCAGAAAGTGGCGAACGAGGAAAAATCAAGACCCGGCGCGCCCTCGCAGCGAGGCGCGGCGCCCACTATCCAGAGGTCGAAGACTGGCGCGCTCGAGCAAGAAAAATGGTCGCGGCGCCTAAACATCCGGCGAGCTACTGAAGATCTGGCATGGCGCCTCGCAGCCAGATATCGGGGCGCGCCAAAACACCGACGGATTGCAGAACTTGGGCGGCCATGCGTGCAGCGCGCCGACGGAAAAATTAGGTCTTTTGACGAAATCGGGCCAGGCTCGAAGGAAAAGAGGAGGCGGTTTGCATTTATAAAAGGAGAACCCTAGCGGCTTTTAAGGTTCCCTTCGCACAACACAAGATTTTGGCTTGGAGATTGGATACCATTAGTTTAGTAATTTCTTTTCCTTTTCTTTACTTTATTTCAGTTTTTATGATAAACTTTGAATTAGTTCTTGTCATATTTATGGCTAGGAACTAATTCTCTTATACGGCTTTCCATGTTGAATTGCTAGAAACTTATGTTATAAATTAATGCATGCTTATAGTTATTTTTCTTATTGTGAGATCTATCCAATAATTGAGTTGAATTCTTGGTAATTAATTGACAACTAATTATCACTATATGATTTCTAATCAGATTCTGAAAATGGGGGATTGTGAATATGTTGTAAGTTGGGTAGACATTCTTGGATTGAGGATGAAAATACCTCAATTATTTATGTAGCGTTGATGAGAGGCTTAACAACCCTAATTTTGCGCATTGTGCGTGACGGTCAACTAGGTTTTTGTTCTTAATCCTCCTATAAAGTTATTCTTATCACCGAAAGGTAGGTAAGGCGCGATACTGGGGTTGTGTGTTTATATAACCCTAACGGGAGTATAAAACGATTTCGTAAACCTGCTTTCTCCTAAAGAAGAATACCATAAGTTAATGCATTAGTAAGTAGCATAAGCGGATAGTAAGGATACATGGAAGCCCTGTCCTAATCACCACTGAAGTAAATCTTTATATTAAAATAGCTTGCATAATTCGTAGTTATAAACAACAAATCAATCATAAATTCACCAAATAGATACTAGAAAATAGATAGTTGGTACTTGAACCCTAATCCTAGAGGACGATATTCGGTCTTATCAAGACTATACTACTTGTCACGATAACGTGCACTTGCGTTTAAAGTGTGTGCATCTTACCGCGCATCAAGTTTTTGGCGCCACTTGGGATTAGGCATAGTTCAATATCAAATTTATCTATTTTTAATTTCTAATTTGGTTTTTATTCTTTGTTAATTTTTGTATTTTTCTATTTAGTTTATTTTATTTATTCTTTTCGCTTTATGTATTTCTTGTGTGAAAACAAGGTGTCGTGATCCGTTGTTGGTTTTGATGCATCTCGTGGATCCTTAAGACATGGATTTCATCATCGATATGATCGAGCTCCAACCATGTAGAAGAGAGAGAGGAATTAGAAGTCATACTCAGTCTCACTAAGTATCAAGCGTAGTTCATGGACGAAATGAGATTGGCCATAAAGAAGCTGGAACTGCAAATAGGAGAACTCGCAGTCATTTTTAACAGCGAACTGCAATTTGAGGAGCCTGAACCAAACCCAACTATTGAGGATTCTGGTGAGAGAGTTGGTGTAGAAAAGGAAAAGATTGCAGAGTTCCAATTATTTACCTTCTTGGACTCAGAGAAATCCTTTTTTGCATCTATTACGTAAGAACCACCACTAGCTATCACTGATCCTCATTAGGAAGCCCATACCAGCAAGGGTACCCCCTAGAGTTGAGAGATGTAGAGAATTTCACGGATTCCTACGTGATAAAAAGCATAAAAGACAAGCCTGTCTTGTGTACTTGGGGGATAATTGTATGTTTAAGGTTCTTGGTTGAGCAAATAGTTATAGGGAAATTGAGACCTATAGCAATAAATCTTTGAATTGCAAGTAGTTCGCAGGCGGTCCAATGAGCACTCATCTGTTAATCGCGTCCCGCTTAAAAGACGTTAAAGACAACATTACGAGGCAACCCAATGTTTTCAATTATGTTATTTTAATTTCTGTCTTTAGTTTATTTTTATTTTGTCTAGAACAATCTCACGTCTTGGGTTCTTGTGGTTTGTGCTGTGATTGATAGGTACAAGGAAATAAATCAAGGCGAAAATCAAGAAAAGCCGAATTTCGAGTGTAGGCCATACGCCAGAGCAGGCATGCGCGCTAAAAGAATCAACAGCGCAGAAGCAGGCCATACGCCAGAGCAGGGCGGCACTAAAAATTCAGTAAAATTTGCCAATTTAGCCAGCGCCATGAGCAGGCATACGGCGAGAATCGTAACTTAAAACGCCCAAAAATCAAATTTTCCCCAAATCTAATTTCAGAAACCTAACCCTTCCTCTCCAAAAACCCACGAAATTCCAAAAATTTGCCCACAAACCCTCCACAAATTAAACCCAACCACAACCAAAACTCTTAAATTCCCAAAAACCCTTAGCCATCTCAACCAACAAAGCTCCATTCCATAGCCTCAAACCACCAATTGAAACAAGGACAAGCTTGAATCTTCTCATAAAAAAGTAATCATTTTCTGTTCTTGAGTCCTTTACTAAAGTCACAGGAGGTAGTAGTTTAAAGGAGTATTGTAGTTGAAGTAGTTTGGGTACTGAAAAGTTGATTGTGAAGTTTGGAGAAGAGAGTAGAAAAAGAGTGTGGGTATTGGGTAGAAAAGTTGAAGTTTGGGGGTATTGTGTTCGCTGCTAGTTTTCAATTGTGTAGGAAACATTTGTGCCACTAAATTGAAAAGCTCCATAAAACTATTTTAAACCATGGCCACCAGGAAGAGAAGAGGCTCCACATCCACCCCAACCCCACAATACGATGAAAATAGGTTTGTGAGCTACGAAGCCTTCCAAAGATACAAAAGCGATACTGCACTCATAATACCGAGAAGGGAAACGGACTACCAGAGGAGTCATATGGGAAGAAGATGTTTATGAGCCCATTCGGGCGATGATTGAAAGATGGAGTGGAGGAAATTTGTGAATCCGGAGAAGATAGCACCAAGAAACACAACAAGTGCGTGAATTTTATGCCAATTTTAATGAGAAGGTGGAAAGGGGATGCTTTGTAAGGGGACGTTATGTGCCTGTGAGAGGATATAAATATACAATTGAAAACAGTTGATGTTGAAGAAAGAAGTGATTGGAATCACTTTAGAACACGGTTCGTAAGATTGACCACATCGACTGGAATGCCGTTGCAGACACTGTGAGCTACCATGGGGCTGTTTTTTATATTGGAAGAAATGGGTCAAGAGCACTGAACAGGTGTCAATTCAACAAAGTAGCCAAAGGTTGGCTATATTTCGTCAGCGCCCGCATGATTCCATCTACGCACTTCACCAGAGTGCCAGAGGATATGATTAAACCGATATATGGAATTATGAGGGTTGGCGATTGATGTGGGAAAGAAATAGTGCAGAGCATTGAGGAAATCAGCGAGTTGGTAACAACAGCGGATTGGGACATGGCTCGATTATCACCAAGCTATGTCACACGAGCGGTTCCAAACCTACCCACCGACACTCATGAAAGAAACCAACCGCCCGTGTCCCATGGGATAATGCACTCTTTCCTGCACTCCAAGCCCCCAAAGACAGACGGAGAGTACAACCAGCAGCGAAGAGCAGCAGAGGCCGCCATGGGCGAAGATGAGCCCGAAATAGGGCTCAATGAGCGAGACCCAGCCACCGCCAACCACGTGAGCAGAACCTCCAACGCCCACGATGGAGCAATTGTATCAGAATCAGATGAGGATGATGCAGACCTTGGACACAATAGTACAAGGACAGCAAGAAACAAGGCAACAAATCAACGAGTTGAGTTCCTTGTTCAACCAATGGTCGATGCATTATCCACCGCCACCACCACCATTTTAACCAAAGTTTGTAAGTGTCTATTTCTTTTACTGTCTTTGAGTCTACACACATTGGGGACAATGTGTGATTTAAGTTTGGGGGTGTTTTCTTTATGTGTCATGTTATGTTTTACTTAAGTCTTTTTGATTGTTTTTATGTTTTGAGTCACCAATATTTTTTCTTTTTGAGTCATAATTGTCTGTCAAAGATCATGTATGTTGTAGTTGCTAGAAACACCTAGTGAAGTAAGGTGGAATAATGTAACGGAATTGAAGCAACTATCTAAACACCTAAGTTAGATATGTCAAAAACTCACAGAATCTGTCTATTTGAAGTTTCTTGCTTGAGTTATGCATGCTAAATGATAAATACTTATGTGTTATGATTGCTTGCTATTTGAGGCGAAATAGTTAGGATATGCATGCTAGGGAGATGACTCAGGCATTTCTTTGATAGTCAATTCTTACCATTCTTTTCTATCCCGTACTTTAAAAATATCCCTAGTCAGCCCCATTGAGCCTAAATTTGAAATTTCTTCTTTGACACCCTATATTCCCACAAGTCGTACCATAAGTGAAAATATAAAATAGTGGAATACATTGTGTTAAAAAAAAGAGACAAAAAGAGTGAATAAGTCTGTTGCACCCCAATACAAAAGTAATAAGAAATAGGCAAAAGCCTAAGTTTGGGGGTGCTTGTCATTATTATATACTTCACTCTCCCAAAACAAAAGAGGGAAAAGATAGAATCGAAGTGAAGGAAAGAACAAAAAGAAAAAGGGAAATATTGAAAAGCTGAAGAGCTTATGGTACACAAAAATGAGCCTAAATGCCTATTTTTACCAACCCCTACCTAAGCCTACATTACAACCCTTAAAGTCCTGAAGATCTCTTTTATGCATATCCAGGATTAGTGGAGAATAGCAAGTAAGCATGCCATAGGATTTTTGAATTTACATGCATGATTTAGTATATTGACTTCCATTAAGCATGATGAATATGAGTTTGCGAAATATCTAGCTTCATGTGCTTAGTGTGCTGAAATTTCATGCTATATGTTCCTGCATATTATTTTGCTAACCTTCATGTTTTTCTAGTTAACACTAATGCAGCAAAAGTGATCAATGGCAGTGAGTCTTTTTATTTTTTGTTCTTTGAGTCTTTTATTTTATTTCTTTCTATCTTTGCTCGAGGGCGAGCAAAGGTTAAGTTTGGGGGTATTTGATCGGTGTATTTTATATACACCTTTTGAATCAATTTTAGTTAGTCTTTTGTCCCATTTTGCACATATAAGTGTCGTATTAGCATAGTTTTTCTTTCTTTTGAGTCAAAGTGGTTAAAATGGCCAAATGGCGGAAAAAGAGCAAAAAGAGGGCAAAAGAGTGAAGTGGCGAGCGAGGGAAAAAGTGGCAAGAGGAAAATCAAGACCGCGCCGCGATCAGCCAAAAGCGGCGGCCCACTATCCGTAGAGGTCGAAGACTCGGCCGCGACGCCTCGCAATAGCAGCCGCGCGCCTAAACATCCGGCGAGCTACAGAAGATACCGCGGCGGCTACCAGACAGATATCGGCCGCGCCAAAACACTCGGATTGACAGAACTCCGGCCGGGCGCTACGTACGCGCGGCCGACGCTGAAAAATTAGTCTTTGACGAAAAATCGGGCACTGAAGGAAAAGAGGAGGCGGTTTCAGCCTATAAAAGGAGAACCCTAGGCGCTTTTAAGGGTTCCTTCGCACAACACAAGACTTTGGCTTGAGATTGATACCATTAGTTTAGTAATTTCTTTTCCTTTTCTTTACTTTATTTCGCTTTTATGATGAACTTTGAATTAGTTCTCACATATTTATGGCTAGGAACTAATTCTCTTATGTGGCTTTCCATGTTGAATTGCTAGAAACTTATGTTATAAATTAATGCACGCTTATGGTTATTTTTCTTATTGTGAGATCTATCCAATAATCGAGTTGAATTCTTGTAATTAATTGACAACTAATTATCACTATATGATTTCTAATCGATTCAAAAGGGATTGTGAATACTTTGTAAGTTGGGTAGACATTCTTGATTGGGGATGAAAATACCTCAATTATTTATGAAGCGTTGATGAGGCTTAACAACCCTAATTTTGGCGCATCGCGGCCAACTAGGTTTTGTTCTTAATCCTCCTATAAAGTTATCCTTATCACCAAAGGTAGGTAAGGCGCGACATCGGGTTGAGTGTTTATATAACTCTAACGGGAGTATAAAACGATTTCGTAAACCTGCTTTCTCCTAAAGAAGAAAACCATAAGTTAATGCATTAGTAAGTAGCATAAGCGGATAGTAAGGATACATGGAAGCCCTATCCTCATCACCACTGAAGTAAATCTTTATATTAAAATAGCTTGCATAATTCGTAGTTATAAACAACAAATCAATCATAAATTCACCAAATAGATACTAGAAAATAGATAGTTGGTACTTGAACCCTAATCCTAGAGGACGATATTCGGTCTTATCAAGACTATACTACTTGTCACGATAACGTGCACTTGCGTTTAAAGTGTGTGCATCTTACCGCGCATCAGTTATTGACCAAATGACAAGTGTTCCACGTTGGTAAAAGAAGGAAGAAGTGTGCATAGTGTAAAGATGGAACATGTCGGAAAAGGCTGCAGAGCCGAGAAGGTTCGCGGCGCCAACCCCGTCAGGGCCGCAGCGCTAATTCGGTAGAAAGTTTCTGGAACCGCGGCGCTAATTCGGCTTCCCTGACAGAAAGTCTGAAATGGAAAATCTAATTTTTGGAGACTTTTGGGCTGCCCTCGATGACATTCATTCCAACATTAGTCAATAGTCAATCATTACTTGGGCGATTCATTATCATTATAGGGGTGATTCAATGTCATTATTTGGCACTTGAAGAGACAATTCTTACACTATAAATTGAGGCTTTTGGCTCAATTATCAAGACATTTGTAGAAAATAGAAAATTCTGAAAAACTTCTTCCTCTCTAGCATCTTTCAATACTCAATGTTCTTCAAGAGAAACATTTGAGTTTCTTTTGCTCAAGTGTGTTAGTAGTTGTTTTATCTTGGAGACTATTGTCTAGCAACGTAAAAGGATATATATGTGACAATCTTGTCTTAAAGACAGAGTGTCATCACTCGACTCATCAAGGATTCAGATCAAGTGTTGGTTCTAGTTTCCAGTTGTTTGTTAAGATTTTCTTTTGTTGTAATCTTTTGTTCTTCATTTTTCCTAGTTTTTGTAATAGGTGTTTGATGTTTTCCGTTTGTTGCTTTATTTTTCCTAACAAATATTTAATGACTATTTTTACTGAATATCGGTGGGAAAAATTTAAATAGTAGTGTTGCCACACGAAAAAAATTAAAAAGTTTCTTAGCTTTTCAATCAAAACATATTTTTCACCATGCGTTTTTCAGAGTTGGTTTGGTGGGAAAATTATGTTTTATAGCACAAATTTTCCACTGAATGTGGGTGGTAAAAACTTATGTTTCTAGTAGTGATATTTTTTAGAGTTAAAGGTCAAAAACACATCTCAAGTATCACTTTTTTTTAGTTTCCTGCCTGATCTAAACTATTATCAACTAGTTAACAAAATACACCTCAACTATCATTTGTTCACTTTTCGTACAAGATAGTTGAAGTAGGAAAAGTGAATAATTGATAATTTAAGTGTGTTTTGCTAACTAATTGATGATAGTTTAGGTAGAAAACTCTCACACCTAATAGTTCATGTAGAAACTAAAAAAATGACATTTTAGGTGTATTTTTTATCCTTATCTCATGTTTTATGGATCAATTTAACAAAAGAAATAAAGTTGTCACATGACTAGAAATTTGTGATCTCAAAGACGTCATAATATTATTGTAGTTGTAAAATCATCTTATTAATTATAGTAAAATGAAGTTTACGTTAAGAGATTCTGTATATAAAATATGTCATTTATTGTAAGCATATTACTATGAAGGAAAAAGTACCGTACAGAAGAAAGCAAATGGAGAATGATTTCACTTACCAACCGTACATGGAGAAATTCACGTATTTTTCTTTTTATACACTTACAAACTAATGTTAAATAATGGAGACTGCAGAGCTATCCCAGTTGAACTCACTTATTGCACGTACTTTGTTGCACTCGTCTATGCCTATGAGTTCATTTTTTTCTCTTTAATTTTTGGATAGTAGAAAATAAAAATTTCGGTAGAACAAAACGTCAACCACAAACGAAGGATGGTCAAGCCCTGATTCCGAGGTTAGGTTATTTTCTACTATGAGCCTACTTGTTTTTACTGGCTAGCTTGTTAATTACGTTGCAGCCTTTGCATTTCCAACTAATTTGAAATCGAAGTCGATATATAATTGATTAATATATATAGTTAGATTAAAGGAAGAAGAAGAGCCTAGGTAGGGCTATTGAGGAATTCAGGGGAGGCACTATTGCTAAGGAAGACAAAGTGTATAAAAAACTTAAGCCCGTGAACGTTGCATGTGATCATAAAAGAGCTGTTATAATCAGTGCCCTTGACCACTTATATACCCACTCACGTGCCTCTTTTATTTTGGCTTTTATAATCAAAAACGAAGAAACAAGAATTAATAGTCCTTCTGGCAAAAACAATAATAGTACTAACCTTAACATATAATTGCTAATATCATACTAGTTATAATCCAATAATAGCTACTCTAAAATTATTTTCTTATCATTTGTGCATGAAAAGACACGAGGTACACTAAAGAAAAATAGGAAATGCATACTTAAAACACAAGAAAACAATATCTCAAGTATGACAGGTTAACAACTGCATATCTAAATTTAATTTTTGCAATCACAATGTTTATGTAAATTAAATTTCCCTTATTTGCAAGAATCTAACACATAAGGTTAGTACATTATTTTGCATGGAAATTGAAACAAACTGTTTTCTTTTTTTGGTGGATATGATAAGGGTAACAAAAAATATTCAGCCAAACAAAATCACATCAAGAAAGGGAAGTTAATTAAATAAAAGAGATAAGGGGACCAAGAATGAATGACATAAATGCCTAGCATATATATTAGTAAAACAAAAACTTTTGCTTATGCATGTACCGTTTTCATTTAACACTGCATATTCCTTCCTATATAAACCACCAGAAGCTCCTCTGTTGGCTAAGTAAAAAAGACACAGCTTCATTGCCTCTCTCTTCCACCACTAGAGGAAAAAAAATGGGAGGATTAAGTTTTAGGAGCTTCACATTTATGTTCATAGTTGCATTTCTCGTATGGTCGTCAAATGTAGAGATTAGTAATGCAAGACGAGGCAAGCATTGGAGACAACAAACAATAACTTCCTCTGCTTCTTTGTACAAGAAGAAAGGAAAGTATCATGGCAACAATCACCACCACAAAATTGGGAGCAAACCGAAGCCAAAATACTCGTCTCCACCAAGTACGCCAAAGAACCCGCCAAACAAAGGTTATACACCAACGAACCCGCCAAACAAAGGCTACGACAATGTACCTTCGACCAACATCTTTGATGTGAGAGATTTTGGTGCCAAAGGAGATGGCAAGACCTATGACACTAAGGTAAACTCGAATTTTCACCTAACATGACACCAGTTAGAAAGTTCCAGGCTAACTTTCACGTATCCTCACTAAACTTTATTATTCATTACTATTAGACTGACTAACTGCATCAAGCATTGTAACTTTATAATTCAGTGACATTACGTCAAATTCACTCAGAATTAGGCAATTGTCAGTCTAAGTCATGAATAATTTGTTTTCTAATTATTCTTTATAGATTTAAGAAACAGCAGAATCCAGGACAATTGACTCTTCACCACACTCCAATTTACAAAACTATTAGGCTAAATTTTTGTTATTCCTATTGGAGCTCAATTGCCAAAACGTCAGCTCATAGACCCTGTAAATTGGAACTTTTTAATTGTCCTGTATCACGTTAAAGAAAGAAAGAAAAGTTTCCTTTGTCCAATAAGAGGGTCTCACGGGACCAATTAGACATTGTAAATAAAGTTGATGAAAAGAGTTCTGGGAATTCACATAAATAATTTCATAGACAAAAAGTTGGTAACTGTGAGTTGTGACAATTTCATTGTTGTATTATTATTGAACTAACTTCGGGGTACAACCAGTGGTGGATCTATATTGTTTGAAGTGGTTGTTCGAAATATATAGGGGGGGAAATTCACAGCGTTGTATAAGACAATGAGGATGTTGTGCTTGTTCAAAAGAGAAAAATAGTTTTGCAAAAGAAAATTGCTTGTTCACGTGAACGCTTTGCACACTATGGATCCGCGCCCGGGTACAACAATACTAATTTAATAGTAAGAAAAAACTAATAATACAATAAAGATAAGACAGAATTGCAGGCAGAGTCATAGAGAGAAATAAGGTGGCTCCCACTCAAATGATTCTTTCTCGTTAGGGTAGTTCACACTAACTTGCAACTGAATATGTTATGAAATTATGATAACATAGTAATCATCTGAAATACAAAAATAAAATAGAAGGTTAAAAAATGCCTTTACTAACCGCGAAAGCTTAACTTTTTGTGATGCCAACACAGGCATTTCAAGCTGCATGGGCAGCTGCCTGTAAATTGGAAGCTTCGACGATGATCGTTCCGTCGCGATACGTATTCCTTGTAGGACCAATTTCATTCTCAGGTCCATACTGTCAGCACAACATTGTTTTTCAGGTCAGTAAAGATACACATTATCTGCATATATGTAAATGCTACTATATTACTTAGATCTTTAATCTGCCTTTGACATATTTGTGTCGAATGGGCATGATATGAGTATTCGTACATTATACGAACTATTTCAAGTATACAAAAAATTATCAACAAAAACAAACTGCTCATAATTTCATACACATATGTGAACAAGTCCATATAATATAGTCTAAAACTGCAGGCTATACTAAAAGGTCTATAACTCTGTTTTCTTTGGCTATGCAAATATAACATTACCTCTATACTCTGTCCTCAAGAATTATTCAAATTCATCAAGCAGAATTCAAGAACAGTTATATGTGTCAGTCTTAAAATTGCAAATTAGGGACTTGTGTATATCAATTTTGCAGCATTAGTGACCATTTTGATGAATATGCTCTGTTTTTCAGCTTGATGGAACGATAATTGCACCAGTAGATGCAAAATCTTGGGGTTCAGGTCTTATGCAATGGCTTGAATTTACCAAATTGGTAGGGATCACAGTTAAAGGAAGCGGGGTGATTGACGGAAGAGGTTCAGTTTGGTGGCAAGATACCCCATATGATGATCCTCTAGATGATGAATTAAAACTAATCATTCCACTAAACAAGACACTACTGAGACATCCTCCAACTCCTGTAAATATCTCTCAATTATGGATATCTAGTTTCGATTTCTGTTCCTTTCTAATACTCTTTCTCCAAATTTTGTCTGGCAGCTAAATATCTCGCTTAGTGGAAAAATGCCAAGCATTAAGCCAACAGTAAGGACAACTTCAAACACCTTATATTTTCAAGCTGCATATTTTGGCTGTTAAGTGTTACATTTGATACTAAACAAACCCTTGAAATGCAGGCTCTTCGATTCTATGGGAGTTTCAACGTTACTGTCACAGGCATCACAATTCAGAATAGTCAACAATGCCATCTCAAGTTTGACAATTGCATAGGGGTAGTAGTATACAATATCACTGTCTCATCTCCTGGTGATAGTCCTAATACAGATGGAATCCATTTACAGAACTCCAAAGACGCGCTAATCCGCAGTTCCAACATTGCTTGTGGTAAGTTCTACATTGAATTTAGTTTTTAATTCAACCAGTTCAAGTAAATACTACAAACCAGTCAAAATTAAGAGCTCAGTCACCACTGTGTAGTGATTGACAAAAAAAAATTCCCCACCACTGAGTGATTTTTTTTACAACAAACATAACTAACAACAGGGAGAAGATGCCAGAATATTGTCCACTTTGATAATTCCATAAGGACCACATTCTTGAATTTTTAACCACTAACACTTTGACACATAGCAACCACCTATCTGTTATATATACTTTGTGCACCACAAGCTTTAAGACCCTACCTGCAAAACTGATCTTTAAGACACAAAGGAAATTTGTCCTTTGTCAATTATTTCAGCTCTATTGAATCTCTGTCATTTATTTCAGTCCTATTGCATACCTGCAGATATCAAACAGCTCAAAATAAGATGGAAACAATAGATGATAACTTTATGATAACATAAACAATTTGAACATCAAAAGAGCCAAGCACATATTTTGTCCTTCAACATAAAATGTTAGTACATGCTAAAAATACTCATCGATTTTTTTTTAATTTGTACAGGAGATGACTGTGTCTCAATACAAACTGGATGCACCAATGTATATGTGCACAACATAAATTGTGGACCAGGACATGGAATCAGCATTGGAGGACTAGGGAAAGATAACACAAAGGCTTGTGTTTCAAATATTACAGTCAAAGATGTTGTTATGCAGAACACAATGAATGGTGTCAGGATTAAGACATGGCAGGTAAATGTTTTGTTGCCTCCACATCCATTAAACATTTTTACTATTGAACTGCATATTCAAACTAACCAGATTTGAGGTTAAATGTATCTATAGCGAACATTCACATTTGATTCTACTACTGCAGGGTGGGTCAGGGTCAGTACAAGGAGTGTTTTTCTCAAACATTCAAATGAACGAAGTCCAGCTACCCATTGTAATTGATCAGTTCTATTGTGACAAGAAAAATTGCAAGAACCAGACAGCTGCAGTGGCTTTATCAGGAATCAACTATGAAGGAATTAAAGGAACATATACAGTAAAACCGGTGCATCTAGCATGCAGTGACAGTATGCCATGTCACGACGTGACCTTGACAAATATCCAACTAAAGCCAATACAAGAGCATTACCACATGTATGATCCATATTGTTGGCAGACGTTCGGAGAGTTATATACTCCTACTCAACCTCCAATTGACTGTTTACAAGTCGGTAAACCAGCGAGCAACAAAATTCAGGCAGATCATGACCAATGCGTATAGTAAGACTATTACCTATATTTATATATTTTTGGTGTCTTCATTTGTGAGGCCGGCATACTTTGCTGACCCCTATTACACCATATTTAGAATGATTGCATATTCTTAATGCATAAGAGTATAGAATTTCTTTTTTTCTCTTTAGTAGGATTACTGTATGTGTGGTATTGAATTATTTTAATAGAAAGGATTTCTATAGTAAGGTATGAGAAGGCACTTCCTTCTGGGTAAAACTGTCAACTTGTTCTGCCAGATCAACACTAACAGCATCACTAACATACCAATACTGACCGAAAGCACAAGGAGTTGATACTCAGGATATTCTCTCTGTTACTTGACCACATGAAAAGAATTTAGGATACTTTGCAGCCATGTAGAGAATTATAACCATTCAAAAAAAATTAAAAATAATACTTTGACAGATGGCAGAACTTTTTGAAACCAGCATAAATAGAAAAAAAAAACTTCCGATGAAAGTAAACTCCAACTAAGGACAGCTTTCACAATGTTTACAAATATCAAATCAGCATTTGCCTACATACACGAATCGCTTTTCATCAAACGAATATTCCCCCTAAATTATGGTTAAGACCACATCAAAACTACTTGTGTGTGAATTCTTCAGGCCTCAAGCTCTTAAAGGTTAAATAGACTGATACTTATTGAAGAGAGACCTGGAAAAAGAGGTAATTGATGTGTACTCCTGTGTAGTTTTCTTCTTCTTTTTGAGGTTTAAGTCATGAAGACAGCAAAAGCAAGTATAGTACTTGCTATTAACAAATGTTTTTATAAGACACAGAGCGAGAAAAGTTAGTGTTGGCCAACATTGGTGGACCTCAGCATCTAAGAATCCGCTATGTTTTCAAGAATCTTAACATACCACAGATAAGCAGCATACTCTTTTCAACAGCTAGAGGTGGTCATGTTCACATACACATAACAACGGAAATGTCAATACAAACGCCTTCATTAAAAAGCCAGTGGTTGATCCCTATAATAAGCTTTATGAATTCATAAGCCAGGGACCTGGAAACCAGACAAAATCTAGCAGTAACTAAAATACCAACTCCCTGAAGTTACTAAAAATAAGCATATCGGTATCATGGGTAGTAAACTAACAAATTCAAATCAAATAAGGTTCATCACCTTGCAAACAATTATTCGAGCAGCGTCCAAATAGCATGAAATCATCACCTTCATCGGGGTAATTAAATATTGACTAACCACTTTCACTCTGTTTACCTATTTAAGTAGAATACAACAACAACATACTTAGTGAAATCCACACGTGTGATCCGGGGAGGGTAGAGTGTACTTACCTCTACCTTGATAGGTAGAGCGGTTGTTTCCGAGAGACCATCGGCTCAAGACCAAGCACAAGCAAAGCAAGAGAAATGGTTAGACCCGGACAAAAAATTTAAAGCGGTATGAAAATGTTGGTAACAAAAGTGAATAAGTCATGATAGCGCATTCTGAAAAAGGAAGCAATAACTAACGCCGGTAAATAAGATAAACAAAGTACACTAAAGAACACATAGCAGCAGAAATCAAACGACAGGGGACTATAAAGCAATATTGCGCCTACTAGTATGATAGGCTAAGCAGGCCTACAATAATAACACTACAATTATCAGTTTGTAAGCGTAAGTAGTACTACGCTCGACTACCTACTACCGTAATCTGTGTCATCCACAACCACTTATCTAAGGTCATGTTCTCATTAAGTTACACCTGCGTCATATCTCGTCTAGTCACCTCTTCCCAATACTTCTTCGACCTACCTCTACCCCTCCTGAACCGGTCCATATCCAACCTCTCACACCTCCGCACTGGGGCATTTGTGTGTCTCCACTGCACATGCCCGAACCATCTCAATCTTGCTTCCCGTATCTTATCGTCCACCGAGGCCACTCCACTCTGTCCCGGATATCATTTCTAATTATATCCCTCCTTGTATGTCCACACATCCATCTCAGCATCTTCATTTCCGCAACTTTCATCTTTTGTGTTGGGTCCCGGGGGTTATACTATGAAATAATCAAACACAACCAGTAAGTAAAATTGCTTGTTACTGAAACAGTTTGCAAATGTCGTCTGACAGAACTGACGACACTTAAATAAAAACAGAAAAACCTTTGAAGAGTTAAATTGCAGCGGAAATAATAAAGACACAAAGGTTTAATTTACATAGGTTATATATTAATATAACCTATGATGGTCAATGAACAAAGTTATTGTATATATATATATACAATTGAATAAATTTCTTCTCTTACAATATTACAATAGAATACAAAAGGAATTAAAAAGGTTAAGTCGCAGATGACTTGTGCCTGAAAAATCTATCTAAAAAGAAGATGCCCGTCTTGCTCTTCCAATTCCATTTCGAGAGTCATCATAGCTCATTTGGACTTATACATGCAGCACCCTTTTCTCTTTCGGCTAAACCCTTCTTCCTCCTTGCGATGCAAAGGTAATGTCAGGGAGGGCGAAAGAAGGGGAGCACGTATGGGTGGTATGAAAGCCATAAACGGAGGCATGGGTCTTTCTCACGAAGATGCGAAGCCTAGAGATGAGTCTATTCCAAATTGACTGAAAAATTTGTGGTAGGAGGCTTGATGACAGGTGATAAGGTGAGGAAAAGCGAAGTCAAGCCTGACTGTGCACAACATCTCATTACAATTGCTTCAATGAAAGAACAAATCTAGAATCTAAGTAGCAATTATAATGTTGGACAGAATGTCGTCACAAACTCAGGCAACACAGTGAATCCAGTTTTCTGAATGCGATTTCTGGAGAGTTCTCTCTATATTTTTCTCTTGTAATTTCTGGATTGCTGATTGTTGTGACCTCTCTATTTATAGTAGAGAGTTCCCTTGAAAGACTCATCAATTTGTTGTGTAGGTTGAGCTAAAAATGGGCACGTGTGGCAGTAGCTTGAGGAGTGAAATTCTCAACTTTTTGACTCGTCTTGATCTCCAAGATTTGACTCTTCGTCCCACGTTTTTATACTACTCCAAAGTTCCTTGCCAAGTCAAAATTACCGTCGTGGTAAAACTCCATAATTTTAGATTATGTCCAGTGAAGTAAGGCAAAAATGTTATCCAGAATGTTGGTCCGAATGTCAAGACATTTGTTCCAACATTTTGGTTTTTCAACTTAGTACAGAAAATGATATGTTGGACAAAATGTCATGACACCAAAACCCAACACTAACATTCTTTCTCTTTTTGCCTTTCTTCACAAAACCTAAACCATTAAGTGCGAGTGGCCTAAAGCAATGACATAGCTATACGAATATTCCCCCTCAACCTGAAATAGCATCAAACAAACACACGTATACCAGTGTATACAATACTGTATAATTTAAACATAATGTAACTTAAACAGCAGTATACACGATGTAGGATTAGAAATATCCATACATCACCCACATAACTTATTTAAATGTCTTTACATCCCAAACAAGTAACCATTCAAATGGTCTTTAAGCACATCCCAAAAAGTAACCAACTTAAACATTCAACAACAACAACCATTCAGCAGTATCAACAGCAACATAGCTTAGCACAACAACTTCTACCTTCACATGACTTCAGCTTGCTCCTTCTTCTGTCTTGTCGCTTCGTCAAATTTCTCTTTTTCTCAAAGATTCACGCCTAAGCCTTAGTCTTGTTAGTAAGACTTTCCTGCCAACTGCTTCTTCTCTTTTCATTGCAGCATTCACAGCAACATCCACAACTTCTTTAGAATCTCTACTTGAAGCTTCACCTGCCTCTCTTTGCTCCCCCTGTGCAGCAACTTCTTCTCCCCCTTTTTGGGAAGAAAGCAAAAATAGGTAATGATCTCTTGCCTGGACTAATGCTTCTCTTACTTTATCAACTCCAGCAATTTGTGAGTTGATTTTAGTAATCTCATCCACTAGCCACTTTGTAGATAGATAATAGATGTTGCCCTGTATGTGAGGAACATTTCTGGCAACATTTTCTCTATCTGCTTCTTTGGTCCAGGGAAGATCAATTAGCCTTTCCTTGCTCTTTAAAATAGCTTTGTTTACTATGTAGAGTTCAGGAGCTTTTCCTAAGATATCCCCTCTTAAAGGCTCTAGTCCTTGACTAGTTAAAACTTTGAAAATTAGAGAGGGAAAGGGAAAGGGAAGAATTGAAGTTGATTCTTTTTCTGCTAAATTGGAAATTTTATAGAAGATAATCTTCCCAAGATCAACTTTAAACCCTTTACCTATCTTAAAGAGGAGTGAGACTTGTTCAGATGTGACAATTGATTCATTTATTGAGGGCAGCCAATTGTGGATTGCAATTTTGTGAAGGGTGGAAAACAGAGCAGTAAGTTTTGATGCTTGACACCTAGAAATCCATTTCTTAAGTATACCTCCCGTAAGGTATTCTATCATAATATTCCTATTGGTTTTCATTTTTTTTTGTCTCTAACACATGCTCTTCAGATATTCCTATGCACTGATTGATGATTGAAGGTGTAAACTCATACATTTTGTTATAGAGATAAACATTTTCAAATTTCTTCGAAGATGTATCTACTATAGCAGTATTCAGGTTTGCATAAAACAATCTTATAATCTCATCTACATATGATTCTTTATCAGTAACAGTACCAAGAAGTTGTCTTATCACCAGAAAATCTACCAACCCATACTCAGAACAAGAAGTGAAATCTATCACCTTTTCTGCTTTAATCACTCTATTTCTGTACCAGCCTCATCTATCATGCTTAAGCTTGGAATAAAATCGTTCAGAGAAAGCAAGTACCTTAGTTTCTAGCTCCGATTCGTTGTTTGTAGAAGATGATGGAGATTCAGTCTATTCAGTTGGCTGACATGTTGCTTGTGATGTCGTGACATTTGTGGCAACATCTGGGTCAGTACTTGGTTTTTGAGATCTGTGAACTTTCTTCGGACAGAATCACTTTAATGGTGTGTCATCTGGAATTTCCTCATCAGACGACTCTTCAACAGCTATGACAAATGGAGTGCATCGAGATGGAGAGATTGGGGTTCATCTTGTTCTTCAACCGGGCGGGTTTTCTGCATCATTCTCGGTGACCGATTAAAGTCGAATCGTCCAGTATAGCTGATTTGGCGAGAACAGGAACTTCCTCTTCAAATCTTGATTTTTTTGCAACAGGTGGAGAGTTAACAACATTTTCAATTATTCTTCTTGATCTCCTTGTAGGGAATGCAGATGTGTCTTTCCTTCTTCCTAACATAGTAACATCGGGGGTGTTTTCTAAATCGATGGGATTATTGTTGTCTCCGGGGTAGCTATCTCAAATGGCTCTTGATATTTGGTTGATCACAATGTCTGTACAAATGTGTGGACTTGTACTCATTGGTGACATTTTGTTTGACATTGGTGAAATATCCATGGGTTAATATGGTGATTGAGAAGGTTTAGGGTTTTGGAAGTGGAATGGTTTAAGTGTTCCATCGGTGATTGTTTTAACCGAGATGACGTGATGTTCTTTTTTTTTTCGGGAGCAACAACAGAGGACAAAAAGAAGAAACTAAAGAAGAAGATTTTATACATTGGCAAACAAAATTTTGGTGTTAGGTGTTTGAGTTTTAATCAAATACTTACACCTAATTTTATGAAAAAGATAGACATCAAAATTTGAATTAAAGAGATTTTTTTTAAAAAAATAAAAAATAACAGCGGCACACAAAAGATAGGGAAAAATAACTGAATTTTCAAAAATCAGTTACATACTGCATTCCAACAAATATCATCATCTGAAAATGTCAACAGTAATATTAGCAACATTTTGAACAACACAATTATTATGATTCTTTAAGAACTTTTTCTTTCGGCAACAAATCAAGACACGTTTTGTATATATTTTTATGAGGTTGACTTTCAGACCAATGTAATATTTCCCATTGAATCCTAGATCTAATCACACAAACACATACAAACTTATTTTCGTGTAAAAAATAAGAGTACTTATTTAGCATTCTCATAATGTCATTGTTTAAGCACTTGATACTACTATAGAATAGGAACAGTATCATTTTAAGGGTTTTTCCCGAATTGTACAGTTGCCGATTAATTAAAGGCTTTGCCTTGTTTTGATACTCCTTTTTTATGATAATTATCATCGCTGAGAACGGTATCACATTAAACTCATGTTCTGATTTGTGAATCATACCTATGTGAACAAAAGTTAGACAAATACTGAAAATCAGATTATGATATTACAAGGGTAAATGTCACCCGAAATGTTAAAGACATTTCAGCCGACATTGCCTTACAGTGCCTGTTTCATACATTACAAAGACCAAGAAAGCTTTTCAAACTCGAAAATCTCTCATGATCTAAAGCTTTTGTAAAGATATCAGCTAGTTGATGAAGAGTGTCAACATGATCAATTTGGACTAGCTGTTTTTCTACCAAATCTCTTAAAAAATGATGTCTAATATCTATATGTTTTGTACGAGAGTGCTGAACTGGATTTTTTAGCACTCAAGTTATCACAGTATAAAACTAAGATATTATTTGAAAAACCATAGTCGTCTAACATGTGTCTTAATCATATCAATTGAGAACAACAACTTCCAGCTGCTACATATTCAGATTCAACAGTTGAAAGCGAGACACAGTTTTGTTTGCGATTATACCAAGATACTAGATTATTGCCAAGGTAAAAACATTCTTCACTCGTACTCTTTTTGTCATCCACATCACCATTCCAATCCGAGTCACTATACCCTATTAGATTAGAATTAGTGTCTTTGGAATACCAAATTCCCAACTCACATGTGCCGGCAACATATCAGATGACACGTTTTAAGGCATTTAAGTGGGAGATTTTGGGATGGGCTTGGAATCGAGCACACACACAAACACTAAACATTAGATTAGGACGACTGGCCGTGAGATACAAAAGACTACCTATCATAGATCGATACAATGTTGGGTCGACATTTTTGTCAACATCATCTGTGCATATCTTATGTGTTGATCTCATTGGAGTCCTCATCTGTTTAGCATTCTCAAATCCAAACTTCTTAACCAAATTCTTGGCATATTTGCTCTAGGTGATGAAGATTCCATCTTCATTTTGCTTTATCTGCAAACCTAAGAAAAAGGTTAATTCCCCTATCATACTCATCTCAAATATGGAGGACATAGCTTCGACAAATGTCTCTAGGTGGGACTGTGAAGTCGAACAAAAAACTATGTCATCTACATAGATTTGAGCAATGACCATATCTATTGCGTGATGTTTTTATAAACAATGTACAATCTGCTTCACCACGTTTAAAACCAAATTCAAGAAGAAACTGAGTTAAACGACCATACCATGCTCGAGGTGCTTGTTTCATTCCATATAAAGCCTTTTTGAGCTTGTATACAAACTGCGGATGGTGAGGATCTTCGAATCCTTTCGGTTGTTCAACATATACTTCTTTTTCAAGGTATCCATTTAAGAAGGCACCTTTAACATCCATCTGATGGAGAATGATCTTCAAACATCAAGTAACAGCCTAATCGACTCAATTCTGGCCACAGGAGCAAAGGTTTCATCATAGTCGATTCCTTCGACATGCGTGTATACTTGAGCAACTAGTCTAGCCTTGTTTCTTACCACAGTTCCAGATTCATCTGTCTTGTTTTTAAAGATCCATTTAGTTCCAATAACATTAGTATCATTTGGACGAGGAACTAGATCCCAAACTTCATTTCTCGTGAACTGCTCAAGTTTTTCTTGCATAACTTGTATCCAACAATTGTCCTTGAGTGCCTCTCCAACATTCTTTGGTTTTAGAGTAGATACATAATAGGAAAGACTTACCTTTTGATACATGGTAGACATACACACATATCTGACCATATCACGGTAATTTCGAGGTTCTTTCCTTCTTGTTCTTAATCCTTCGAACACTTCTCCTATCACTTGTCCTGTAGGATGGTTCTTTCTAATTCTGGATGAGGGATCCCTGCGTACTGGGTCTTGCAATTCAGCATTTGATTCCTCATTTGCATCTTCTGTGTTCTCGGGTTCAGACTCAGGTGTTACTTCAGATGTCGTGACATTTGGGGCAACATCTGAATCTTCTGCATTCTGCTCATTCTCCATTGTAATCACAACGTTATTTTCAGGCATTTTTCCTGCAAGATCAGCACAATCATCGAAAACAACGTTAACAGACTCTTGTACAATTTTGGTTCTAAGATTATACATACGGTAAGCATGGCTATTTTGTGAATAGCCAACAAAAACACCTTTGTCACTTTTGGAGTCAAACTTGGCTAGTTGTTCTCTATCATTCAAGATATAACACACACACCCAAAGACATGAAAGTAACGCAGAATTGGTTTCTTTCCATTTACAAGCTCGTAGGGTGTCATTTTAGTTCCAGGCCTAAGATAGACTCTATTTATTATATGACTTGCAGTATTCAAGGCTTCAGCCCAAAAACATTTTGACAATTTCTTTGAACTCAACATGACTCTAGCCATCTCTTGTAAAGTCCTATTTTTCCTTTCTGCCACACCATTCTGCTGGGAGTTTTGGGAGCAGAAAATTCATGGAAAATACCCTTTTTCTCACAAAATGTTGAGAACATGTTATTCTCAAATTCCTTTCCATGATCTGACCTAATTCAAAAAATGGAAGAATGATACAAATTATTTATCCTATAGTGCAACACTTTGAACATGCCAAAAGTTTGAGACTTTTCTTTCAAAAAGAATATTCATGAGTACCTGGAAAAGTCATCTACAATCACATAAGAATACCTCATGTCTCCTAGGCTATCTACCTCAATTGGACTCATAAGATCCATGTACAAAAGCTGAAAATAGTGAGACGTACCTGAATGTTGTCCGTCACTTTGGGCAATATTATGAGAGACACGGGTTTGCTTACCTTTTAGACAATCTTCACAAACCACTGTTTTATCTTTAGGACTTAGTTTAGGGATGCCTCTTACTGTCTCATAAGAAATTAATCTTTCAAGGTTACAGTAGTTGACATGACCTAATTTTTTATGCCATAAAGTGGTGTCATCTGTCCTAACATTATTGCATATCTCTTGTTCTCCAACAAGATAGCAATTGTCGCATGTCCTTGTACCTGTCATTACACATCGGTTAGCTTCATTTGTAACTATACAAGCATACTTATTAAATTTGACCTCTAGATCGTCATCACACAATTGACTTATACTGATTAGGTTAGCCATTAATCCATCAACATGTAAGACATTCTTCAAGGCTGGAACTCCTGGAACATTTAAGGTTCTTTTTCCTATGATTTTACTTTTGCTTCCACCTCTATAAGTAACATTTTCCCCACTGAGTGCCTCGTAGTTCCTTAGGCATTCATTTGTCCCTGACATGTGACGAGAGCACCCACTGTCAAAGTACCATGAACCTGAAATGTTAATCTATTCATTTTAGGAATTCAAACTCTCTTTAAACCTTTTATGTTACTGGGCTTAGGAATGTTGCTTCGAGTGATGTCCGGAATGGTGGACAATTGTCTTGACAACATTCTGCTCCTGGATGTTTTCAGTTTAAAACAGTAAGGTTTTAAGTACCAGACTTGTTACAGTGATGGCACAAAAACTTCCTTTCTTTTACAAAACCCATTTTCTCGTTTTTTGTTAAACAAATTGGAGCATATAGCATTAAGAGAGTTTTTGTAACCCAAATTTGCATGTGATGGTTGACCAATATTCAGTATTTCATCCAGTTTGGAGGTACCTGTATTTAGCTTACGGAAAGTTGCTTCAGCGAGATCCAACTTTGCACTAATCTTACCAAATTCATGATCTTTTTTGGTAAGTGTAACCTCTAAGCGGGTTATTGTGCCTTTTAAACCTGCATTCTCACGAGTTAAAGATTTTAACTTTGAGTCAAGTTGTTTCGATTCTAGGATTAAGTCTTTACAAAGTTTTTGCAAATCCTTAATCATGTCATCATTGGGATCAACTTGATCGTCAAAGCTAGTCTCACTACAAGAAATAACACTAGTAAAACAATTAACATCAGGATAATTAAAATATTCATACCTTACAGATGTTTCTGGACCTGCAGATGTCGTCGCAGATGTTGACACAAATGTGGTGACATTTGGGACAACACCGTTAATGACATTTTCATCTTCTGAGAGTGGTTGTTCGTAAACAGTGGTCAGCATTGCTTGTGACTCAATTTATTGGTCTCTTTCCTCTTCTCCTTCATCGTCACTAAGAGAAACCCACAGATTCTTACCAACTTTTCTCAAGGTATTAGCACATTCATTTGCATAATGACCCCATCCTGAACATGCATGATACTGCACAAATTCGAGTTTTCTGGGATCAAATTTGGTACGATCTGAGTTGGTTCTCCTTAGTTGATTTCCTCTGTGAACTGTAGGAAGGGGGTTAGTGAACTTTTGATTGAAGCCTTGATTTTGGTGCTCTTTGGATTTAAATTTATTTCTATCATTGTTGAACTTCTTTACCATCGAATTGTATTTTCGAGTGAGGGCAACATTTGCACCATCACCGATATCTTTAAGAATGTGATCCTCATCATCGACGTGACTCTCTAAGGATTTTGCTTGAAGTGCTATATTTTTTTCTTTTATACAATGTCATTTGGTTCTCCATATTCATCTCATAAGTTTTTAGAATACTCATTAAAGTATGAAGGTCCATTGTAGCAAGATTGTGAGCTTCTTCAATCACACATATCTTTATATTGAACTTTTCAGGAAGAGAACGAAGTGCTTTTTCCACAAGTTGAACAGGTCATTGGAGATCCAAGAACTTGACATTCATTAGAAATGTCTATCAACTTTTCAAAATAAGTTTTGATGTCCTCCGTCTCTTCCATCCTTACACGTTCATATTTGCTCATGAGCATGCGGAGCTTCGTTCGTCGAACACTTGAGCTACCTTCACAATGGGTTTGTAAAGTATCCCAAGCATCATTGTCTGTAGTGCAATTTTGTATGAGCTTGAACATGTAGAGATCAACCCATGCAAAAATAGCATTTAGGGCATTTTCATTGAAGCCAGCATTATTGGTTTCTTCCACACTCCATTCGGCCTCAGGCTTAGGAAGTATGTCGTCTTCCTCATCCGGTGGAAGCATAGGGACAATATACCCATTGGTAATTGATCTTCATGCTCTAACATCAATGGATTTGATATGAGAGCGTACGCGAATTTTCCAATAGGCATAATTTGATCCATCTAAAATAGGAAGTCTACCAATTCTTGGATTAGCCGGATCCATAGTTCAAGTAAAAGGACCTGGCACTTATTATGTTAAGTGTCGGCTCTGATATCACTTGTTGGGTCCCGGGGGTTATACTATGGAATAATCAAACACAACCAGTAAGTAAAATTGCTTGCTATTGAAACAATTTGCAAATGTCGTTAACAATGTCGTCTGGCAGAACTGACGACACTTAGATAAAAACAGAAAAACTTTTGAAGAGTTAAATTGCAGCGAAAATAATAAAGACACAAAGGTTTAATTTATATAGGTTATATATTAATATAACATATGAGGTTTTTCTTAACTGTTTTGACTCGTTCTTCACTCGTCTTGATCTCCAAGCTTTGACTCTTTCTCCTACGTTTTTATACTGCTCCAAAGTTCCTTGCCAAGTCAAAATTACCGTCGTGGTAAAACTCCATAATTTTAGATTCTGTCCAGTAAAGTAAGGCAAAACTGTTATCCAGAATATTGGTTCGAATGTCAAGACATTTATTCCAATATTTTGGTTTTTCAACTTAGTACAGAAAATGATATGTTGGATAAAATGTCATGACATCAAAACTCAACACTAACATTTTGGATGTGCATAGTCTTGACTGGCCAACACTCCGCCCCATACAACATAGTCTATCTAACCACCACCCTATAGAACTTGCCTTTAAGTTTTGGTGACACATTTTAATCGCACAAGACTCCAGATGCGAGCTTCCATTTCATCCACCCTGCCTCAATATGATGTGTGACATCGTTATCAATATTTCCATTCCCTTGGATAATAGACCCGGGGTACTTGAAACTTCTTTTTTTTGGAATGCCCTGATTACCAAGCCTCACCTCCGCGCCTGTCTCAGGGTCGCTCCCATTACTGAACTTGCACTCCAAGTATTCTGTCTTCTTGGTCCTACTCAACCCGAATTCTTTAAACTCCAGAGTTTGTCTTCAAACCTCCAGCTTAGCGTTCACTCCGCTGCGAGTATCATCAATCATGACTATGCCATCTGCGAATAACATACACCATGGCACCTCCCTTTCGATTTGTCACGTCAGTCCATCCATCACCAGGGCAAATAAGAATGGGCTAAGTGTTGATCCCTGGTGCAGCCCCATCATCAGTGGAAGATGCTTCGAGTCTCCCCCTATTGTCCGTACCCTGCTTGACTCCATCATACATATCGTTGATCGCCCTAGTGTACGCCACAAGTACACCTCTAACCTCCAAACATCTCCATAGAACCTCTCTAGGGACTTTGTCGTGTGCCTTCTCGAGGTCGATAAAAACCATATGTAAGTCTCCCTTCCTCTCTCTAGACTGCTCCACCAACCTCCTAATAAGATGAATTGCAACTCTAGATGTCACATTTGTTCTTGTACAAAGGAATCATCGTACTCCACCTCAATTCTTCGGGCATTCTCGCCGTCTTAAAATGTCATAAAACAACTCAGTCAACCACTCCAAACCTAAGAATCTTAACTAGCTCTATGGACTTCTCCGTTAAAGTTCCAATGTTTCAAGACCCTACCCTCAACTTAGAAGCTTTCTTAACCCACCCCTGACCCTCGCCCCGCTCCCCGCCCCCGCTCCCGCCGCCAACCGAGAACATGACCCTAGACTACCATCGTTCACCAACGTCACTAAAGCAAATAGGACTACTTAAGTAGAATACAAAAGGCTTGTAATTATGAAGTCTTGAGCAGCTGCAGATGTTAACCATGGAAACTCATATCCTTAGATCAGTTCCTCCACCAGAATGAATTCTCCTTATTCATCATTAATACATTCCAAGAACCAGTCATTTATATGTTCATTCCTTGACTTTCATCCATCTTATTTAAGTGAAACTCCTTTCGGAGAAAGCATATAGAATTTTCTATTTGTCTAGTCTCTGCACGACAGAATAGGTGTTCTAATGAGTATGATTACCCTTTTGTCAGTTGAAAAGGGTGATAGTTGACTTTGCTTTATTTTCATAAAGATGCAAAGATCCAAATTTTCTGTTTTTGTCAACGAATGGCATGCAACGTATCTATCTTTCAATCAATGAGTACTAAATCGTGCAATCTGTGGACCACACCGACAGTTCCTGAAATAGCCATCAACAACTGACAGTTCGAATGGATTATCGAGTTCAAACGAAAAAGAGTACTTCTGTTGAGGTTATAACATAATGCAGTGACTAAATATCATTCGGGGGCAAAATGGTCCTTTTACACTACAGGGGTAGAATAGTCTTTTTCTTTATATTGTTAGGATATTCATCTTTGATAAAATATCTTTAGTTGCGTTCTTTTCTGATTCATTCATTGTACAGAACCTTTGCCCCTTTTGTGGGTGTTCTTATGAAAAGGTAGAAAAGCTTCCACAAATCTGTTCTCACTAACAGTTTCTTCTACAAATTAACATGGTATCAAAGCCAGGTTGATGGTTGTTACTGAGAAATCGAAGTGGGAGACAAAACCCTAATCGAAGAGCGATTTTGCAAATCTGCAAATCGAAATCGAAGATCGATTCTGGAAACTTCTGTTCGTGGTTCAATTCGCGATTAATCAGACGCATGCAACACGATTTACAACATACATATTACAATCGACAGTCTGAAGCTCGATTTGTGATATTGAGATTTGGAAGATCCATCGACCTTCTGTAGTTGTTGCTCGTTTCAACTTTCTGTTTCGAATATTAGTGAGAATAGATTACAATGGAGCATGCCTCACAGAATACACCAGCGATTACGGAGGAAACCTCGAATCTATGTTCAAACATAGTGGATCACAATAATCCACTATTTTGAGCTCATCTGATACTCCCGGGGCTGTATTTGTTGAGATTCAGCTAACCGGAATGGAAAACTATACGTTGTGGAGTCGCGCGATGAAGCTCAGCTTGTTGACGAAGAATAAGATCGGTTTCATCGATGGCACAGTGAGAAGGGACATGTATGAAGGAAATCTGGTGAAGCAATGGGATCGTTGTAATGCAATGGTAATGTTGTGGATCATGAAGAACGTTAGTCGAGATTTGCTTAGTGGTATATTGTATCGCTCCACTGCTTTAGCTGTTTGGAGGGACCTGAAGGAGCGATTCGACAAAATCAATTTGTCGCGAGTATACCAGTTAAAAAAGGAACTAAGTATGTTGCAGCAGGGAGTGTCTCCTGTGGCCAGTTACTATTCACGAATGAAAGATCATGGGATGAAATCGACTCTATAATTCCTCCACCTACGTGTGAATGCGACAGTCCCCGGGCTTATGTGGATCACCTTGCTAGCCAGAGGTTATTGGAATTTTTGATGGGATTAAATGATGGCTACAATCAAGCACGAAGCCACATTTTGTTGTTAACACCTACACCTAGTGTCAATCAAGCATATGATATGATTGCGCAAGATGAAAGTCAGAAATCCATTACTGGAAGATTTGGAAGTATTGATTCGACTGAATCTGTGGCTTTATATGGGAAGACAACACAGTATCAACAAAAGAAACCAAATCAGTCTAGTGGTTTCTGTGATTATTGCAAGATGAAAGGCCACATTAGAGAGAATTGTCGCAAGTTGTTGTTCTTCTGTGATTACTGCAAGAAACAAGGCCATACAGCAGAAAAGTGTTATAGACTGTTGGCAGATTCCAAGGAAAACAGGAAGGTGAATGCAGCAGCTGCTGTTCCTGACCACTGCAGAGACATGAGGGAGTTATCTAAACAACAACATGATATTCTTCAGAACAGGCTGTCTCAATGTAGTCCAGACAGATATGACAAGGTGTTACAGGTGTTGGATCAGCAGGACAAGGCAGTGGCTAAGGCTCACATGGCAGGTAACCTTATGTCTTATGAACATAGGGGTACCATTAATTCAGCTTGGATAGTTGACACAGGGGCAACTAACCATATGGTTAGTAACAACAACATGATTGAAAAGAGGGATAGGGATAGTGCAGGGCAGGTACAACTCCCCACAGGTGTTGTGGCTAGAATCACACATACTGGGAGTTGCAGATTGAAGAGTGGTGATCTCATTGAGCATGTGTTGTGTGTTCCTACTTTTAAGTTCAATCTGCTCTCAGTGTCGAAGTTAACCAAGGAGTTAAACTGCTGTGCAAGATTTTTCCCTGACTTCTTTGTCCTGCAGATCTGCATCGGGAAGGTCGAGGCGAGGTAGAGGTCGATGGATTGTACATCTGGAATCATGTAGGCTACGCGAAGCAATAAAGGCACACGCCATGCCTCTTTGTGATGATCTCGAGGATGGTGGAAGCTGAGCTCTGGCACAGAAGAATGGGGCATGTCCCACTGAGTATGCTTAGGAAAATTACTGCTTTCAAACTCAAATCGAATTTCTCAATATGTCATTGTGATGTTTGTCCATTAGCTAGACAAACAAGAAAGTCTTTCCCTGACAGTATGAGTAGAACTGAAATGCCTTTCCAACTTTTACACTTGGATGTCTGGGTCCTTATAGAGTGTCATCTTATGATAATATGAGATATTTTCTTACTGTGGTGGATGATTACACTAGATGGACATGGATTTTCCTATTACACATTAAATCTGATGTGATGTCTGTTCTTAAAAACCTATTTCTGCAAATAAAAACTCAGTTTAATGTGGCTGTTAAGGGGGTCAGGACAGATAATGGAACTGAGTTTGTTAACACTGCATGTTTAGATCTCTTTAATGAGTTAGGGATCACACACCAAAGGTCCTGCCCTTATACCCCACAGCAGAATGGAGTAGTTGAAAGGAAATATAGGCACATTTTGGAGATTGCCAGGGCCATTAAGTTACAAGGTCACCTACCAGTTAAATTCTGGAGTGAATGTGTGCAGTCTGCTGTTTATGTCATTAACAGGATTCCTACTGTCATATTAGGGAATATCTCACCATATGAGAAGTTGTTTAACATGATACCTTCACTTTCACACTTGAGGGTGATAGGATGTCTTTGCTATGCCTCAAATTTGGTAAGCAAGGACAAGTTTGAACCAAGGGCCATTAAGGCAGTGTTACTTGATACTTTGTGAGGAAAGGATACAAGCTGCTGAACTTGTCTGATGAGACAGTTTTTGTTAGCAGAGATGTCACTTTTCATGAAAACATATTCCCCTACCAACAATTCAAGGAGAATGGAGACTCACCTATACTTCCATGCTCTGATCATAATCTGTTTCCTGATGTTACACAGGCTCCCTCACAGTCTATAGTGGAGAGTATGAGCATACATAATGAGCAGGCTTCTGGAGGGGGACCAACAGATGCAGAGGTGGAGGTGCCAGCAGAGGTGCAAGTGTCACTAGAAGGGCCATCCTCTGCTGACAACCATGTAGCCAATTTGGAAGATGGAAAGGATGCAGAGGGACCTGGTGTTGCTGAGGACATTAGAAGGTCTAACAGAGCAAGGAAAACTCCAATCTGGTTGAATGATTTCTTGCATCCAGGATCTACACACAGTCAGGCAGGATGTGTATACCCAATGTCAAAGGTGATGGACTACACTGGGGGTTCGCCGCACCACGCTTCCTAGCTGAATTTCAGAACTATGAGCCACAAACATACCATGAAGCAGCCAAGGATTCAAGGTGGATAGAAGCCATGAATTCAGAAATTCAAGCTCTAGAAGACAATAAAACCTGGGAGGTTGTTGACTTGCCTCACAACAAGAAGGCCATTGGTTGCAAGTGGGTATATAAAATTAAGTATAAGGCTACAGGTGAGGTGGAGAGATTTAAGGCAAGACTTGTAGCTGGGGATACAATCAACGAAGGGATATACTACCGGAGACCTTCTCTCCGCCATTGAAGATGGTCACCGTTAGGAGTGTGATTGCGATGCAGCTTTCTAAAGGTTGGGCCATTCAAAGAATGGATGTATTCAATGCATTCCTTCGCGGATCTCAATGAGGAGGTGTATATGAGCTTGCCACGAGGAATTGCACATGAACAAGACAGTGCTCAGTCGCTTAAGTCACTGTATGGCCTTAAGCAGGCCTCCCGGCAGTGGAATATAAAACTAACCACTGCACTGAAGTCAGCTGGTTTTGTCCAAAGTCCTTTTGACTATTCACTGTTGATCAAAAGGGATGGAGCCAAGATAGCTATGGTGTTGATATATGTGGATGATCTTCTTTTGACTGGTAATGATCAAGGACTCATTGATGAGACGAAGACCATCTTGCAACATCATTTCAAAATCAAGGACCTTGGTGAGCTTAGGTACTTCCTTGGTTTCGAATTTGCAAGGAGTAAATAGGGGATAGTGATGCACCAACGAAAGTATTCACTGGAGCTGATTGAGGACATGGGCTTAACTGGTTCTAAACCAGTAACTTCCCCAATGGAAGCACATGTGAAAATCACTTCAACAGAGTATGATGATCTTGTGAAGGAAACAGAGAAAGATGGGGCAGCAACAGGCAAAGTGGGTGCAGCAATTTCACTACACACTGACAGTCTATTGAAGAATCCAGCAGCTTATCAAAGGCTGGTTGGAAGACTATTATATTTGACCAATACTAGACCAGACATATCCTTCGCAGTTCAATGTTTGAGTCAATTCATGCAAACACCCAAACAGTATCATATGATCGCAGCTGAAAGAGTTGTAAGGTATGTCAAGCAAGCACCCGGCTTGGGAGTTCTGATAGCAGCAGCAGACAGTGACACTCTGTCAGCTTATTGCGACGCAGATTGGGCTTCCTGCCCTATTACTAGAAGATCAGTATCGGGGTATTTGGTGTACTTTGGGTCTTCTCTTATCTCGTGGAAATCCAAGAAACAGCAGACTGTTTCTCGGAGCTCGGCAGAATCTGAATATAGATCTTTGGCATCAGTGGTAGCAGAAATTGTATGGATTAAATGATTGTTTTCAGAACTTGGTGTGTTCTTGCGACTTCCTGTTTTGACCTATTGTGACAGCAAATCTGCTATTCAAATTGCTACGAATCCAGTATTTCATGAGCGGACCAAGCACATCGAGATCGATTGTCACTTCATCAGGGAGAAAGTGCAATCTGGTCTGATTTCTCCGACATACATCTTGACTGATGACCAGCCAGCGGATATATTGACTAAGGCCTTGTTACCGGGACACCATGTGCATCTTCTTTCCAAGCTCGGAATGAAGAATCTGTTCTTACGTCCTCGCTTGAGGGGGGGTGTTGAGGTTATAACATAATGCAGTGACTAAATATCATTCGGGGGCAAAATGGTCCTTTTACACTACAGGGGTAGAATAGTATTTTTCTTTATATTGTTAGGATATTCATCTTTGATAAAATATCTTTAGTTGCGTTCTTTTCTGATTCATTCATTGTACAGAACCTTTGCCCCTTTTGTGGATGTTCTTATGAAAAGGTAGAAAAGCTTCCACAAATCTGTTCTCACTAACAGTTTCTTCTACAAATTAACAACTTCAAAAATGAACGCAGACAACAAATAGCTTTTGCAATAGCAAAATGTTTGCCTATGTCATGTGCACCTTGACAGAATTAGCATTTGGAATTTTCAGCTCTACCCAAGGTTTAGAGCTGTTAAAACTTATACTGTAGTTTTTCTTTCTTCTAATTTTCAGTGAAGAGGGAGGCAGATTCCAAGTTATTCAACCTGTGCATCGACGGGAAAAAGAAAACCTTTGTGCAGCCTGGGAGGAAGGAGGAGAGGATAATTTTATGGATGCATATAACATAAAGAAACTACTGTGAAATGCAAGGAGATGAAAAGTACTTAGTTCAATGAGTTTGTTAGAATTACAACTTTCCTTGACAAATACTATATTCTGGAAACGATCAATAATATCAATGATGCTACTAACAACATCATTCTATAATACAAGTGATTAGATAATAAACCAATAAACCATATCCCATTCATTTTAGTTGATTTTCACAATATATGTTGCTGAACAAAAGTAAACCAAAATATACATCCTCTGCAATTCCCTGGCAAGGTTATCTTCCATTCACACTGAGAAACTAGTGCATACATGATACATCCACAATAGATGTTATAAGTTTATTACTCAGCTGTCATGAGTTATTCTTGATAAATTTTCAGATACATAAAAGTTAGCAAAGCAGATAATACGGCGACAAATATGTTACTAAATACATACTCTCAACCCATCATATGCATGATCATTTGAAATTAAAGAATATTTTCAACTATGTCATTTGTCATTGTGACATGAGCCTTGTCTCCTAACCAGTACATCTGTCCATAAACAATTCAAAAATAAGAGTTGTTATCCAAATTGAGTAAAAACTAGATATTGTGGCACACTCAATCCATGTGCATATATATTTTAAACTTTTCTTTTCCTGTTTTAGAATTTAAATCAAGGGTTTTAGGACTTCACTAAGTAAAATTAGCAAAAAGGAAGATAATGTCAAAATTGTGGCTAGATGACCTGTTAGCTTCCCCGTCTTCACACTTTAGACTTTCTAATTCTCACATTCAGTTCTATTTGGACTTCTGATTGGTTTACTAGTCAATTTTATCATTTGTATAATCATTAAACAAAGGGCCTATTTTGATCACGGACAGTAAATCATGTTGGATAACACAACACGTAAAAAAACGTAATTACTTTATTATTTGTAAAAGTAATTACATCAAGATTTGAACATTATAACTTGACCACTTGGACACTTTTTGGATACACACTTAGGAACACTTTAGCTTATAATTTTTTTTGGTTCTTGATTCTTTTTTTGGTTCTTCTTTACAAATGACTAAGGTCACCCCTATTTATACTTGTTTAGGGATGATTCTAGACATGGTCCTAAAGATCTAGAAAATTCTATCATATTCTACAAATATCTAAGGCTCTAGAACATCTACACATTTCTTACAAGAATCTAGAGTCTTCTAGACATATCTCTAAGTTAAGTATCCAAGACATTCTAGAACCTTCCATTCTAGAGATCTTCTTTCAACTCTCTAGAACTACTTGAACATTCTAGATTGATTATCCATTGTCTTAGAGATTAAGTTGATGATGACTTTTAACACTCCCCCTGAACACCAACTTTTCATACTGAGTTGTTCTCTGAGTTTCTAAACTCTTTTCTTCTTCAGCTATAGCAGTATTGGCATACTTGTGATTTGTCTTTCGAACTCTTGTCGATCTATGAGGTTGTGGGCTTACTCCTTCTAGTTGACGGTCTTCTACTATTTGATGCATGCCTGTTTGCCACGGATTTTGTGTTACCTCATCCTCAGTGTTTTCTTCCTCACTTTGATCTTCATTTTCCTTTTCTGGACTTGGATGTACTTCAACAATTTGCTTAGAATTACCACCATGCGTGCCATCTTTGAGCTGATCTTCATATTTGACTAATACTTCGTCAAGATCTTTTGGGTTTTTCGATTTCTCCCCCTCTGTGAGGATCTTTTTGAAAATTCCACCATCCTTGCAACTGTCTTTTACACTCACCCATGATAGCAATTCAACATCAAATTGTAGAGTGACATTTGGAGGGGTATTTGGAGGAGAACCACTCTCTCCATAATCCAGCTCCGGTGGAATGGTGAAAATAGCATTTTCACCTTTCTTCATCGTATTTATACCTTGATCCCATCCTTTAATTACTTGTCCTTGACCGATGGTGAACTTGAACGGGTCTCCCCTATCGCGACTGGAATCGAACTTGGTTCCGTCAAGTAGAGTCCTAGTGTAGTGGACTTCAACTTCATCACCAGCCTCGGGATTATCCCAACCTTCACCTTCCTTGACAAATTTCTTCTTCAATCTTTGATTTCCAATTTCCTTCTCCTCACCGACTTTCATGATCAGGCTGTTTTCAGGCAGATCCATGTCTTCGTCCAATCCATCTACTGGTGGAATACCAAAATCCCCATCCATTGTTTCATCAGAATTGTCGTCATCGTGATTAGCTTCTTCTTTAACGTTCTCGAATATGGTTTTATCTTCCTGAAACTTCTTCTCGGCTTCGAGTTCTTCGATGACTGAACCTGACATGGTTGTTTGATTCTCTTTATCTCCTATCACATGATTTGAGCAGCCAGAGTCGACTATCCAATCACTGTTGTAGTCGATTGTTTCAGGAACAGTAACTGTCAGAGCTAATTCTTCTTCCTCCACAGCAAAAGAGGCTTCGGCGTCCCACTCTTCATCACTTGTCTTTTCTGCATTTGACGTGGCTGCATTGCTTTCTGTAGTGTTCTTCTTAAACCCGCAACTTTTAGCCATGTGGCCCTTCTTCCCACAACTATAGCATTTTCCATCAAACTTATTGTTATTCTTTGACCGATCACCCCAGTTGTCTTTCTTTTGAGCTCCCTCTGTTTGGGAGCTTCCATGATGATTATCCTTGTCATCATATTTTCTAGAATTTCTATTGGCATTTGTTCGGAATCGACCTTTCTTATCATCGCAATAGAGTGCTCATTCGTCACTTTTTAATGAGACTCCATATATTTGCTTAGCTAACACTTCTTGGTCAACTAGCAAGTTTTCTAATTCAACAAGAGAAGGTAGGCTTGGCCAACCTTGTATTGCGACAATAAAACTTCTATATTCTGGCCTTAATCCATGAATAACAATTCTTCTAATTCTAGCGTCTGACATGCCAGCGGTAGAGTCTACTGCATAAATTTTGCGACAAGGAAATTTTACCTTGGTAAAGTATTAGTTGATCCTCATGTCGCGTTGTCTGATAAAAAGAAGCTCATTCTACAGAAACTGCAGTCTCGTATCATTCTTCTTGGTGAACAATGTTGCGAAAGTATCTCACGTTTTCTTCGGTGTCTTAGCCGGCCTGATGTGCTCCAACATTTCATCTTCAACTGTGGTCCGAATCGAAAACATGGCTTTTCCAGCTCTAATCTTCCATTTCTTCAGAGCGGCTGCATCTTCTAGTTGTGTGACCTCATTGCCACCAATGATCTCCCACAAATCTTGGCCTTGGAGATATGCCTCCATATGCATCGACCACGTGCTGTAATTTTTATTGTTAAGTTTCTTGATTCCACCGACCACTTGAAGGTCACCCATCGTGTCTTGGCTAAAGTTTTATTTCTTTTACCAAGAAAGCTTGATTTCGACAATAAGCTCTGTAGTACTAAACCACACACGAACAATCTAAGAAACTCAACAAATGACTCTTTGGTATAAATCGAATTGGCTCTAATACCACTTTTTGGACAACACAACACGTGAAAAACGTAATTACTTTATTATTTGTAAAAGTAATTACACAAAGATTTGAACACTATAACTTGACTACTTTGATACTTTTTGGATACACACTTAGGAACACTTTAACTTACAATTTTTTTTGGTTCTTGATTCTTTTTTTTTTGTTGTTCTTTGGTTCTTCTTTACAAATGACTAAGGTCACCCCTATTTATACTTGTGTAGAGATGATTCTAGACCTGGTCCTAAAGATCTAGAAAATTCTATCATATTCTATAAATATCTAAGGCTCTAGAACATCTACACATTTCTTACAAAAATCTAGAGTCTTCTAGACATATCTCTAAGTTAAGTATCCAAGACATTCTAGAACCTTCCATTCTAGAGATCTTCTTTCAACTCTCTAGAACTACTTGAACATTCTAGATTGATTATCCATTGTCTTGGAGATTAAGTTGGTGATGACTTTTAACACTCCCCCTCAACACCAACTTTTCATACTCAGTTATTCTCTGAATTTCTAAACTCTTTTCTTCCTCAGCTATAGCAGTATTTGCATACTTGGGTTGTTTGTCTTTTCTTAACTATTATGCTCTTGCTCTTTTGAGTTCCCACTATCTATTATTTTAGAATGTAAGTATCATTAGTCAACCATAAACAATGAAGTACTTTAATCAACTATTATAATCGTATTTTCCCAATAGAGATTAGAGGATGCACGCATGAAGTTTGCTACTCAATAAGAAAGGAATATGCATCATTGACCAAGATTAAAACTGAATACTCCCTCCAATCACTTTTAACTATCCTCTATTAACTTTACACATACTTTAAGAAATAATATATGAAATGCATGATTTAACATAATACACATATTAATTGGTACATAATTTTAATAGAATTTGGAAAATAGATTTGAAATGAGTAATTAATACTATGGCTAAAATAAAAAAATAAAGGAATTGTCTTGATATGTTAAAAATGACAAGTAAAAGTGAAAATCTATTTTTAGTATAGTGGATAAATTTGTAAACAAATAGGCAAAATAAAGTTGTCATTGAGCATCATAATTGGTGCAGATTTATTAATTTGACCTGGTTTAAGCATGGTAAACTTTCACTACAACAAATCGGCTCAAAGAGGGCGACTGATTTATACCAAAAAGGGCGACTTTAAAGTCGTTCTTTTTAATTTCCTTCAAGTCCCCTTTTTGGTCCTCACTAAAGGGGGCGACTAGAAAAGTCGCCCTTTTTGGTCCTCACTAAAGGGGGCGACTAGAAAAGTCGCCCTTTTTGGTCCTCACCAAAGGGGCGACTAGAAAAGTCGCTTCCTTTAATCTAAGAATTTAATTTTTGTTCAATTTGAAATCTACTTTTAAGTGTTATTACTTTTTTATTTTAAATTGAAATACAAGATTTTTTGTAATATAAATTGATCCATATAATGTTTCCAACATAATCTACATCTTTTTAAATATAAATCATGCTATTAGAGGGAATGAGATGGTAAGAATGTATTTAATTTGATCCAAATAATATGTCCAATGTAATATGTACTTTTTTTTGTTAAAATATAATAGATATTGTAAGTGAACGAAGTGATAAAATAATTTTAACTTAAATTAATTCAAACAATATCTCCAACATAATCTGCGCAATTTCATTTTGTGATACATTTGCTCGAGATTATCGGGTAGTTATTTTATATGTATCATTATCAACTCTTAAATCTTACTGTAGAAATATAAAAGGATAACACTTAATTTAATTGACGTAGAAATGATTTTTTCTGATAATTATAGGTACTGTAGTTTGCAATATGGTTAAGTCAAGCGGCAATAGAAATCTATTTTAAACTTAAGAATAATAATGAAAAGTCACATTGCAATATAATAATACTAAGTAATTGATAATATAATATGTACTGAAAATTATAGAACCAAAATAGATATAACATATGTTAATTTGAGATGAGAACGATTCTTAAATTATAGATAGGACCATGACATTAAAGTTCAAATAGATAAAGCTAAAAAAAAGGAGCAATAATTTAGATTATAAAGACTAACTTATTTTTATCAAAATATAATTGCATCTTAAATGTGGATAATTTCAATAATTAAAATTAAAACACTAACTTATTTTTATCCTTACTAAAGGGGGACACTAGAAAAATTGCCCTTTTGACATCACTGCATGACGACTTAAAAGTCGTCTTTTTATTCTCACCGGAACGCTTTTTATCTTTAATTATAATCTTTTCATAAATTTCACCAAATAGGACGATTTTTCAAGTCGTCCCTTTTGGTCCTGACCAAAGGAGGCGACTTGAAAAGTCGCCCTTTTTGGTGCTCACCAAAGGGAGCGACTTGAAAAGTCTCCCTTTTTGTCTTTAATTACAATCTTTTCATAAATTTCACCAAATAGGGCGATTTTTCAAGTCGCCCCTTTTGGTCCTCACCAAAGGGGGCGACTAAAAAAATCGCCCTTTTTTAACAGGACCAAAAAGGGCGACTTGAAAAGTCGCCCCCTTTGATTTAAGAATTTAATTTAGTAAGAAACATAAATATTAAAATTTATAGTGAATAAAATAAGAATAAAACATAAATTAACTCACCGAATGATGGATTCACTGGTTAATTTATGTGTCAATCTACTTTTGAGGTTACTTTAATTTATATTTTCCAAAAATATTTTATAAAAATAAACGTTTTTCTTATTTATCAATTTTTAAAAAGGATATTATCTGTGAATCCGTGGAGAGTCTTTTCTTTTGTTGGATATCCTTAGCTTGTAATCCCTTGACAACCTCTTTTCTGCATTCATCTATAAAAATAAAATATATTACTAATACATACTATAACTTATTATACTATAAATCTCTAAAAGTTGATGAAATATATATTGACAAGTTAAATAAAACAATTATTGAAAATAAATTAGAGACAAAACACATACTCCAGCACGGGAAGAGGATTCATAGGAAATCCTTGGCATTTTATCTCGTCGATGGCTAGATTGCACCCACTATTTTACATTAAAAGGAAGGAAATTTCATATTATTATTTTTTGAAAGCTTGTGTTTAAATAAATACTCAAGGATAGAGAATATATATATTAACATCATTATATTTTGAATACTTGAATTAATTATTCATGGACCTTTGAGACAAAATATTATTAATATTTTTAATCTTTAAAAGTAGATTTCAAATTGAACAAAAAATAAATTTTTAGTTTAAAGAGGTCGATTTGAAAAGTCGTCATTTTTTATCACTCATTGTAAAATGTACTTTTGTCGCTTCTAAAAGCGCATACTAGAAAAGTCGCTTTTATCTCACCAAGAGGCGACTTTCAAAAGTTTCCCCTTTGGTGAGGACTATACTAATTGTTTACTCTAGCGATTATTTAGCATTTAGTATGATTTCATTAAATCACATACCCTCCATTAAGGTTTTAATTTTCCATAATTCATCTGGTGGCAATTTCTGGAAATAGCGAGATTTTCGATCAATTTTAACCTACAAAAATGTAGCCTCATGTGTTTGCTAATCTCTGTCTTATTCCTACTCTTTTATTAAGATACGTAAGTACCTTTTTTTTTTAATACTTTGTATGTTATGCTCATTATTAATTAAAATTTTAAGAAATTAGGCAGCGCCATCTTTCATTCTCAAGTGATTATTAATATGTAGCATAACACCGACATTCAATTTTTTAGATTTTACAGTATAAATACATGCAGTCAAACGTAATAATTCTATAATGTTAAAAAACTCATGATGAGTATAAGAAAATATATATACTTCTTTCTTTCTTTCTCTTTCCTTTTTCCTTCATTTTTAGAATTTGCAGCGTAAATGTCTGTATGACTTACTATGTGTCAAAGAAATAGGTATAGTATCATTATACTAATAACCTCAATGTATGGATTTAATTAACATATACACACACACACAAAAATTGTGATAACTAATTTTTCTTTCTTTTGGATTATTAATCTATTATTGTAAACGGTTAGTTGTAATTTATTTGTTTAGTTTAATTTCTATTCATTGATTAGTTTAACTTCTATTCATTTATTTTGATTTTGATTAATATGGATGGGTTATCACTATATATTGCAGTTTCACGGATGAAAAGTTTTGGAGTAATAACTATTAAACTTTAAATATTTATTTAGATAGATTAAAATATTACTGTTTAATATTTAATTATCCGAAAATTGCAGATATCCAAAAATTATGGATATTCGAAATATTCGGATTCGAATCCGATCCGAAATTATCCGAAATATTCGGATCCGATCCGATCCGATCCGAAATTATCCGAAATTTTTTGATATCCGAATTCGATCCGAAATTATCCAAAAATTGTGGATATCCGATTTTTTTGAATATCCAAAATATTCGTATCTGAATTCGATCCGAAATTATCTGAAAAATGCGGATATCCGATTTTTGGATATTTGAAATATTCGGATCCGAATCCGATCCGAAATTATTCGAAAATTTTGGATATCCGAAATATTCGGATCCGATCCAAAATTATCCGAAAATTGCGGATATCCGATTTTTTGGATATCTGAAATATTCGGATCTGAATCCGATCCGAAATTATAAATCATAAGTGTAAAAAAATAGGCATCTTGTTAGAACCGATCAAGGGAATTTTTATTATGAGGAGCATAAATATAACAAGTATTGAAGACTGGTATAGTGGTAGAATGATATAGTTCCACGGAGGAGGCTCGGGTTCGATTCTTGGCAGGGGGTGTATTTGTGGTAATTAATATTGCATAACTATTGATAGAATAGTACAATGTCACAGTTCAGACCAAAGGGGGCGACTTGACAAATCGCCCTTCTTGATCTAAGACAACGGACGTAATAAGGCGAATTTAAGGGCGACTAAAAAGCGCCCCCTTTGATCTAAGGGGACTGTTAATTGTGGAAGAATCGATTAAGGGATGAACTTGTGGAATCTTTTCTGAACCTTTATTATGAAAGCATCAAAAAGAAATGTTCTACGTACAAGAGTTCTTATAGAGAAGACTACAACTAAGGAAGGAAAAGACAAACTTACCCCTGATGTAATTAACTAACATAACTAACCCCTGATGTAAATAACAATCAATACTTAACAACAATACTAATTATCACTTAATATCTTCAACACCCCCCCCCCCCCCCCCCCTCAAGCTAGGATGTTAGAACAAATTCTTCATGTCGAGCTTGGAAAGAAGATGCACATGTTGTCCTGGTAGCAAGGCCTTAGTCAGCATATATGCCGGCTGATCATCAGTCAAGATATACGTTGGAGAAATCAGACCTGATTGCACCTTCTTCCTGATAAAATGACAATCGATTTCGATGTGCTTGGTTCGCTCATGGAACACTGGATTCGTAGCAATTTGGATTGCAGACTTGCTGTCACAATGAGTCGAAACAGGAAGCTGCAAGGACAAATCAAGCTCTAAAAATAGTCCTTTAATCCACACAATCTCTGCTATCACTGATACCAAAGACCTGTACTCAGATTCTGCCGAGCTCCGAGAAATTGTCTGCTGCTTCTTGAATTTCCAAGAGATAAGAGAAGATCCAAAATACACCAAGCACCCCGACACTGATCTCCTGGTAATAGGACAGGAAGCCCAGTCTGCGTCGCAATAAGCCGATAGAATGTTGATGTCTTCTGCTGCTATCAACACTCCTAAGCCAGGTGTTTGCTTCACATACCTTACAACTCTTTCGGCTGCAACCATATGTGACTGTTTGGGTGCTTGCATGAATTGACTCAAACATTGAACTGCGAAAGATATGTCTGGCCTAGTATTAGTCAAATATAGTAGTCGTCCAACCAACCTTTGATATGCTGTTGGATTCTTCAGTAGACTATCATTCTGTAGTAAAATGGTTGCACCATCTTTGCCTGTTGCTGCACCATCTTTGCCTGCTTCCTTCAAATGAGCATCATACTCAGCTGACGTAAGTTTCACATTTGCTTCCATTGGGGAAGTGACTGGTTTGGAACCAGTTAATCCCATGTCCTCTATCAGCTCCAATGAGTACTTTCGTTGATGCATCACCAGCCCCTCATTGTTCGTTGCAAACTCAAAACCTAGGAAATACCTAAGCTCACCAAGGTCCTTGATTTTGAAATGATGTTGTAAAATGGTCTTTGTCTTATCAATAATCCATTGATCATTACCAGTCAAGAGAAGATCATCCACATATATCAACACCATAACTATTTTATCTCCATCATTCTTGATAAGTAGAGAATAGTCAAAATGGATTTGGACAAAACCAGATGACTTTAGTGCAGTGGTTAGTTTTATATTTCATTGTCGGGAGGCTTGCTTAAGACCATATAGTGACTTAAGCAGCCTGCAAACCTGTCCTTGCCCATGTGTAATTCCTTGTGGCAAACTCATATACACCTCTTCATTTAGATCCCCTTGTAGGAATGCATTGAATACATCCATTTGTTGAATAGCCCAACCTTTAGAAACTGCAACTGAGATCACACTCCTGACAGTGACCATCTTCATAACTGGAGAGAAGGTCTCCTGGTAATCTACCCCTTCTCTTTGATTGTATCCCTTAGCTACAAGCCTTGCCTTGAACCTCTCCACCTCATCTTTAGCCTTATACTTAATTTTATACACACATTTACAACCAATGGCCTTCTTGTTGTGAGGCAAGTCAACAACCTCCCAAGTTTTATTGTCTTCTAGAGCCTGAATTTCTGAATTCATGGCTTCTACCCACCTTGGGTCCTTGGCTGCTTCATGATATGTCTGTGGCTCATGTTCTACTGAGATTCTGGTCAGGAAACTGTGATACTGATCAGAGACCCCAATATAATCCACCATCTTTGACATTGGATACACACATCCCGCCTGACTGGATGAAGATGTTGTCCCTGGATGCAAAAAATCAGTCAACCAGATTGGAGTTCTCCTTATTCTGTTGGACCTTCTAATATCCTTAGCAGTAACATCCTCAACAGACCCCTCAGCAGCTTCACCATCTTCCAAGTTGGCTATATGGTTATCAGCAGGTAATGGCCTCTCTATTGGCACCTCTGCTGTCACCACTTCTGCACCTACTGGCCCTCATCCAGAAACCTGTTCATGAGGTATACTCCTCACATTCTCCACTGGAATAGACTGTGAAGGAACATGTGCAACATTAACAAACAAATTATAATCAGAGCATGGAGGTACAACTGAGTCTCCATTCTCCTTGAATTGTTGCTAGGAGAATATATTTTCATGAAAATTGACATCTCTGCTAACAAAAACGGTCTCATCAGACAAGTTCAGCAGTTTGTACCCTTTCTTGTTGATAGCATATCCAAGTAATATTGCCTTAATAGCCCTAGGTTCAAACTTGTCCTTGCTCACCAATTTTGAAGCATAACAAATGCATCCTATCACCTTTAAGTGTGTAAGTGATGGTATCCTTTTAAACAACTTCTCATAAGGTGAAACATTCCCTAATATAACAGTAGGGACCCTGTTAATGACATAAACAACAGTCTGCACACACTCACTCCAGAATTTAACTGGCAGATGACCTTGTAACCTAATAGCCCTGACAATCTCCAAAATGTGCCTATGTTTCCTTTCAACCACTCCATTCTGCTGTGGAGTATAGTGGAAGGACCTTTGATGTATGATCATTAATCTATTAAAGATATCTAAACAGGCAACATTAACAAATTCAGTTCTATTATCTGTCCTTACACCCTTAACATCCACATTAAACTGAGTTTTTATCTGCATAAACAAATTTTTGAGAACAGATATCACATCAGATTTAATGTGCAACAAGAAAGTCCATGTCCATCTTGTGTAATCATCCACCACAGTAAGAAAATATCGCATATTATCATAAGATGATACTTTATAGGGTCCCCAGACATCAAGGTGTAAAAGCTGGAAAGGTACTTCAGTTCTACTTATACTATCAAGGAAAGGCTTTCTTGTTTGTCTAGCTAATGGACAAACATCACAATGACTTATTGAGAAATTCGACTTGAGTCTGAAAGCAGTAATTTTCCTAAGCATACTCAATGGGACATGCCCCATCCTCCTGTGCCAGAGCTCAGCTTCCAGCTCATCCTTGGAGATCACTGTCGAGGCATGAGCATGTGCCTTTATTGCTTCCTTGTAGCTTCTACCTGATTCCAGTATGTACAATCCATCAACTTCTCTACCAGTCTCCTTGACCTTCCCAGTAAACAGATCCTGCAGGACAAAGAAATCAGGGAAAATTCTTGCACAGCAGTTTAATTCTCTGGCTAACTTCGACACTGATAGCAGATTAAACTTAAAAGTAGGAACACATAGCACATGCTCAATAAGACCACCATTCTTTAGTCTGCAGCTTCCAGCATGTGTAATTCTAGCCACAACACCTGTAGGGAGTTGTACCTGCCCTGCACTATCCCTATCTCTTCTTTCAATCATGTTCTTATCACTAACCATATGATTAGTTGCCCTTGTGTCCACTATCCAATCTAAATTAATGGTACCCATATGTTCATAAGACATAAGGTTATCTGCCATGTGAGCCTTGGCCATTGCCTTGTCACTGCCTCATTCCTGCTGATCCAACACCTGTAGCACCATTTCATATCTGTTTGGACTACACTGAGACAGCCTTCTCTGGAGAAGGTCATGTTGCTTCTTGGACAACTCTCTCATGTCCCTGCAGTGGTCAGGAACAGCAGCTGCATTATTTTGAGTTCCTATCACAGCTGTATTCACCTTCCTGTTCTCTTTCGAATCTGTCATCAGTCTATAGCAATTTTCTGCAATGTGGCCTTGTTTCTTGCAGTAATCGCAGAACAACAGCAACTTGCGACAATTCTCTCTAGTGTGACTTTTTATCTTGCAATAATCACAGAAACCACCAGACTGATTTGGCTTCCTTTGTTGATACTGTGTGGACTTCCCATACAAAGCCACAGACTCAGTTGAATCGATGCCTCCGAACCTTCCAGTAATGGATTTTTGACTTCATCTTGTGCAATCATAACATATGCTTGATTGAGACTAGGTGTAGGTGATAGCAACAAAATGTGGCTTCGTGCTTGATTATAACCATCATTTAATCCCATCAAAAACTCTAATAATCTCTGATTGGCAAGGTGATCAACATAAGCCCGAGGACTGTCGCATTCACATATAGGTGGAGGGATAATGGAATCGATCTCATCTCATAGATCCTTCATTCGTGAATAATAACTGGCCACATGAGACACTCCCTGCTGCAGCATACTCAGTTCCTTCTTCAATTGATACACTCGAGACAAGTTGATTTTGTCGAATAGCTCATTTAAGTCCCTCCAAACAGCTAAAGCAGTAGATCGATACAAGATGTCACTCAACAAATCTCGACTAACATTTTTCATGATCCACGACATCACCATTGCATTACAATGATCCCACTGCTTCATCAAATTTCCTTCATACATATCTCTTCTCACTGTACCATCAATAAAACCGATCTTATTCTTCGTCAACAAGTTGAGCTTCATCGCGCGACTCCATAATGTATAATTTTCCATTCCCGTCAGCTGTATCTCAATATGCACATCCCCGGGAGTATCAGATGAGCTCAAAAATAATGGATTATTGTGATCCACTATGTTTGAACACAGGTTCGAAATTTCCTCAGTAACCGCTGGTATATTTTGTGAGGTATTCTCCATCGTAATCAACTTTTAGCAAAATTCAAACAGCAAATTGGTACAAATGACAACTACAATTAATCGATCGATCTTCCAAATCTCAAATACCACAGATCGAACTTCAGAATGACGATCATATATGAACTGAACCAGAAGTTTGATTTTCACCTATCGATTGTAACATGTATGCTGTAAACTGTGTTGCATGCGTCGGATTGTTCTCGAATTGAATCGCGAACAGAATCTCGATCTTCAATTTCCAGAATCGATCTTCAATTTACAGAATCGATCTTCAATTAGCTTCAACCTCTCACCTGCTTCGATTTCTCAACAACAATCGTTAGTTGGCTTTGATACCATGTTAATTGTGGAAGAATCAATTAAGGAAAGAAGAGGGATGAGCTTGTGGAAGCTTTTCTGAACCTTTATTATGAAAGCATCAAAAAGAAATGCTCTGCGTACAAGAGTTCTTATAGAGAAGACTACAACTAAGGAAGAAAAAGACAAACTTACCCCTGATGTAATTAACTAACATAACTAACCCCTGATGTAATTAACAACCAATACTTAACAACAATACTAATTATCACTTAATATCTTCAATATGGACGATAATCCACCCATAGTCGCCCTCTTTGAACCGATTTGTTGTAGTGTTTTACCCTCCTCCATTATAGGAGCAGTAATAGATTATCACAAAAGAGATCAGAAAGTTACCCTGATTGCTATTGAGTCAATTTTGTGACAATACTCCGTTACCTGAACCCTAGGCAGAGATATCATAGTAACCATATCCAATTTTTCATTATTATTCGGGAGATGTACATAAATATATGTTCATTTCCCACAATTTAACTTTTGAATTCTTTAAAAAGAAATATGCAAATCAGTCTCCATGCCATAAGTTGGAGTTTAATTCCCGGTCAATTAGGACGGTGCAAATTAACGATTAAACTAATAATCCGAACTTATTATTGGGTTATTGGTTCGGTTATCGGGTGTCCTATAGTTATTAGGGTATCGGTTCGGGTCTCGATTTGACCATTTTTATTAACGGGTGAATTGATAACCCGATAATCATTTATTTAATTATAATTATACATTTTCATATATAAATTAATGTACAAAATTTCTCTTGATCAACTTCAATTTTGAAGTCCTCTATTGAATATTGAAAGAGATATTTTCATCCTTTTCATTCTGGTGAGACATAAAATATTAATTTTTTAATAAGACAGGAGAGAGATTACAACAATCTTGAATGCACTCATTTTTACTAGTGCAATTTCATTCATCTGTTACTTCTTGCACATCAGGAAGAATATTTTGTTGTCTGCTTAAATACTAGAAGTAATTTTATTCATCTGTTACTTCTTGATTAAATTCATTTATCTATTTTACAAAATTTATTGCCTGAAAAAATGTTTGTTACGTAAAAGTGCATTTTGAAACTTTAATTGCTTGAAGAATGTTTTTTATTTTTCTTATACATTTGGTGTTTGGTTGTTTGCGGTGACAGATTTTGATAATTTTTGTCCAAGTTTATTACGTCCTTTCTATTTCAATTGGATAATTTTGTTCAAAGCAACTTTTAGTTTTGAAAATGAGTTCTTTGTTATTAAAAAAAATTCGTGTGAAATCTTAACGGTTAAACCGATAACGACCAACAACCGATTAACCAATAACCCTAATATCTTAACGATTCTTTAACATTTTAACATGTCTATAAACTGATGGCCGATAACTTTCAAACCTGAATCGAACCACCCGATACGCAGCCCTAGATCAATCAGACTTTGTCATAAGTGAATTACCAAAATTTTAGTATAATTGTAGTAACTTTGGAATTGCATTAAAATAAGATAGAATACTCACTTCGGTTTATAATAAGTGTTCACTGACAAAGGAAGTAATTATTTCTTTTGAATTTTTATGTAATCAAAAAAATTTATTAGTTAGGAAGTATTTAATTAAGCATAGTTTAGACAAAATATTTATTTATATATAGGAATTAATATTTTCTTAAGGGTGTACAAAAGATCAAGTGGACACTTATTTTGAAACGGAGGGAGTAAGTTGTAAACCAAAAAAAAAGTAGAATAAAAGGTTCAAGACTGTCCTCTAATTTGGATTTCCACTCAAAATAGTCCATATTTTTTAGGTGGGGCATTAATAGTCCTCCAACTTTTCATTATTGGAGCACCTTTAATCTTAATTAACTTATTCCATCCGAATTGTTAATATTGGAATTAAGTTGTAACATTTGTAACAACATATCTACATATATGTATGGAGATATGTTGGGACAAATGTTATGCAACATTTTGACCAACATTTCTTCTAAACTGGTTTTGTCTTACTTCACGCTGATGGATATTGATATGTGTAGACAATGAGACATTTCTATTTTTAGTCTGTAAATATATTTGTATATATTTTATTTGTGGATGATGTATGTATATTAGTCTTTGACTTCTTACAACCATGTTGTATGTGAGTCGTGACTAATAGACATATGTTTTTACTAACCCAAATTATAATACAATACTTGAAACTTGTAACTGCAGGTTGAGGGGGAGCATGGCTACAATCTTGATGAGTTTGGAATGTTAAGGAAAACATTTACAATCAGTCGTATCCTAGGAATTTTAGGTTTGTATGGAGTTTTGTGAAGAAATGCAAAAAGGGGGAAATTGTTGATGTTGTGTGAGTGTTATGACAACACCAAGTTTTATGTCTGGACAACATCTTGTAGTGTTCTGAAGATGTTGCCTGCAGTGTTGCGCAACATCCGCAGTGTCCTGCAGATGTTGTCTCCGATGTTGCCGCAACATCTCACCCAACATCTTTGAAAATTATTTTGCCTATTCTTCCGGCCAAAATAATATTTGTTACTATGAGTTAAAAATGCCCTAGGCAAGCTGAATATGGAGCTGTGTTTAAAACGTGGGAATTGAAGGAGTCAAACTTGGAATCAAAGCAACTTGGAGACCAAGTCAAAGCTGTTGAGAAATTCAAGGAGCTTGAAGAGGTCCAAGCTGCTGTCCTCTTTCTCTCAACTTCCACAACCAACCAGTGAGAGTTTCAATGAAGTTCCATACTATAAATAGAGGAGAAACTTCATAGTATTGTCATCCAGAATCAAAATGTAAAAATACCAAGAGAGCTCTCGGGATTTTGCTTCAGAAATCTGAATCAACATTTTAGCCTAAGTCTTTTAGCAACATATGTCCCACACTACAATTGTTATCTATATTCTAGATTAAGCGTATTGTAAAGCAATTGTGGTGATGATGTTGTATTTGTCTTTTTAGACTTTTTAACTTAGGCGAAGTCATCTGCGACTTCATTTTTGTTTGTAATTTCTTTTTCGTTTGTAACGATCAACTTGTAAAAAGAAATTCATTTGTAATTGTATATAATATATACAATTCTTTTGGTCATCGATCATCAAGGGATATATTAATATATACCCTTAAAAATATAAACTTTTGTGTCTTTTACTTTTCAGCTGCAATTACTCTCTTAAAGGTTTATTCTATTTTTTGTCAGATGTTGCCACCAATGTTGAGACAACATCCAGAAACTGTTTCAGTTATTCTTGTTGTTTCGATTTTAATCTTACTTATCCATAGCCCGGGACCCAACAAGTGGTATCAAAGCCAACACTTTACACAATAAGTTCTTGGTCATGTTATTCTAAGCTATGGATCCGGCAAATCCAAAATATTGGTAGACTTTCCGTTGATTCAAATTATGCCTATTGGAAAATACGCCTATGTTCTCACATCAAATTAATTGAGGTTAGGGAATGTATATCTATAATCATAGGTATGTTGTACTAATGTAGCCGCCGGATAAGGAATGTGACATTCTTGTTACACCCAAATCCAAATGGACGGCGGAAGAAATAAATAATGCGAGCTACAATAAAAAAAGGAACATGTGAGGATGGAAGAAGTGGAAGACGTAAAATCCTATTTTGAAAAGTTGACTGACGTTTCTAGATTGATAATGTTGGAATTAATGTCGTAACATTTGTGACAACATATTTCATCTATGTGAATATGTTGGGACAAATGTTGGACAACATTCTGCCCATTTACCTTCTAATAAATGTCAAGTGTTTGGTGCTCTTTAACCAACACCGAACTTGTGGAAAAAATTCTCTGTCATCTTCCTGAGAAGTTCAATATAAAGATTTGTGCAATTGAAAAAGTTTGTGATGATACTAATGTTGTCTTGCTCTCTTGAAAATTCATTTCGATGGTGAGAAAGATCAACAATGATAGGATTAAGTCTAAATCCAGAGAGTACCAAAGTAAAACCTATAATCATCAGTCCACTAGAGTTTCTTCAAATACATAAAAAGGTAACTAAGAAATTTAAATTCGGATCTTACCAAATTTGATCTCAAACGACTTGAGTCCGGACAAGCATGTTCAAGATGGGGTCATTATGCTAATAAATGTACAAACACTCTTAGAAATTTGGTAAGAGTCTGTGAGTTTTTCTTAGTGATGATGAAGAAGAAGATCCAGAACCAAAATCACAAGCAGTGTTGGCTACTGTTTTCGAGCAGTTTTTGTTGATAACGAAGATGTCATAGACAATGTTGTCTCAACATCTGTGGCAACATTGAAGTACTATGCAGGTGTTGCTCAACATCTGTGGCAACATCAGCAATAACATATGCGGGAACATCTCTAAGGTATGAATATTTTAACTATCCAGATATAAATTGCTTTAGTAAATTTTTTTCATCGAGTGAGGCTATATGATTGGATCAAGTTGACTCTCAAGATGACATGATTAAGGAAGTACAAAATCTTTGTAAAGCTTTAATCATTGAATCTGAGCAACGTGACTCAAAAGTCAAATATTTAACTCGTGAGAATCATGATTTAAAAAGCACAATTACCAATTAAAAGGTAGCACTTACCAAAGAGGATCTCTAATTTGGTAAGATTCGTGCAAAATTTAGATTCTGCCGTAGCCACTTTCCAGAAGCTCAACACGAGGATCTTAAAATTGGATGAAATTCTTGACTTCAGTAAGTCTTCATATGCAGGTATTGGGTATCAAAAAATCTCTTAAAAGTGTTTATCCTAGTTTCGTTGATAAAATGAGAAAATCTTTTTGTAAAGGAAAGATTGTCTTGTCTAAATCAAAGAATAATCTAAAGTATGTGGGTAGTTACTTAAATTCCTTGGAAATATAATCACATACTACTTCTAACTTCAGAATTCTGTGAACAATGTGTTGCCTAAAATGTCATCCAGAATGTTGTCCAAACATTTCAGACAACATTCGAAGCTACATTTCTGAACAGAAAAGGAGGAAACATTTTAAGATAGATTGGGTTCCCAAAATGGACTTAACTTGTAATATCTATGTTATTGCATTAAAGAACTAACATTACATGTTCTTGGTACCTTGATTGTGAGCATTCATGCCACATGACAAGTACAAATGGCTTTATGAAGAACTAAGAGTCATTTAATAGAGGTCACGTGACTTTTTGGAGGTGGGAGTAAGATCAAGATTATTGGTAAAAGAATGTTGAATGTTCCTGATAAACCAGTCTTGAAGAATGTACTTAATGTTGATGGCTTAGTTGCTAACTGTTAGGTGTATTTTATATACACGTTTTGAGTCAATTTTAGTTAGTATTTTACTCATTTAATTGTGTTTAGTATAGTATTATGGTCATTTTTCTTTCTATGAGTCACATCGGTCATAAAGGGAAAAATGACAAAAAGAAGATGAAATGAGCTTAATTGAGGTGGAATTTCACACTAAAAGGGCCAAGATATGAAGCCTAAGAAGTTTCGGGAAGTATAGAAGAAAATCAGACGAAGTCCGGATGAAAAAAGGACGAAGAACGCGAAAGCCGAAAATCAACGCCATCAGCCGTGCGGCCTTGCAAATAGCCGCGGCGCTAATTCCCCTGAAAGTCTGAAACGTTGCAATATTTTCGGCGCCGTGGCGCCAACGCGGGAATTTTTCCAAATCCGAGAAGGAATGGGCCAAGGCATAGAAGGAAAAGTGGGACACGTTTTGGGAGGATATAAAAGGCCCTTTGGGCAGATTTTTCAAGAAGAGAGAATCTCTAATTCATCACATAACATAATTTCTTGGAGGCTTCAAGATTAGAGACTTGTTCTTACGTATTTTCTTTCTTTACTTTATTTACTTTCAGTTTATGTTAGATAATCTTTTGGTTCTTAGCATGTCTATGGCTAGGAGCTAAACTTTATTTAAGGCTTTCCTTTCGAATCGCTTGAACTTCGTCTTTATGACTTAATGCATTAATTTGGTTTCTTCTTCATATAGTTAAGATTTATTCAATAGTTGTTTTGATTGCTTGGTAATTAACTGTTCACTATAGTTGAATAAACATAAGTTAAAATCGTGGACGAAAGTACCCCGATACTTGTGTAGGTTTATAGGTTATTGTTCTTAATCCTCCTATGTGGTAAAATCTGTTATAGAAATATAGAAGATTTCTGCACCGGGGTTGAGTGTTTATATATCCTAACCAGAATATAAAACAGTCTAGTTAACCTGCTATCTTAACATAGAAGAAGAACCTTTATTGTTGCATTAAGGATTAAGGCGAGTGGATAGTTGAGGAGATTGAAAGTTCTATTTCCACCATATCTGATTTAAGTAAAGTAATTTAGTTAACTTTTACAATTGTTCAGTAGTTCATAGATAAAAATCACAACAAAATATCGACAGCCAAATAGATAACATAGGATAGATGTTTAGTAATTGAATACTAATCCCTGAGGACGATATTCGGTCTTACCTAGACTATATTACTTGTAACGATACGTACACTTGCGTTAAGCGTGTCGAAAATCGCTAACAAGTTTTTGGCATCGTTGCCGGGGATTGGCGTAGTTCAATATCAATTTATCTATTCTTAATTTCTAATTTGGTTTTTCTTTTTATTTTCTTTTATTTGTGGAACCGTGCACCGTGATTTGTTTGTTGTTTTTGACCCACTCAGGGATCCAGCAAACATGGACTACCACTATCACGGGTTACAGAACTATCAACAACAATGTAACCCTCATGTCCCACAGGAAGAGCATAATGGGTTGCGAGCGTCCTTACTCAGGCTAACTAAGCACCAAACTCAGTTCATGGATGAGACAAGAGTATCCCTAAAGAATTTAGAGACACAAATAGGACAACTCGCGGGCATGCTGAGCAACAGAATACAAAGGAATCACCCTGAAAATATTGGGGCGAGTCCAAAAGAGCAGTGTCAGGCAGTTGATCTAAGGAATTGAGAACTAGTGGAAGATAGCCCACCACCACCGTGTTCGGAGAAGGAAGACTCAGAAGGATCGCAGGATTCCCAGCGCCGCGGCGCCGAAACATCAGGCGACGTAATGATTGCTGGAGACCTTCATCCGAAGCAAGGGACATTGCAAGCAGCTGTTGGAAATCCTCATGTTAAGATACCATATCCTCAGAGGCTAAAGACAAGTTCCCTTGACAAATAGTTCTCTAAATTTCTGGAAGTTTTCAAACAACTGCAAATCAACATCCCATTTGCTGAAGCTCTAGAGCAGATGTCGAGTTACGTAGAGTTCATGAAGGAGATTCTTAGTAAAAATAGGAGGTTAGATAACTATGAAACAGTGGTGTTGATTGAGGAATGCAGTGCTATCCTACAGAGGAAGCTACCTCAGAAGCTGAAAGATCCAGGGAGCTTCACCATACCTTGCACTATAGGGAGGTTTGAATGTCAGAAAGCCTTGTGTGACTTGGGGACAGGTATAAATCTGATGCCCTAGCTGGTGTTTTGCAAACTTGGAATGGGAGAGGCACGACTTACAAATATCACTTTGCAGCTAGCTGATCGCTCCATCGTCCATCCTAGAGGAGTCATCGAGGATGTGTTGGTTAAAGTGGACAAGTTTATCTTCCCCGCTGATTTCATCATCTTAGACATAAAAGAAGATGAACTGATTCCCATTATCCAGACCATTTCTAGCCACAGGACAGACACTTATTGATGTTCAAAAAGGTGAGCTGAGACTTCGTATTCAGGAAGAAGAAGTGATTTTCAATGTATTCCAAGCAGCAACCTTCCCAAAGGCAAGTGACAATTGTTATGTTATTGATATGATTGAAGAAGCAGTTTCTGAAAATTGGTTCAGAAGTGCAGATGCTCTTGAAGAAGTGCTGAACCAATAGGGTGAGGATAGTGGCAATGACCCGAAATTGATAGAGTATGCAAATTGGATGGATTCTTATGAGCCATGTTACAAGAAGAAATATGAAGGGCTCGGGCAGATGCCAGAGAGAGTAGTGTCATCCACAGAAAAAGCTCCAGAGTTAGAATTGAAGACTCTACCAGATCACTTGCAGTATCGATATCTGGGTGAGAACCAATCCTTGCCAGTGATCGTATCATGTCATCTATCCAAAGTGGAGGTTGAGAAGCTGCTGAGAGTGTTGAGGGCTCACAAGCGTGCCATTGGGTGGACATTGGAAGACATAAAATGGATAAGCCCTTCAACAGTGATGCATAAAATCCGTCTAGAAGATGAGAGCAGATCCTCCATTGAGGCACATAGGAGACTGAATCCAAACATGAAGGAGGCAGTGAGGAAAGAAATCATGAAATGACTTGATGCTGGGGTAATCTATCCTATATCTGACAGTGCATGGGTGAGTCATGTGCAAGTAGTGCCCAAGAAGGGTGGCATGACGGTGGTGACCAATGATAAGAATGAGCCCATTCCATCTAGAACAGTTACCGGTTGGAGGATTTGCATTGACTACCGCAAGTTGAAAAAGACAACCAGAAAAGACCACTTTTCATTGCCTTTTCTAGATCAGATACTGGACAGGCTCGCAGGGAACAACTATTATTGCTTCTTGAATGGTTACTCAGGATACCATCAGATTACCATAGCACCAGAAGATCAGAAAAAGACAACATTCACCTGCCCTTTTGGTACATTTGCTTTCAGAAGGATGTCATTTGGGCTTTGCAATGCACCTGCTACCTTTCAGCGGTGCATGATGGCAATTTTCTCTGACATGGTGGAGAGGACCATAGAAATTTTTATGGATGATTTTTCTGTCTTTGGGTCTTCTTTTGATGAGTGTTTGAAGCATTTGGAAGCAGTGTTGAAACGGTGTGAAGAGTCCAACCTTGTGCTAAATTGGGAAAAGTGTCATTTCATGGTGAAAGAGGGGATTGTCCTTGGCCACAAAATATTCAACCAATGTATTGAGGTGGACAGAGCAAAGATTTCAGTAATTGAAAATCTACCACCTCCAGTGTTAGCAAAAGGGATTAGAAGTTTCCTTGGGCATGCTGGTTTTTATAGAAGATTCATCAAGGACTTCTCCAAAGTGTCGAAACCCCTTTCCACCTTACTAATGAATGGAGTTGCTTTTGAATTCAATGAGGAATGCATGACCGCTTTCAAGACACTCAAGGAGAGGCTAATCTAATACCTATAGTCATTGCACCAAACTGGGAGCTCCCATTTGAGCTAATGTGTGATGCAAGTGATTATGCAGTGGGAGAAGTTCTTGGGCAGAGAGTGATAAGGTATTTAGATCCATTTACTATGCTAGCAAAACTCTTAATGATGCACAATTGAATTATGCCACTACAGAGAAAGAGTTGCTAGCGATAGTTTACGTATTTGAGAAGTTCAGGCCATACCTAATTGGGAATAAGATGATAGTGTACACTGACCACTCTGCTATAAAGTACTTTATGACAAAGAAGGACGCAAAACCCCGTCTTATCCGATGGGTGTTGTTATTACAAGAATTTGACATGGAAATCTGTGATAAGAAAGGAACATAGAACTCGTTTGCTGACCACCTATCAAGGCTTAAAAACAAAGAGAGCCAGAATACCAAGGATGTGCAGATAAATGATCACTTCCCAGATGAGCAACTGTTTCACGTAAGTGTTGTCTTTAATTTACCTTGGTACGTTGATTTTGTTAATTTTCTTGCAGCTAAGGTAGTACCCCCAGGATTGACAAGAAAATAGGTGAAGAGGTTCTACTCAGAGGTAAAACATTACTATCGGGAGGAGTCAATCCTATACAAGCACTGCGCCGACCAAGTCATCAGACGATGTATACCAGAGGATGAGATGTACCAGATTCTCACCCATTGTCACACCTTACAATGTGGTGGGTGTTTTGGGGCATCAATAACAGCCGCCAAAGTACTGCAGAGTGGGTTCTATTAGCCATCCCTTTTCAAAGATTCCAACACCTTTGTGAAAGGCTGTGATAGTTGTCAACGAACGAGGGACATATCAAGGCAAAATGAAATGCCCTTGAATGGGATCTTGGAGGTGGAATTATTTGATGTGTGGGAGATCGACTTCATGGGTCCATTACCGTCGTCCTTTGGAAATCAATACATTATTCTTGCAGTAGATTATGTGTCCAAATGGGTAGAAGCAGTAGCCACTAAAGAAAATGACAGTAAGACAGTCCAAAGGTTCCTCCAAAAGAACATATTCACAAGGTTTGGTACCCCCAGGGCCATCATCAGTGATGAAGGAAGCCACTTTTGCAACAAGCAGCTTGATACACTACTTTCCCGTTATGGAGTCTACCACCATACCACATTGCCCTACCATCCTCAGGCGAATGAGCAGGCAAAAATTTCTAACAGGGAAGTGAAAAGCATACTGGAAAAGACTGTGGATGGCTCAAGGAAGAATTGGTCTATCAAGTTGGATGACGCACTATGGGCGTATAGAACAACGTTCAAAACTCCCATTGGAATGTCGTCATATCGGTTAGTTTTTGGGAAAGAATGTCATTTGTCAGTAGAGTTAAAACACGGCTTATTGGGCAATGAAGAAGCTGAACATGGATGCCAAGGCAGCAAGGCAGAAGAGGTTGCTACAGCTGAGTGAGTTGGATGAATTCAATTACAACGCTTATGAGAATGCAAAGATCTACAAGGAAAGAACCAATGCATGGCATGATAAGAGTTTGGTCCCTCAAGATTTCCAATCAGGACAACAAGTGCTCTTATTCAACTCAAGGATGAGGTTTTTTCCAGGCAAGCTCAAATCTCGATGGTCAGGCCCATACACTTTTGAAAGAGTATTTTCCTATGGTGCAGTTGAAGTAAGAGGGAGAGAGGGAGCCCCATTCAAAGTGAACGGACAGAGGTTGAAACCCTACTTAATCAATGACATGGAACATGTGAGCTCTGTGACCAATCTCAAGCCAATATAAAGAGGAACCGGCGTCCGGCTAAAAGACATTAAAGACAGCGCTTGTTGGGAGGCAACCCAATGTTTTTAATTATGTTATTTTAATTTTTGTTTTAGTTTGTTTTATTTTATCTTAAACAGTCTCACGGTATTGGTTTTTGTCTTATATTTTTAGATGGCAGGTGGACAAGGGACTGCCCCAAAGCGGAAAAAGGGATAAAAACGCTGAAAATAGGATAAATTGGCAGTAGCGCCGCGATGCCAACATGCAGGGCCGCGACTCCAGAAATTCAGAAAGTCCCAGGCCTGTGCAATTTCAAGAATGTCCTCTCAAACCTCCGTTATGACCGTTGTTTTATGTCAATAAGTGTCCTTCATTTTTAGTATTCACACATTGGGGACAATGTGTCGATTAAGTTTGGGGGGTGTCTTATATTTTGTTTTTGGTTTTGGTTTTGGTTTTGAGTCTTTTGTTTGTGTTGTTTGATGTGTTTTTTTTTTTAGTCATAATTTTTTTTATGGATCAAGCATGTTGTAGTTACTTGAAACACCTAGTGAAGTAAAGTGGAATAATGTAATGGAATTAGAAGCAGAAAAATCTGAACGCTTAAGTTAGGTATGCCAAGGACTCATGAAATCAAAGTATTTGGGGTATCTGTGCTTGATTTATGCATTGTTAATGATAAAGCCTATGTGTCTGCTTGCTTGTTATTTGAGACGAAATAGTTAGGATGTACATGTTAGGGAGATGACTCAGACATTTCTTTGTTAGCCTTTCTTACCATTCACTGCCTATCCCTGACAATAACCTGTATCCCTAGTCAGCCCCTTTTAGCCTAAAATAAGATATTTTCTTTGACACCCTATAATTCCATGTTTGTGTCATAAGTGAAAAATTGAAGATGTTTGGAATGAAAAGTGTTGAAAAGAGACAAAAAGAGAGTGAACAAATTTATGTACCCCAGTGAAAATACATAGGCAAAAGCCTAAGTTTGAGGGTGCTTGTTATTCATAATGCACTTCATTCTCTCAAAACAAGAGAGGAAAAAGATAGGTATGAGGTTAGAAAAGGAAATCAAAAGGAAGGAAAAGAGTTGAAAGAAAAAAAGTTTATGGTACGTAATTTGAGCCTAAATGCCTATTTTTACCTACCCTTGCCTAAGCCTACATTACAACCCTGAAAAGTCCTGAAGATCTCTAGTATGTGTATCTATGATTAGTGGAGAATAGAAAGTGAACATGCCATAGAATTTTGAATTTGACATGCATAGGTTAAGTATTCCTACTTTCATTGAGCATGATTGAACTGAGTTTGCGAAATATCTGACTTGAGAGCTTAGAATGCTAAAAATTCATGCTATATATGTTCCTGCATCTTATCCTACTAACCTTCATGCTTTTCTAGTGACATTTGTGCAGCAGGTTGACTAGTGTCGTTGAGTCTATTATTTTATTTTCTTTCGTGTCTTTGTTTCTATTTTGATCTTTATTCGATGGCGAGTAAAGGTTAAGTTTGGAGATGTTTGTTAGGTGTATTTTATATACACTTTTTGCGTCAATTTTTAGTTAGTATTTTACTCATTTCGTTGTGTTTAGTATAGTATTATGGGCGCCTGCCAGCAGCGCCACGACGCTATTTCCCCTGAAAGTCTGAAACGTTGCAGTATTTTCGGCGCCGTGGCGCCAACGCGGGAATTTTGCCAAATCCGAGAAGGAATGGGCCAAGGCATAGAAGGAAAAGTGGGACACATTTTGGGAGGCTATAAAAGGCCCTTTGGGCAGATTTTTCAAGAAGAGAGAATCCCTAATTCATCACATAACATAATTTCTTAGAGGCTTCAAGATTAGAGACTTGTTCTTAAGTAGTTTTCTTTCTTTACTTTATTTACTTTCAGTTTATGTTGGATAATCTTTTGGTTCTTAGCATGTCTATGGCTAGGAGCTAAACTTTATTTAAGGCTTTCCTTTCGAATCGCTTGAACCTCGTCTTTATGACTTAATGCATTAATTTGGTTTCTTCTTCATATAGTTAAGATTTATTCAATAGTTGTTTTGATTGCTTGGTAATTAACTGATCACTAGTTATCATCACTTATATGATTTCGAATCGAAATCTGAAAGGGGATATTTGAATATGCTATAGTTGAATAAACATAGGTAAAATCGTGGACGAAAGTACCCCGATACATGTGTAGTTTTATAGGTTATTGTTCTTAATCCTCCTATGTGGTAAAATCTGTCATAAAAATATAGAAGATTTCTGCACCGGGGTTGAGTGTTTATATATCCTAACCAGAATATAAAACGGTCTAGTTAACTTGCTATCTTAACATAGAAGAAGAACCTTTATTGTTGCATTAAGGATTAAGGCGAGTGGATAGTTGAGGAGATTGGAAGCCCTATTTCCACTATATCTGATTTAAGTAAAGTAATTTAGTTAACTTTTGGGGTCTGTAGCTGACTGATATTGCCCATCGCCATTTAGCTATAGCATTTATTTTTCTCGTTGCTGGTCATATGTATAGAACCAATTTCGAGATTGGGCATAGTATGAAAGATCTTTGAAATCCTTGATAGTCTGGAAAGGGAATCAACTTTTAGCGGCTAAGAGAAAGAAATATCTTCTTGTGCTTGTGCTCGCACCTTGGATGAAATCAAAGTTCTTTCTTTGTTCTTTACAATTGTTCAGTAGTTCATAGATAAAAATCACAACAAAATATCGACAGCCAAATAGATATCATAGGATAGATGTTTGGTAATTGAACACTAATCTCAGAGGACGATATTCGGTCTTACCTAAACTATATTACTAGTAACGATACGTACACTTGCGTTAAGCGTGTGGAAAATCGTTAACACTAACCTTCTTAGCATAAGTCAGCTTTGTGATGATGTCCTCAAGGTAAAACAGTCTCTGAATTTTGTATGAAAGATATGTCGCGCCCGTTTTTGACCTAGGGGTCTGAACGGTATCCGCAAAGTTGCTCTTTGGCGCGGTTCCCTGGATGGAGCAATAATGCTGATTTTGAGGAGTCGTCACCTAATTATTTAAGTGAATTAGGACACTTGATTTATTGCAATAAAAATACTGCAATTAATCTCCATTTAATGGTCTGCGAAATTAATGAGATTCTGGATCAGGGTTCTTTATTATTCTAAAGGGAAGGGGTTAGGCATCCATTAAGATCCGCTAACTTGCAGTTATCCGTTCAAACCTAGGTTAATTATTTATTGCCTTTTTATTTTACATATTCTAAGCAGTTTTCATAATTTACAATTACAATGGAATGCAATATAAAATAATAAAGCTAAAATTGAATAAAAACTTCGGGACATCTTTTAGCCCTTTTAGGTCTTCTGCACAAGATGATCTCTGGGTACCTGCATAAACACTTAGTAAAAATGTCAGTAATAGAATAAATAATTTTAAAGCAATGACAAGAATTAATAAGTAAAGCCAAAATAAATCCGTCTTTTGTACAGGGAAGTCCTTGGAAATCAGCCGGAGATTCCTTCATCGGCCAATATTGCTAGAAACAATAAAATAAATGAAACTTTCAGATCCGCGCCAAAACAGTAATAGTTTTAAACACATGGGGCTCAGATATATAAAAAATAAAGTGGGACATCCTAAACAAGTGCGGCATGAATTCGCCACGCCGCACGTGTTGGTTATCCGGTGTAAGTGGAAGAAATCATCATTGCCCAGAAAGCTTCATTTTATTTTATTTTCCGTCTTTGCAACTGTGGAGGCCTCAAAAATCGACGGATAACTTTTTCATTGGCCAATCAAGTGTAGTATCTCATTCAGAATCAGTTTAATAAAATGAATTAAAGGGCAATATTGTCTAAATCAGCCAAGAGTAACGAATCAGTAGAACACAATAGCAGTGGTCCGCGACAAATGCAGAAGTAGTGGCAATGATTCGCCGGAGCCGAAGCTCTGGCAGCAACAACCGGCGGAGCAAATCAACAACAAACGTTGAGAGATCCGGCTTGCCAAAAAATGCAAATAGCCAAAATAAGATGAACAAAAAACAGAGCAGTGGGTCGGACCGAAAATTCAACGGAAACAGCAAGCAAATCCGGCTAAGTCACCGGAAAACTCCGAACGTGAACAGAGGGACTAAAACTTGTACAAAAATTAGTTGGTTGCAAAACAAACAACAGAACCCAAAATTAAAGCCAACGGAGGTCGCCGGAGTTTTCAGTCCAACAACTCCACGACCAACAAAAATATCAAATAAAATTAGATCGGTTCATAGCCGACAAATAGACCAACCATCAACAAATAACCGCATATATATAAAAAAAATGCCAAAGATCAGTCCATATAGAAACCCACAACATCACCGCAAGGAAAAGGGAAAAGGGGTCGACGTTCTCCGCCAATCGCCGGTGGTCAGATCCGGCGAAGCAGAGAAGTGCGGGGTGATCAGTGAGAGATATGGGTCGGCGATGGCAGTGATGGTGGTTTCACCTATGGTGGCGACGGGAGCAGTGGCGAGACGGGAAAGGGGTTCACGAGGCTCGCCGGAGATGGGTGGTGGTGGTTCGACAAGAGGCTGATGTTATGGGTCAAAAGGATAAGTGTGGCTGCTATTGGGTGTGTTGTGTTGTGTGTGCGCGTGCGCGCGGTAGTGGTCGGCAATGGTAAGGTGAAGAGGAGATGGAGATGGATGAAGTCAGTGCCTTGAAAATAAAGAGGGATGGGTGTAAAAATCTGCAAAAGGGGGTGTGGGTTTAGAGATAGTGCGGCTGCTGATAAAAGAGAGAGTGTTGTGGCTGCTGTATTGTTGTTGTTAGTAAGGAAGATGAAGTTAAGGGGGTGCGGCTGGAGGTGATGTTGTGCGGCTGCCCTCCCTTTAGAATGGGGGGTAGTGTTTTATTTATAGGGTAGATTTTTAGGTTTAGGCTTTGGTATTTTTGGGGAAAATAGATGAAAGGTGTATTGGGCCTCATTTTTTGGCCCTCAGTTTGGGCTTCGATTTTTGGCGGACTAGACTGATCCGGATTGTGTCTCGGATTGGGCTGATTTGATAAAAATGCAAAACGGATTAATTATTTAAAAGAAAAATTATTTAAAGGTACAAAATTATCGAAATAAAATGCCGACGCTATAATAATAAAATGCAATATTTAAGAAATATTTAATGCCTAATTAATAGTAAAAATGCGGTGTCAATTACTTATTTAAAGAGATGCAAATATTATTAAAATAAAACGACGGTGTAATAATAATAGAAACATAATATTAACAAAGACATCATGCTTAATTTAAAATAAAAAGATGCAATGTCATTTTGCGAAGAAATAAACATAGAATATTATGTAAAAAATGTAAAAAATGATGATTAAAATGCGGTGTCCTAAAATGCTTAAAATTACAAGAAATGACTAAAAGATGAGTCAAAATTGGGTGTCAACAGCTTGTCCCTCTTTGACCGAAGACGATGAAAGAGTTTTCGGACAAAGACGTTGACTTGTAGCCAATTTTGTCCCCATCGTCAGAATTAAAACAAAGATCAAGAAAAAGAATGGGCAAAAGCTGATGCAAATTCAAAATTTTGTCCCAGTGTCAAATTATGATGACACTGGGTCGCTGTGATTCCAAAATAAAAGCAGGTAGACGCCGATTTAAAATTGTCCCAGTGTCGAATCATGATGACACTTGGATGCTGTGACGCTGCAAAATTAAAGACAATGCCGACGCAAATTCAAAATTTATCCCAGTGTCGAAGTATGATTGACACTGGGTTGCAGGTGATGTGGTGCTGAAAAAGACATGGTGTTTGTAGATGTTGATGGCGTCATTGCATGGACGCGATGCAGATGATCGTCGTTGCATGGATGCGATGCAGATGAAGTTGTTGCATGGGCTTACATGAAATGGCGTCGTTGCATAGACGCGATGCAGATGCTCGTCATTGCATAGACGAAATACAGATGAAGCCGTTGCATGGGCTTACATGAAATGACGTCGTTGCATAGACGCGATGCAGATGCTCGTCGTTGCATAGACGAAACACAGATGAAGCCGTTGCATGAGCTTACATGAAATGACGTCGTTGCATAGACGCGATGCAGATGTTCGTCGTTGCATAGACGAAACATAGATGAAGCTGTTGCATAGGCTTACATGAGATGACGTCGTTGCATAGACGCGATAAAGATGCTCGTCGTTGTATGAACGAAACATAGATGAAGTCGTTGTATAGGCTTACATGAAATGGCGTCGTTGCATAGACGCAATGCAGATGCTCGTCGTTTCATAGACGAAACGTAGATGAAGTCGTTGCATAGGATTTTATGAAATAGGTCGTTGCATAAACGCGATGCAGATATTCATCGTTGCATAGACGAAATATGGATGAAGCCGTTGCATAGACTTAGATGAAAGGGCGTCGTTTCATAGACGCGATGTAGATATTTGTCGTTGCATAGACGAAACATGGAAGTTGTTGCATAGGCTTACATGAAATGACGTCGTTGCATAGACGCGATGCAGAGGCTCGTCGTTGCATAGACGAAACATAGATGAAGTCGTTTGTCACGACCCGACCCCGGGGCCGCGACTAGTACCCTACTGGGGTACCACGCCGTATATGTCGAGAATAGCAATGAACATAACACAACACATAACTTCAAAAAAAAGGGTAAAACATAACTGGCCAGCCGATAAGGCTGCCTTCCATAAACATACTTAAACAAAGTATTTATAATACAACTGGTTCTTATAGCCCAAAATATATAGGTGGCCTGCACTTAAAGATAACAACGTGGCGACAGGCCCCGCCATACCACGGATGTACAAAATACCTATAGCATCGTGGAATATCCATACCAATAAATAAGCTTCCGAGGAATGGAGCTTCGACAGGAATAGTGATCCAAGAACGAGGATCCTCAATCGCTTACCCTTACCTGCGGATTGAACGCGGCCCAGGGAAGGGTCGATACACAATATGTACCAAGTATGTAAAGTGGGAAAATCTGTAATATGATATCATAAGTCTAAAAGCAATTGGAGTCATGGAAGACAATAAAATACCTTTTCTCGTGCCTTACTAACAATGAGAGTGACAAGTATATATACATATATAATCTCGCATAAAATAGAGGCTCGTGATCAAAACAGGTACCTCGCCGTAGTATCAAAAAGAAACCATCCTACTCCCGGGACTATTTCACCCGCACGGGTCCCGCGACCCGCATGAGGTACTCCTCGATCGCCGCATCCGCCACGCACGGGACTATTTCACCCGCATAAGCCCATAAGGACTCGCGTGAGGTATTCCTCGCATCATGGGTAGCAAATCCACGGAAGGTGGTATAACGATCTTGGGACTTTCCCTCGATATACTCTTACCACAAACAGATGGTATAACGATCTTGGGTCAGACTCGATATACTCTTACACTGGAGCAGATGGTATAACGATCTGGGGCTTGCCTCCGGATATACTCTTATATCGGTGCAGATGGTATAACGATCTTGGATCCGCCTCGATATACTCTTACATCAAGAGATGGTATGGCGATCTTGGGCCGCCTCGACATACTCTTACATCAAGGAGGTGGTATGGCGATCTTGGGGCTTGCCTCGACATACTCTTACCCTATCACAAATCGTCATCATATCATAATAATAATAAGTTAAGAAAACTTATAACTTCTTTTTAGTCTTGTTCACATACTCTCTCATTTTAGTTTACTTAAGGCACTTAACCATATCTTTAATAAAAGAACACCGGGAATTTAACCCAAGTACTACATACTTCAACTCTTTCAAAAGTGACTCTTCTTTATACATAAAAGCCTTTGGGCAATTGATGCCTTTAAATCAAGTTGCCTCTTCATATAATTATCTTACTTAGAGTAAATCCCTTCTCATTAACCTTTTATGAAGCTAATAGACCAACTTCCCATAAAGTTGTTATATTAACTCTATACTTTAGTAAAAATCATACTTTTCCCTTAACGAGGGACTCATAATGCTCTAAAACGAAAAGTCATTTTATACTCAAAACAAGTAAGAACACCAAATCTTGTACGTCTACCGTACTACATAGTTTCATCTATTCATGCTCAAGAGATAGGAAAGCTTCACATACCTCTTTGGTCAATCCACTTGCCAAGTCCAAACTACCGCAAGTAATATTTCAACCTATAATAGTCATGATACGTTTATTAACCTCTAATCTTAATGTAGAACAATCCAAGTTCAAAGTCACTAAATTCTAAGAAAATTCGGGCAGCATTTCCTTTGTTTCTACTCACTTTGCCACCTTTCTCAAGGCCGAAATTATCATCAAAACACCACATTTTAGGCTCAATCAATCCAACACTTCAAAGGGGATTTCACACCCAAAATTTCTGCCTCATAAGTTTACAACAAATCACTTAACAATTCTAAGGTGGTTCTTAGGCTACAACATGCTCATAATTTCTTCTTAACCCATTCTTCATATCCAAACCACATTTACTTGCATGCAAAGACTCTAAGTGCATTATTTTACTACCACGAGATCTTGCTTTCTAAGCATGCCACTAGAACTAAGTTTAAAGGAAGAAATGTTACCTTAAAGTTTTAGCCAAACTTATTCCAAATATTGCTAGCTTCCTTGCCAAGAACACCACCACAACAATGCCAACAAGCTAGCCACAAGCTTCCTTTTCTTGCTCTTATCTTTCGGATTTTTATAAGGGTTTTTAGAGAAGGAGCAATTTGAGAGAGAGAGAAGATGAAAGATAGACAATGACCAAGTCTTGGTCAATATATTGCATGCAATGAAAATCAGATGGGGGACACTTGTCACCCACCCATGGTCTCTTTAAAAAAAAAAATCACTTTTTCTACGTTTTTCCGCCCAACTCCCCGCCTACGCGCCAGCCACAGCTGGCGCTAAACCTCCGCAGTTTCTTCGAACTTTCGCGCGCTCGCATTGTCTCAGCCATGCGCTGCAACTTCGCGACCTCTCAAGATTTTAGGCGCCATGCGTTCGCATACGGCGCCGCGCCTGCCGCTTTGCTCGAACGCATTTCGCCCGATCGCGCGCTGAACTTGTAACTCTCATAACTTTCTACTGATGCCCTATCGATTTAGCGGTTGTTGCGTTGGAATCAAGACTCAACGAACTACGCCCTAGGCCTTTAAAGCACTTAGAACTCTCAATGTACCGGTCATAACCCGCCTCAAAGTTGACTAAAACCGTCCGAACGACGTCAACTCGCCCTTCGAAATTTTAAGTCTCACATACTTTGACGCTTTCCACACGTAGGGTCGAACTACGGTATAACATTCTCCCTTAGAAACATTCGTCCCGAATGTTCCTTCTAGGCTTACTCAAATCACAACATCGACATAGACCCTCTTAACTATTCATTCGTAATAAAGAAGCTCCACGAGCCACAACATACAGAAGCGTAAATGCTAAATCAAAACTAACAAGCAGGAAGTAGGTTACCTGGAGGTATAGGGAATAAGTGAGGATACTTCTTCATCATGTCATCCTCTCGCTTCCCACGTCATTTCTCCCTCGTTGCTCCGCCATGACCTTGACGAAGCCACGCTCTTTCGTCCAAGTCGCCTAACACGACGATCGAGTATCGCTATGGGACTCTCTTCATACGATAACTCCTCTGTTACTGGACATCCTGAACCGGTGCACTCTAGATGGATCTCTAATACATTTCCGCAACATGGACACATGAAAATCGATGCACCGCCCAAATCGGACGGAAGATCTAACTCATAGCAACCTGCCTACCCTACGGACAATCGATACGCCCAATGTACTTGGGCTAAGCTTCCTTTCTTTCCAAACCTCATCACGCCCTTCATGGGCGATACCTTTAGGAAAACCCGATCATCTATCTCAAATTCCAAGTGTCGACGCCGATGATCTGCATACGACTTTTGCCGACTCTGAGCTGCCAACAACCGCTTCCCGGATAAGCTTCACCTTATCCATCGCTCACTGGACTAAGTCCGCCCGACTAATCGAACTTCTCCCACCTCGAACCAGCCTATCGGTGACTGCACTTCCTCCCGTATAAGGCCTCATAAGGCGCCATCCGAATCCGGAATGGTAGCTATTGTTATAAGCAAACTCCACGAGAGGTAAATGATCCTCCAGTACCACTCGAAATCAATAACACAAGCCCGCAAAGATATCCTCGAGTGTCCGGATAGTGCGCGCCCGTCCGTCCGTCACGAGGTGAAACGCCGCATCGAGACTCACTGTGTCCCTAACCCTTCTCGAAAGGACCTCCGAGTTAGCCGAGAACCGGGCTCTATCTCGATATAATCGACACGGGACCCCGCGCCTCACAATCTCCCTAATATACACCGCATAGTCTCACCAAAACGCTGCTCGATCGGAAGAAAATGGGCTGATTTCGTCACCGTCGACAATCACCCAAATGGAATCATGCTTCTCCGAGTGGTAGGTAGCCCTATAATAAAATCCATATTTATCACCTCCCACTTCCAAGTCGGAATATCAATGGCCTGCAATAGCCCTCCGGGCTTCTGGTGCTCAATCTTAACTCGCCGACACCCGCATGTGCCACGAACTCCGCAACGCCCTCTTTAGGCCATCCCACCAATACACGCATCGAGGTCATGGTACATCTTAGTCGACCGGATGAATAGAATAACGAGCACCGCGCGCTCCCGAATCTGGCCGACGAGTCCTCGCTACATCGGGAACACACAACCGGCCCTCGAATCTTAGCACCCCATCAGGCGCTACCTCAAATAGACTCTTCTCTTTCTGGAGAGCTGCATCTCGGTACCGTACCAAAATCGGATCCTCATACTGTCGCCTCCTTACCTCCTCGATGATAGAAGACTCGGCAACCTCTCGAACCCGAATTCCCTCACTATCAGAATCAACCAAACGAACCCCAAGGCTCGCTAACTGATGTAACTCTGACCATATCCTCTTCCTGCCGAACATCGCATGGACTACCCATCGACCGCGACTAAGGGCATACGCCACCACATCGCCTTCCCTGGGTGGTATAGAATATCAACATCGTAATCCTTAAGTAGTTCCAACCACCGTCTCTGTCGCAAGTTCAGCTCCCTCTGGCTGAAGATATACTGGAGACTCTTGTGGTCTGTGTAAATGTCCACATGAACTCCATATAAATAATGTCTCCAGATCTTTAAGGCATGAATCATCACGCCGGCTCCAAGTCATGTGTGGGATAGTTCTTCTCATGCTTCCTAAGCTGTCGAGATGCATAAGTTATAACCTTGCCGTGCTGCATCAGCACGCACCCAAGCCCGACACCTGACGCGTCACAATAAACCACATATCCATCTAAGCCCTCTGGAAGAGTAAGAACTGGGGCGGTTGTCAACTTCTCCTTTAGCAACTGAAAACTTTCCTCACAAGTATCCGTCCATCGAACATAGCCGCTTTCCGAGTCACTTAGTCAAAATCTTTGAAATAGAAGCAAACTTCTCCACAAACCTCCGATAATAACTGCAAGGCCCAAAGCTACGCACTGCTGCCAGAGCTGGTCTAGGCCAAGTCTTGATCGCTTCAATCTTTGTCAGACAACCGAATACCATCGCCCCGATAACATGCCCTAAGAAAGCCAGCGACGCCAACTTAACTCGCACCGAGAACTTGGCATACAATCGCCGGTCTCGGAGGACTCCTAATACCGCCCTCAAATGACCAGATGCTCCCGCTCAGGCGCGAATACACCAAGATATCATCAATAAACACTATAACGAACATATCCAAGAATGGCACGAACACCCTATTCATCAAATCCATGAATACCTGGGCGTTGGTCAACCCGAAAGACATCACCGAACTCATAGTGCCCATACCGGTCCCGAATGCGATCTTTGGGATATCTACCTCTAACTCGACTGATGATAACTGCACCGTAGGTCTATCTTGGAAAACACTTTGCACCTCGCAATGGTCAAACAAATCGTCAATCCTGGGGAGGGGATATCTATTCTTGATAGTTACCTTGTTCAGCTGCCTGTAATCAATACACATACGCAGAGTCCCAGCCTGCTTCTTTACAAATAACAATGGTGCTCCCCAAGGAGAAACACGTGGCCTAATAAAGCCTTTCTCCAAAGAAATCTTTCACCGTCCTTCAACTCCTTCAAATTTCAGTGCCATCCTCAGTATGGCGGAATAGATATCGGCCGAGTATCTGGCGCCAAATCAATGCAAAACTCAATCTCCCTCCCGGGAGGGATACCCGGAAGCTCATCGGGGAATACGTCTGGAAACTCTCTAACGGCGGAATCGATCAAGGTGCGGTACCTCGACCTCGGTCGAATACCCGAACCATATGGTAGATATACCCTTTCCGCACCATCTTCCTAGCCTTGAGGTAAGAAATAAACTTACCCCTCGGCGATGCAGTATTCCCCTTCCACTCGATAATCGGCTCGCCGGGAAACTGGAACCGAACTAATCTCTCTCTACAGTCCACGTTGGCATAGCAAGATGCTAGCCAATCCATACCCATAATCACATCAAAGTCTGTCATATCCAACTCTATCAAGTCGGCTAGAGTCTGACGGCTATCTATAGTCACAGGACAAGCCTTATACACTCGCTCAGCTACCACATCGAATCACCCATCGCGTAGCCACCTCAAAAGGTCTTATGGACTCGGGCTCTATCCCTATTCTACTGGCAATATGAGGAGATATGTAGGACAAGGTAGAACCCGGATCTATCAAAGCATATACATCACAGCAAGAAGAAACCGAATGTACTGCGGCGACATCCGCGACGCCTCACGGTCCCGCTGACCGACATAGCATAGATGCGGTTCTGAGGACCGCTAGAACTGGAACCCCTACCACGACCTCTGCCGCGGCCTGCTGGCCCATAAGTACCCTGCCCTCCGGGGCGTCTAACCATCGAAGATGAAGATCCAAAGAATGCACCCGCACCTGAACGTAATGCTCCCGCCGCCTGGGGCGGACAATCCTTCGGGATGGCCTGCCGCCACAAGAGTAACATGATCTCGAACCCATACGCACTCGCCGGATGAGACCTACCGCATCGAACGCACCGAGAGGTAGGTGGTCTCGACAGCGCGGTCTCGCCTCGAAAACTCGACGTCCCGAGCCCGACCGCCTCGACAATAACCTCGGCGATCGGACCTCCCGCGAGCGTGAAGGAGCACTCGAGCCGGGCCGGAAGGTGGACTAGTTCGCTGCCGAGGCCGCCGCCAAAATCGCTCGAGAACCCGATGTCACGGCCTCGGCCGCCCAAATCTAGCCGATCCCGCCTCTCTCGCCCTCGATCCTCGCGTATGCTCGCATCTCCGCAATATCCATCCTCGGCTGAAGTGCCACTCCTAAGCAAGTAATCATGTGACGGCCAGCCCCATCACGTATCTATGAACCACATCGCCATATCGCCTACAATGGTGTGTGCATATCCGGCCAAGGAGTCAAACCTGTGTCAGACTCCGATAGTCCTCCCGTCTGTCTCAAGGTCAAGAACCTATTCACGCTGGCTCTCTCACCTCGTGAGGCAAGAAGTGGTCTAGGAACGCCTCGTGAACTCCTCCAATCACCGGAAGAGCATCATCACCTCGACAATACCCATGACTCAAACCGTTCAACGCAATATCGCAGAATCGTAGAAGAAGCTCAAGATAATGCACTCGCCGATGCCCTAAGAACCTGCATGGTCCGTCAGAATCGCCGGACAAACTCCTGCGGATCCTCATCAAATCTCGAACCATAGAACTTCGGGGGTGACAACTCAGAAATCCGAATCCGTAAATCGTCGGCTTGGGTTGGCGCCGCTCGCTTGCCGCCGCCACTATCTTTGGTCAAGAATCGAACTGCATTCGTAATCTCTATACTGGGCTCGATCGTGAGCCGAGGCTCGGCATGATCTCGATGCAGCGTCACGCCTCGAACTCGGTGAGGCCGGCGACGACGTGGAACTCGCCGCCTAAACATCATCTCTGGTAAGGATTGGGCTGTGCCTCGTGATTCTCCGCGTCCCACTAGCAAAGACTCTCACCGCTTGCCTTCTCGGGCCGCGGTTGCCTTGCGAGGCATAAGCGATACATAAAGGAAAACATCGGGAGATTCAACCTATAACTCACTCTATTGCACGATCTTAGAGTGAAAGAATGGAAACCAATCCTAAATATCCTGCGACCTCACGATTATAGATGTGGTGCACGACACACCGATAATCAAGACTCTACTAGACACTGCGTGGACACTTTCCGAGGACTAATCGCTCGATACCACTTTTGTCACGACCCGACCGGGCCGCGACTAGTACCTCACTGGGTACCCCGCCGTATATGTCGAGAATAGCAATGAACATAACACAACACATAACTTCAAAAAAGGGTAAAACATAATCGCCACCGATAAGTGTCGCTTTCCATAAACATACTTAAACAAAGTATTTATAATACAACCGGTTCTTATAGCCCAAAATATATAGGTGGCTGCACTTAAAGATAACAATCGTATGACAGGCCCCGCCATACCTCGGATGTACAAAATACCTATAGCATCGTGGAATATCCATACCAATAAATAAGCTTCCGGAGGAATGGAGCTTCGACACCGAATAGTGATCCTAAGAACGAGGATCCTCAATCGCTACCCTTACCGCGCAGATTTAACGCAGCCTGGAAGGGTCGACACAATATGTACCAAGTATGTAAAGCTGGAAAATATCGTAATATGATATCATAAGTCTAAAAGCAAGCCGAGTCATGGAAGACAATAAAATACCTTTTATGTGCCTTACTAACAATGAGAGTGACAAGATATATACATATATAATAATGCATAAAATAGAGGCTCATGATCAAAACAGGTACCTCGCCTGTAGTATCAAAAAGAAACCATCCTACTCACGGGACTATTTCACCCGCACGTGGGTCCCGTGGACCCGCATGAGGTACTCCGTGATCGGCCGCATCGCCAAGCATGGGACTATTTCACCCGCATAAGCCCATAAGGACTCGCGTGAGGTATTCCTCGCATCATGGGTAGCAAATCCACGGGCAGTGGTATAACGATCTTGGGGACTTTCCTCGGATATACTCTTACCCCAAAGCAGATGGTATAACGATCTTGGGGTGTACCTCGGATATACTCTTACACCGAGCGGATGGTATAACGATCTTGGGGCTTGCCCCTCAGATATACTCTTATACTGGTGCAGATGGTATAACGATCTTGGATCTGCCCCTCAGATATACTCTTACACTGAAGCAGATGGTATGACGATCTTGGGGCTGGCCCCTCAGACATACTCTTACACTGAAGGAGGTGGTATGACGATCTTGGGGCTTGCCCCTCAGACATACTCTTACCCTATCACAAACTGCCATCATATCATAATAATAATAAGTTAAGAAAACTTATAACTTCTTTTTAGTCTTGTTCACATACTCTCTCATTTTAGTTTACTTAAGGCACTTAACCATATCTTTAATAAAAGAACACCGGGAATTTAACCCAAGTACTACATACTTCAACTCTTTCAAAAGTGACTCTTCTTTATACATAAAAGCCTTTGGGCAATTGATGCCTTTAAATCAAGTTGCCTCTTCATATAATTATCTTACTTAGAGTAAATCCCTTCTCATTAACCTTTTATGAAGCTAATAGACCAACTTCCCATAAAGTTGTTATATTAACTCTATACTTTAGTAAAAATCATACTTTTCCCTTAACCAAGGGACTCATACGTTCTTAAAACGAAAAGTCATTTTATACTCAAAACAAGTAAGAACACCAAATCTCAGACGCTCACCGTACTACATAGTTTCATCTATTCATGCTCAAGAGATATGAAAGCTTCACATACCTCTTTGGTCAATACAATTTCCAATTCATAACTACCTAAAGTAATATTTCAACCTATAATAGTCATGATACGTTTATTAACCTATAATCTTAATGTAGATCAAGACAATTTCAAAGTCACTAAATTCTAAGAAAATTCGCAAGCATTTCCTTTGTTTCTACTCACTTTGCCACCTTTCTCAAGGCCGAAATTATCATCAAAACACCACATTTTAGGCTCAATCAATCCAACACTTCAAAGGGATTTCACACCCAAAATTTCTCGCCATAAGTTTACAACAAATCACTTAACAATTCTAAGGTGGTTCTTAGGCTACAACATGCTCATAATTTCTTCTTAACCCATTCTTCATATCCAAACCACATTTACTTGCATGCAAAGACTCTAAGTGCATTATTTTACTACCACGAGATCTTGCTTTCTAAGCATGCCACTAGAACTAAGTTTAAAGGAAGAAATGTTACCTTAAAGTTTTAGCCAAACTTATTCCAAATATTGCTAGCTTCCTTGCCAAGAACACCACCACAACAATGCCAACAAGCTAGCCACAAGCTTCCTTTTCTTGCTCTTATCTTTCAGATTTTTCTAAGGGTTTTTAGAGAGAAGGGGGAGCAATTTGAGAGAGAGAGAGAAGATGAAAGATAGAAAATGACCAAGTCTTGGTCAATATATTGCATGCAACAGAAAATCAGATGGGGGGGGACACTTGTCACCCTCCCATGGTCTCTTTTAAAACAAAAATCAGATTTTCTAAGTTTTTCCGCCCAAATTCCCCGCCTCGGCGCCATGGCCGCGGGCAGCGAAACCTCCGCAGTTTCGAACTTTCGCGCCCTCGCTGTCTCAGCCGGGCGCTGCAACTTCTGCGACCTCAAGATTTAGGCGCCATGCATCTGATACGCGCCGCGCCGCCTTTGCCTGGAACGCATTTCTGCCCGACTGCGCGCTGAACTTGTAACTCTCATAACTTTCTACTTCGATGCCCTATCGACGAACGGTTGGTTGCGTTGGAATCAAGACTCAACGAACTACGTCCTAGGCCTTTAAAGCACTTAGGAACTCTCAATGTACCGGGTCATAACCCGCCTCAAAGTTGACTAAAAACCGTCCGGAACGACCCGTCAACCTGTCCTTCGGAAATTTTAAGTCTCACATACTTTCGTACGTTTCCATACGTAGGGTCAGAACTACGGGGTATAACATCGTTGCACATGCTTACATGAGATGGCGTCGTTGCATAGACGCTATGCAGATGCTCGTCGTTGCATAGACGAAACATAGATGAAGCCGTTGCATAGGCTTACAATGAAATGGTGTCATTTTATGGACGTACCTGCTTTGTGACTCGCCTGGGTTGAGATAACGTCATTGCATAGACATTGTGCGTTTGTAACCCGCATGGGCTTATTGTTGTGCTCCCGTCTTTGCTGATATAAAGATCCTGCACTCAAAGAAAACTTGAGAGTTTTAGGAAAGGAGTGGTTGATTCGCGTCGACTTTGTAGCTTTGGATCTTGACGCTTGCATGTTCAGACTAAAGCAAAAGGTTAGTGCATAGCTGTTAAGGCAAAAATGATAACGCATGAATTTATAAGCAATGTAATTGTATGAGTAGAAGTGTTATCCTGAAAAACGTGATGGCGGTTGTATTGATGTGATGCTGCAAATGCTGAGATTCCGTCCTTGCACGGACGTGTTGAATGTTATGAATGTTTGCTGAATGCTGCGAGTGCTGATGCAATCTCTGTGCGGACTTGCTTGATGCTGTGAATGCTTGCTGAATGCTGCAATTGCTGATGTAATCTCTGCACGGACTTCCGGATCTTTGTGAATGTCACGAATGTTGCGATTGCTGATGTAGTCTCTGCACGGACTTGCTGGATGCTGCGAATGCTTGCTGAATGATGTGATTGCTGATGTAGTCTCTGCGCGGACTTGCTGGATGCTGCGAATGATTGTTGAATGTTGCGATTGCTGATGTAGTCTCTGCACGGACTTGTTGGATGTTGCGATTGCTTGCTGAATGTTGTTGATGCTAATGTAGTCTCTGCACGGACTTAACTCTGGCGGAAATTACTCATATCTCTTTTCGGAATAATCAAACGCATTCTATCGCACGCGGGCCAAATGGGAAGATTTCTAATGGTGTGACCGAAGCCGACTTAGGCCGCATACGTATCCTCATAAGGGAATTAGGTCATGACGTAGTTCGTGATGCAAAAATGATAGTAGAATTTTCGAAAAATGAGACCGAAGCCAATGTGGCCGCCTACGTATCTCGCTGAGGGAATCAGGTCAAGACGTAGTTCGTGATGCAAAATATGAGAATTTTATATATGTATTTTTTTTTCTGAAAAAGTGGAAAGACAGCATCATGTTCTGACTTCAGTTGATACTAACAATTAATATTGTGCTTAGGAATTCCGTTATTTACTTTCAGTCTAACCGAGACTGACTTCTGGGTAATTCATATAGTTTCAAATGGTACCTCAGACACCTAAATATCGACACACTTGCTTGCAGCCAAGGTTTCGAACTATACGTAATCTCACGTTTCAAATGCCCTCACTAAAGAAAGTCTCATTTCTCACATATATTCCAGTATTTTAAATTTTGGGACGTTTAGAGAAGTACGCTCACACTCAAAAGGATGTTCAATGCATGCAATTGTGATACCATAGGCTTGGCCATCATGTTAGTATCCACTAATGTGAGAACCCTTAGTATAAGATCATGTAGGGCTTGTCACGGGCTTGTAATGTAGGTTTGGGGGAAGGGATGAATATCATTTGGGTAAAAAGTGACTAATCCTTCCTCGAGCGTTGGACTACGTCCGTGCTTGATATTTGTGTGCTTTAATGTTGACCTGCTTTCTTTTTGTCCCAGTTTTTCTGTACTGACTTCTTTTTGAATCTTTCGTTTGGAGCCCCCTTTTCCAAAGTTATTCTCTCAGTTTTATTCATCATTTTTTTTATAATGTCGGGGCTTTTGATTTCTTCTTTTTGTGAAGTCACCCTTTGTGTTTTTCTTTTCCCTTTTGGGACTTTGACAATTTTGTCTTTGCAAACTTCGACGCATAATTTTGTCAGCCACTCGCACATTTCTAAAGCGCTCAAGGAGGTCGGGTCAAGAGAGGGATAGTGTGTACGCACTCAGAAAGGGTATAGGTGTAATATGCAGTTGTCGAAAGAACAAGTTTTAGGCTCAAAAGAGGTGTACTACGGATAATGTTATTTGGTAAGCTGAAAAGGCTCAAACGGGTCAAAGAAAGCCTACGACCATTTCCTACACCGAGTGTTACTCAGGATTTCGCATCAACAAACATTCGGGCCAAGTTCTAGATCACAATGCAATGCAATTGAACTTATTCTAAAACTCACCACACAATGCACATGAAACGATGAGGTTGGTTTCGTTCTTATCTTGAAAGCATGCAAGACAATGTCATTACAGGTGTGCGTGAGAGGTACCAAAAGAATCTATGGTTTACCACGAAGTCAACCCATATTGATTATTACTCGTTCTTTCCTATGCACACTCCTAACTGTGTTGGTATCAACCAAGTCAAACAATGATACTTAAAAGAGCTTCTTTTTTTTTCTTTCTTTTTTTAATGTTTTTTGAATAAAATATTTTTGTATTTTTTTGAATAAATGGTACCGAACCCGAATAGGGCTGCCTACGTATCTCATCTTTGACGAGAATCAGGTGTGCGTAGTTCGTTCAGATATGCTATAAAACGCATGATTTAAAAAGAATTCATTCATGAAAGAAATGCAAAAGTAAAAGTTGTGCAAAATAAATGATTGTTCAATACAAGACTAATGCAAAGTAAAAGGAATGTAATGGAAAAATGAATGGTTGTGATAGAGAGAATGAAATGCGTGAATGAATGTATGTGATAGAATGATTGAAATGCAATAATGAATGTCCGTGATTGGATAAATGCAATGAATGGGTGAACCAAATATGTCCCTTTTTTTTTTATGTGGTGTCGAACCCTAGATGGGTTGCCTACGTATCTCATTTTTTACGAGAATCAGGCACGCGTAGTTCGGGATGATTATGTTGTAAAATGCATGATAAAGAATTACGTAATCGACACTAGACATATCAATTGAATTTGCAAATATATATAAAGATACAAAATATAGGACCCAGAGCGATGATTCGTTGAATCTGGTATAAGCTGACTTCTTTCCGTCAACATAACTTCAGCTCATTCTTGTGATGATTTTTTTTCTTTTTCTTTTCCTTTTTTTTTTTATTTTCTTCCGGCCGCCCTCGACTATTTGCGAGGACGGTCTTCCTGCAAAAAGTATGACAAATGGATGAGAGTAGGCAAGCCACAAAAATAATAAAATGTAAGGGCGTGACAATATAGTCAAAGACTCCCCTGTTTGGTTCGACCGGACTGGTGGTTGATGTTTCACAAAGTCCAAATCGCGCTGTTCAAGAGCGATTTACGCAGTAGAAGTCTCGATTGCAATGTGACAGCAAAAGTGCAAAAATGCAAATGCTCGAGATCGGAGTTATAAGCACATAGCATGATATGTACAAGGGTTAAAAGGGTAATTATTGCATTAAATAATATGTACAGAATTGCTAGCGACAACAATAGTAAACAAAAGCATGCAAATCAAGCGCGCGCCATAATATGCATGGGACCTCTCTTATGTCAGAGGTCGGCCTAAACGCCAGATATGCGAGATTGAGATAGATTGACCAAAGTTGCTAAACATTAATGCTTTTGTCGGAAATGGTGACCAAATGACGGTGCACTTTTTCAAATTTTGGCGTGTCATGACCAGGCTTGGATTCGTCTATCATCATCACGCTACACATAGTATGCTAATGGGTCGTTGGGTTGTGAAACTCATCGACAAGTTTGGTGGATTTCTAATTGTAGCGTTAATACCAAGGATTAATTCACCTAAGGTTTATGCATACATGACTTAATAAAAAAAAGGTGGTATAGCTCTATCTTAAGCTTTCTAAGATTTGGCTTACTAGACGCAAGGTTTCCGAGCGGACAACTCGAGTGAGAAGGCTACGTTGCTGATCAGACGAATCGATCTAACTCCACGCAGGCGCCAACTCTCCTAAATTTTGGGTATTTTGAAAGAAATTCGCGGGTGCGCGAAGCATACCAATGCGTGTAGTGTGTGACAATGTGAATTTTTCAGAGTGGAAGAAATATGAGCGGAATGCCAATTTAAGAAAAGCAGTAAAATCAAATAGCAATTAAAACAGTTAAGCATACAAAATTAAAGCAAGCAATTTTAAGGCATTTAAAACAAATAAATGCAAATAAAGCCAAGCAATAATAAACTTAGGTTTGCTATGGTCAAGAACCTGATTATCCCCAGTGGAGTCGCCATGCTATCGCGCCCGTTTTTTACCTCGGGGTCTGAACGGTATCCGCAACGTTGCTCTTTGGCGCGGTTCCCTGGATGGAGCAATAATGCTGATTTTGAGGAGTCGCCACTTAATTATTTAAGTGAATTAGGACACTTGATTTATTGCAATAAAAATACTGCAGTTAATCTCCATTTAATGGTCTGCGAAATTAATGATATTCTGGATCAGAGTTCTTTATTATCCTAAAGGGAAGGGGTTAAACATCCTTTAAGATCCGCTAACTTGCGGTTATCCGTTCAAACCTAGGTTAATTATTTATTGCCTTTTTATTCTACATATTCTAAGCAGTTTTCATAATTTACAATTACAATGGAATGCAATATAAAATAATAAAGCTAAAATCGAATAAAAACTTCGGGACATCTTTTAGCCCTTTTAGACCTTCTGCACAAGATGATCTCCTGGTACCTGCATAAATACTTAGTAAAAATGTCAGTAATAGAATAAATAATTTTAAAGCAATGACAAGAATTAATAAGTAAAGCCAAAATAAATTCGTATTTTGTACAGGGGAGGCCTTGGAAATCAGACGGAGATTCCTTCATCGGTCAATATTGCTAGAAACAATAAAATAAATAAAACCTTCAGATCTGCGCCAAAACAATAATAGTTTTAAACACAGAGGGCTCAGATATATAAAAATAAAGTGGGACATCCTAAACAAGTGCGGCTGCGAGAATTCGCTCTGCCAACACATGTTGGTTATCTGGTGTAAGTGGAAGAAATCATCATTGCCCAGAAAGCTTCATTTTATTTTATTTTCCGTCTTTGCAACCGTGGAGGCCTCAAAAATCGACGGATAACTTTTTCATTGGCCAATCAAGTGTAGTATCTCATTCAGAATCAGTTTAATAAAATGAATTAAAGGGCAATATTGTCAAAATCAGCCAAGAGTAACGAATCAGTAGAACACAACAGCAGTGGTATGCGACAAATGCAGAAGCAGTGGCAATGATTCGCCGGAGACGAAGCTCTGGCAGCAACAACCCGCGGAGCAAATCAACAACAAACGTTGAGAGATCCGTCTTGCCAAAAAATGCAAATAGCCAAAATAAGATGAACACAAAACAGAGCAGTGGGTCGGACCGAAAATTCAACGGAAACAACAAGCAAATCTGGCTATGTCACCGGAAAACTCCGAACGTGAACAGAGGGACCAAAACTTGTACAAAAATCAATCGGTTTCAAAACAAGCAACAGAACCCAAAAGCAAAGCCAACGGAGGTCGCCGGAGTTTTCAGTCCAACAACTCCACGACCAACAAAAATATCAAATAAAATTAGATCGGTTCATAGCCGACAAATAGATCAACCATCAACAAATAACCTCATATATATAAAAACAAATGCCAAAGATCAGTCCATATAGAAACCCACAACATCACCGCAAGGAAAAAGTGAAAGGGGTCGGCGTTCTCCGTCAATCGCCGGTGGTCAGATCCGGTGAGGCAGAGAAGTGCGGGGTGAGCAGTGAGGGAGATGGGTCGGCGATGGCAGTGATGGTGGTTTCACCGATGGTGGCGATGAGAGCAGTGGCGAGACGGGAAAGGGGTTCGCGAGGCTCGCCGGAGATGGGTGGTGGTGGTTCGACAAGAGGCTGATGTTATGGGTCAAAAGGATAAGTGTGGCTGCTATTGGGTGTGTTGTGCTGTGTGTGCGCGTGCGCGCGGTAGTGGTCGGCAATGGTAAGGTGAAGAGGAGATGGAGATGGATGAAGTCAGTGCCTTGAAAATAAAGAGGGATGGGTGTAAAAATCTGCAAAAAGGGGGTGTGGGTTTAGAGATAGTGCGGCTGCTGATAAAAGAGAGAGTGTTGTGGCTGCTGTATTGTTGTTGTTAGTAAGGAAGATGAAGTTAAGGGGGTGCGGCTGGAGGTGATGTTGTGCGGCTGCCCTCCCTTTAGAATGGGGGGTAGTGTTTTATTTATAGGGTAGATTTTTAGGTTTAGGCTTTGGTATTTTTGGGGAAAATAGATGAAAGGTGTATTGGGCCTCATTTTTTGGCCCTCAGTTTGGGCTTCGATTTTTGGCGGACTAGACTGATCCGGATTGTGTCTCGGATTGGGCTGGTTTGATAAAAATGCAAAACGGATTAATTATTTAAAAGAAAAATTATTTAAAGGTACAAAATTATCGAAATAAAATGCCGACGCTATAATAATAAAATGCAATATTTAAGAAATATTTAATGCCTAATTAATAGTAAAAATGCGGTGTCAATTACTTATTTAAAGAGATGCAAATATTATTAAAATAAAACGACGGTGTATTAATAATAGAAACATAATATTAACAAAGACATCATGCTTAATTTAAAATAAAAAGATGCAATGTCATTTTGCGAAGAAATAAACATAGAATATTATGTAAAAAATGTAAAAAATGATGATTAAAATGCGGTGTCCTAAAATGCTTAAAATTACAAGAAATGACTAAAAGATGAGTCAAATTGGGTGTCAACACTTGTCCTCTTTGACCAAGACGATGAAAGAGTTTTCGGACAAAGACGCTGACTCAGAGCCAATTTTGTCCCCATCGTCGTAATTAAAACAAAGATCAAGAAAAAGAATGGGCAAAAGCTGATGCAAATTCAAAATTTTGTCCCAGTGTCAAATTATGATGACACTGGGTCGCTGTGATTCCAAAATAAAAGCAGGTAGACGCCGATTTAAAATTGTCCCAGTGTCGAATCATGATGACACTGATGCCGCGACGCCGCAAAATTAAAGACAATGCCGACGCAAATTAAATTTATCCCGGTCGGGTATGATTGACACTGGGTTGCAGGTGATGTGGTGCTGAAAAATACATGGTGTTTGTAGATGTTGATGGCGTCATTGCATGGACGCGATGCAGATGATCGTCGTTGCATGGATGCGATGCAGATGAAGTTGTTGCATGGGCTTACATGAAATGGCGTCGTTGCATAGACGCGATGCAGATGCTCGTCATCAGATAGACGAAATACGTATTTGCCGCACGGGCTTACATGAAATGGCGCCGTTGCATAGACGCTGACGCAGATGCTCGCCGTCAGACGAAACACAGATGAAGCCGTTGCATGAGCTTACATGAAATGATGTCGTTGTATAGACGCGATGTAGATGTTCGTCGTTTGCATAGACGAAACATAGATGAAGCTGTTGCATAGGCTTACATGAGATGACGTCGTTGCATAGACGCGATAAAGATGCTCGTCGTTGTATGAACGAAACATAGATGAAGTCGTTGTATAGGCTTACATGAAATGGCGTCGCGACAGACGCAATGCAGATGCTCGTCGTTTCATAGACGAAACGTAGATGAAGTCGTTGCATAGGATTTTATGAAATGTCGTTAGATAAACGCGATGCAGATATTCATCGTTGCATAGACGAAATATGGATGAAGCCGTTGCATAGACTTAGATGAAAGGGCGTCGTTTCATAGACGCGATGTAGATATTTGTCGTTGCATAGACGAAACATGGAAGTTGTTGCATAGGCTTACATGAAATGACGTCGTTGCATAGACGCGATGCAGAGGCTCGTCGTTGCATAGACGAAACATAGATGAAGTCGTTGCACATGCTTACATGAGATGGCGTCGTTGCATAGACGCTATGCAGATGCTCGTCGTTGCATAGACGAAACATAGATGAAGCCGTTGCATAGGCTTACAATGAAATGGTGTCATTTTATGGACGTACCTGCTTTGTGACTCGCCTGGGTTGAGATAACGTCATTGCATAGACATTGTGCGTTTGTAACCCGCATGGGCTTATTGTTGTGCTCCCGTCTTTGCTGATATAAAGATCCTGCACTCAAAGAAAACTTGAGAGTTTTAGGAAAGGAGTGGTTGATTCGCGTCGACTTTGTAGCTTTGGATCTTGACGCTTGCATGTTCAGACTAAAGCAAAAGGTTAGTGCATAGCTGTTAAGGCAAAAATGATAACGCATGAATTTATAAGCAATGTAATTGTATGAGTAAGTGTTATCCCAAAAACGTGATGGCGGTTGTATTGATGTGACGCTGCAACGCCGAGATTCCGTCCTTGCACGGACGTGTTGAATGTTATGAATGTTTGCCACGTCGCGAAGGTCGACGCAATCTCTGTGCGGACTTGCTTGATGCTGTGAATGCTTGCTGAATGCTGCAATTGCTGATGTAATCTCTGCACGGACTTGCTGGATGCTGTGAATGTCTGCTGAATGTTGCGATTGCTGATGTAGTCTCTGCACGGACTTGCTGGATGCTGCGAATGCTTGCTGAATGATGTGATTGCTGATGTAGTCTCTGCACGGACTTGCTGGATGCTGCGAATGCTTGCTGAATGTTGCGATTGCTGATGTAGTCTCTGCACGGACTTGCTGGATGCTGCGAATGCTTGCTGAATGTTGTTGATGCTGATGTAGTCTCTGCACGGACTTAACTCTGGCGGAAATTACTCATATCTCTTTTCGGAATAATCAAACGCATTCTATCGCACGCGGGCCAAATGGGAAGATTTCTAATGGTGTGACCGAAGCCGACTTAGGCCGCATACGTATCCTCATAAGGGAATTAGGTCATGACGTAGTTCGTGATGCAAAAATGATAGTAGAATTTTCGAAAAATGAGACCGAAGCCAATGTGGCCGCCTACGTATCTCGCTGAGGGAATCAGGTCAAGACGTAGTTCGTGATGCAAAATATGAGAATTTTATATATGTATTTTTTTTTCTGAAAAAGTGGAAAGACAGCATCATGTTCTGACTTCAGTTGATACTAACAATTAATATTGTGCTTAGGAATTCCGTTATTTACTTTCAGTCTAACCGAGACTGACTTCTGGGTAATTCATATAGTTTCAAATGGTACCTCAGACACCTAAATATCGACACACTTGCTTGCAGCCAAGGTTTCGAACTATACGTAATCTCACGTTTCAAATGCCCTCACTAAAGAAAGTCTCATTTCTCACATATATTCCAGTATTTTAAATTTTGGGACGTTTAGAGAAGTACGCTCACACTCAAAAGGATGTTCAATGCATGCAATTGTGATACCATAGGCTTGGCCATCATGTTAGTATCCACTAATGTGAGAACCCTTAGTATAAGATCATGTAGGTCATTACGGGCTCAGAATGTAGGTTTGGGAAGGGATGAATATCATTTGGGTAAAAAGTGACTAATCCTTCCTCGAGCGTTGGACTACGTCCGTGCTTGATATTTGTGTGCTTTAATGTTGACCTGCTTTCTTTTGTCCCGCTTTTCCAGATCGACTTCTTTTTGAATCTTTCGTTGGAGCCCCTTTTCCAAAGTTATTCTCTCGCTTTATTCATCATTTTTTTATAATGTCTGGCTTTTGATTTCTTCTTTTGTGAAGTCACCCTTTGTGTTTTTCTTTTCCTTTGGGACTTTGACAATTTTGTCTTTGCAAACTTCGACGATAATTTTGTCAGCCACTTGCACATTTCTAAAGCGCTCAAGGAGGTCGGGTCAAGAGAGGGATAGTGTGTACGCACTCAGAAAGGGTATAGGTGTAATATGCAGTTGTCGAAAGAACAAGTTTTAGGCTCAAAAGAGGTGTACTACGGATAATGTTATTTGGTAAGCTGAAAAGGCTCAAACGGGTCAAAGAAAGCCTACGACCATTTCCTACACCGAGTGTTACTCAGGATTTCGCATCAACAAACATTCGGGCCAAGTTCTAGATCACAATGCAATGCAATTGAACTTATTCTAAAACTCACCACACAATGCACATGAAACGATGAGGTTGGTTTCGTTCTTATCTTGAAAGCATGCAAGACAATGTCATTACAGGTGTGCGTGAGAGGTACCAAAAGAATCTATGGTTTACCACGAAGTCAACCCATATTGATTATTACTCGTTCTTTCCTATGCACACTCCTAATTGTGTTGGTATCAACCAAGTCAAACAATGATACTTAAAAGAGTTTCTTTTTTTTTCTTTCTTTTTTTAATGTTTTTTGAATAAAATATTTTTGTATTTTTTTGAATAAATGGTACCGAACCCGAATAGTGGTCGCCTACGATCTCATCTTTGACGAGAATCAGGTGTGCGTAGTTCGTTCAGATATGCTATAAAACGTATGATTTAAAAAGAATTCATTCATGAAAGAAATGCAAAAGTAAAAGTTGTGCAAAATAAATGATTGTTCAATACAAGACTAATGCAAAGTAAAAGGAATGTAATGGAAAAATGAATGGTTGTGATAGAGAGAATGAAATGCGTGAATGAATGTATGTGATAGAATGATTGAAATGCAATAATGAATGTCCGTGATTGGATAAATGCAATGAATGGGTGAACCAAATATGTCCCTTTTTTTTTATGTGGTGTCGAACCCTAGATGGGTTGCCTACGTATCTCATTTTTTACGAGAATCAGGCACGCGTAGTTCGGGATGATTATGTTGTAAAATGCATGATAAAGAATTACGTAATCGACACTAGACATATCAATTGAATTTGCAAATATATATAAAGATACAAAATATAGGACCCAGAGCGATGATTCGTTGAATCTGGTATAAGCTGACTTCTTTCCGTCAACATAACTTCAGCTCATTCTTGTGATGATTTTTTTTCTTTTTCTTTTCCTTTTTTTTTTTATTTTCTTCCGGCCGGCCTCGACTATTTGCGAGGACGGTCTTCCTGCAAAAAGTATGACAAATGGATGAGAGTAGGCAAGCCACAAAAATAATAAAATGTAAGGGCGTGACAATATAGTCAAAGACTCCCCTGTTTGGTTCGACCGGACTGGTGGTTGATGTTTCACAAAGTCCAAATCGCGCTGTTCAAGAGCGATTTACGCAGTAGAAGTCTCGATTGCAATGTGACAGCAAAAGTGCAAAAATGCAAATGCTCGAGATCGGAGTTATAAGCACATAGCATGATATGTACAAGGGTTAAAAGGGTAATTATTGCATTAAATAATATGTACAGAATTGCTAGCGACAACAATAGTAAACAAAAGCATGCAAATCAAGCGCGCGCCCTAATATGCATGGGACCTCTCTTATGTCAGAGGTCGGCCTAAACGCCAGATATGCGAGATTGAGATAGATTGACCAAAGTTGCTAAACATTAATGCTTTTGTCGGAAATGGTGACCAAATGACGGCACTTTTTCAAATTTTGGCGTGTCATGACCGTGCTTGGATTCGCTCATCATCATCACGCTACACATAGTATGCTAATGGGTCGTTGGGTTGTGAAACTCATCGACAAGTTTGGTGGATTTCTAATTGTAGCGTTAATACCAAGGATTAATTCACCTAAGGTTTACGATACATGACTTAATAAAAAAAAGGTGGTATAGCTCTATCTTAAGCTTTCTAAGATTTGGCTTACTAGACGCAAGGTTTCCGAGCGGACAACTCGAGTGAGAAGGCTACGTTGCTGATCAGACGAATCGATCTAACTCCACGCAGGCGCCAACTCTCCTAAATTTTGGGTATTTTGAAAGAAATTCGCGGGTGCGCGAAGCATACCAATGCGTGTAGTGTGTGACAATGTGAATTTTTCAGAGTGGAAGAAATATGAGCGGAATGCCAATTTAAGAAAAGCAGTAAAATCAAATAGCAATTAAAACAGTTAAGCATACAAAATTAAAGCAAGCAATTTTAAGGCATTTAAAACAAATAAATGCAAATAAAGCCAAGCAATAATAAACTTAGGTTTGCTATGGTCAAGAACCTGATTATCCCCAGTGGAGTCGCCATGCTATCGCGCCCGTTTTTTACCTCGGGGTCTGAACGGTATCCGCAACGTTGCTCTTTGGCGCGGTTCCCTGGATGGAGCAATAATGCTGATTTTGAGGAGTCGCCACTTAATTATTTAAGTGAATTAGGACACTTGATTTATTGCAATAAAAATACTGCAGTTAATCTCCATTTAATGGTCTGCGAAATTAATGATATTCTGGATCAGAGTTCTTTATTATCCTAAAGGGAAGGGGTTAAACATCCTTTAAGATCCGCTTAACTTGCGGTTATCCGTTCAAACCTAGGTTAATTATTTATTGCCTTTTTATTCTACATATTCTAAGCAGTTTTCATAATTTACAATTACAATGGAATGCAATATAAAATAATAAAGCTAAAATCGAATAAAAACTTCGGGACATCTTTTAGCCCTTTTAGACCTTCTGCACAAGATGATCTCCTGGTACCTGCATAAATACTTAGTAAAAATGTCAGTAATAGAATAAATAATTTTAAAGCAATGACAAGAATTAATAAGTAAAGCCAAAATAAATTCGTATTTTGTACAGGGGAGGCCTTGGAAATCAGACGGAGATTCCTTCATCGGTCAATATTGCTAGAAACAATAAAATAAATAAAACCTTCAGATCTGCGCCAAAACAATAATAGTTTTAAACACGAGGGCTCAGATATATAAAAATAAAGTGGGACATCCTAAACAAGTGCGGCTGCGAGAATTCGCTCTGCCAACACATGTTGGTTATCTGGTGTAAGTGGAAGAAATCATCATTGCCCAGAAAGCTTCATTTTATTTTATTTTCCGTCTTTGCAACCGTGGAGGCCTCAAAAATCGACGGATAACTTTTTCATTGGCCAATCAAGTGTAGTATCTCATTCAGAATCAGTTTAATAAAATGAATTAAAGGGCAATATTGTCAAAATCAGCCAAGAGTAACGAATCAGTAGAACACAACAGCAGTGGTATGCGACAAATGCAGAAGCAGTGGCAATGATTCGCCGGAGACGAAGCTCTGGCAGCAACAACCCGCGGAGCAAATCAACAACAAACGTTGAGAGATCCGTCTTGCCAAAAAATGCAAATAGCCAAAATAAGATGAACACAAAACAGAGCAGTGGGTCGGACCGAAAATTCAACGGAAACAACAAGCAAATCTGGCTATGTCACCGGAAAACTCCGAACGTGAACAGAGGGACCAAAACTTGTACAAAAATCAATCGGTTTCAAAACAAGCAACAGAACCCAAAAGCAAAGCCAACGGAGGTCGCCGGAGTTTTCAGTCCAACAACTCCACGACCAACAAAAATATCAAATAAAATTAGATCGGTTCATAGCCGACAAATAGATCAACCATCAACAAATAACCTCATATATATAAAAACAAATGCCAAAGATCAGTCCATATAGAAACCCACAACATCACCGCAAGGAAAAAGTGAAAGGGGTCGGCGTTCTCCGTCAATCGCCGGTGGTCAGATCCGGTGAGGCAGAGAAGTGCGGGGTGAGCAGTGAGGGAGATGGGTCGGCGATGGCAGTGATGGTGGTTTCACCGATGGTGGCGATGAGAGCAGTGGCGAGACGGGAAAGGGGTTCGCGAGGCTCGCCGGAGATGGGTGGTGGTGGTTCGACAGGAGTGGCGGATTCGGAAAGATGTGGGAATGGGAGAGGAGGCTGATGTTATGGGTCTAAAAGGATAAGTGCGGCTGATATTGGGTGTGTTGTGTTGTGTGTGTGCGTTCGCGCGGTGGTGGTCTACGATGGTAAGGTGAAGAGGAGATGGAGATGGATGAAGTCAGTGCCTTGAAAATAAAGAGGGAGAGGTGTAAAGATCTGCAAAAGGGGGTGTGGGTTTAGAGATAGTGCGGCTGCTGATAAAAGAGAGAGTGTTGCGGCTGTTGTATTGTTGTTGTTAGTAAGGAAGATAAAGTTAAGGGGGTGCGGCTGGAGGTGATGTTGTGCGGCTGCCCTCCCTTTAGAATGGGGGGTAGTGTTTTATTAATAGGGTATATTTTTAGGTTTAGGGTTTGGTATTTTGGGGGGAAATAGATGAAAGGTGTATTGGGCATCATTTTTTGGGCCTCAGTTTGGGCTTCGATTTTTGACGGACTAGACTGATACGGATTGGGCTGGTTTGATAAAAATGCAAAACGGATTAATTATTTAAAAGAAAAATTATTTAAAGGTACAAAATTATCAAAATAAAATGCCGACGCTATAATAATAAAATGCAATATTTAAGAAATATTTAATGCCTAATTAATAGTAAAAATGCGGTGTCAATTAATTATTTAAAGAGATGCAAACATTATTAAAATAAAAAGACGGTGTAATAATAATAGAAACATAATATTAACAAAGACATCATGCTTAATTTAAAATAAAAAGATGCAATGCCATTTTGCGAAGAGATAAACATAGAATATTATGTAAAAAATATAAAAAATGATGATTAAAATGCGGTGTCCTAAAATGCTTAAAATTACAAGAAATGACTAAAAGATGGGTCAAAATTGGGTGTCAACAAGATAAGAAAACTTATGTTTCCCTTAATGTTGCCCAACACGACGGACAACATTCAGGTATGTCTCTTTGTTTTCAGTTATTGCATGTGAATCTAATGGATCCAATTGAAGTAGACAACCTACAAGAATGAGGTATTCCTTTGTTATTGTGGATGATTTTTCGAGGTACACATGGAGATATTTCTTTAAACGAAAAATCATAAACCTTTGATATGTTTAAAACCTTACTCTCTAGAATTATGAGTCTGTTTTGTTTTCCTATTTTTTGGACTAGGTCCTATCATGAAAAGGATTTTGAAACCCATTCTTTTTCAAAAGTTTGTGAAAAGAAAGAGATTTTCCATGAATTTTATGCTCTCAAAACTCCTCAGTGGAATGGGGTAGCAGAAAGGACGAACAAAACTTTGCAAGAAATGGAAGAGGGTTTTTAAGTTCTAAACAAATGTCAAAGAAGTTTTTTTATGGCAGAAGTCTTAAACACCACATCTCTAATAGAGTCTACCTAAGGCCAAGTACTAAAATGACATCCTTTGAAATAATAATTGAGTTACTTTTATAGCTCTTTTGGGTGCATTTGGTACATCTTAAATGACAGGTATCATTTGACGAAGTTTGACTCTAAGAATGAGAAAAGAATTTTTATTGGCTAGTCATGCTTATCTTATATACAATCTGAGGACCAAGACCGTACAAGAGTTGGTAAATGTTATTTTTGGTGATCTTACTGATGTGATGTAATTCATCGAAAACAAAGATTGCGATTACAATGTAAAAAGAGCAAACTGCAGAATCAGATGTTGTCCCAAATGTTGTCACAACATCAGAGACAACATCTGAATCAACTGAAGAGACCACAAGGGTCGAAGGTGGAGGAGGAGTCCAGAACTGAAATGCTAGATCAAGTATGTAGATACCCTTCATCAAGGATTAGTAAGAATCATCCCTCAGACCAGGTGATAGGGGGAGTTTGTGAAGGAATTATAACAAGAGAGAAAGAGTCAATCAACTACCGAAAGATGGTAAGGTATGTGTGTATGTCTTCCATATACCAACATGTTAGTCTTTCTTGTTTCATATCTACTTTAGAACTAAAAATATTTTGGAAGCACTAAAAGATGATTTTTTTATTCAAGCAATGCAAGAAGAGCTTGAGCAACATTCTCTAAATGATGTCTGAGATCCGGTTCCAAGTCTTAACAATTCAAATGTTATTGGAACTAAATGTATCTTTTCAGACTAATCGAGAACTATGTTTCAAAATAAAGTTCATCTAGTGGCCCAAGGCTATACTCAGGTTAAAGGTATGGACTATGACGAAACCTTTACACCTATGGCTAGAATTGAATCAATTAGACTTAACATTGCTATTGATTGTTGTCTAAAAATTATCTTGCACCAAATGGATGTTAAAAGTGCTTTGCTAAATGGTTTTTATTGATAAAGAAGTCTATGTTAAATAACATAAAGGATTTGAGGATCCTCACCACCCACATTATGTATACAAGCCCAAGAAATGCTTTGTATAGGTTGAAACAAGCTCCTTGTATGTGGTATGATCGTTTGATTAGACTTCTACTTGATTTTGGTTTTAGCCATGATAAATCTGATAGAACTATATTTACAAAATGTCATGGTGTAGATATTATCATCGCTCAAATTTATGTAGATGACATAGCTTTTGACTCGACCTCACAGTCGTACCTTAAGACTTTCATGTCGAGGCTATGTGATCAACATTTGAGATGAGCATGATTGGGGAACTAACATTTTTCTTAGGCCTGCAGATAAAGCAAAGTGAAGATGGAACTTTCATCTCACAAATCAAATATGTCAAGAATATAGTTAGAAGATTTGGATTGGAGAATGCTAAACATGTGAAAACTCCAATGGACTTCTCCCAAAAAGGTATGTAAAGACGATGTTGGCGAAGATGTTGACCCAACATTGTACCAATCCATGATAGGTAGTCTGTTGTATCTTACTGTTAGTCGTCCAACATTATGTTTAGTGTATTTGTGTGTGCATGTGTTCAAGCCTATCCCAAAATATTCCACTTAAATGCCGTAAAACGTATTATTCGATATGTTGTTGGCACATATGGGTTAAATTTTTTGATATTTCAATGACACTTATCCTAACTTAATAGGATTTAGTGACTTGGATTGGGCTGGAGATGTGAATGATAGGGAGAATACAAGTAGAGAATATTGGTTACCTTGGCAACAATCTTATACATTTTTTTCAAGCAATACTATGATTTTGTACTGTGATAATCTGAGTGCTATTAATATTCTTAAAAATTCTGTTCAGCATTCCCGTACAAAACACATAGACATAAGACATCATTTTTTAAGAGTCTTAGTGGAAAAAACAGCTAGTTCAAATCAAACATGTTGATACTCTTTCTCAACTAGCTGATATTTTTACCAAACCCCTAGATCGTGAGAGATTTTCTAGCTTGAAAAAATCTCTTGGTCTCTGTTTTCTCTGAAAATAAGATAGGCTAGGTATATGTTGTCATAAATGTTGACCTAACATTCTGGGTAACATTTATCGTTTGAGTCAATGTGCAGGATATGTGTTGTAGTAATGTTGCACTGTTTTTCAAAAGAATCAAGCATGACTTTACAAGGACAAGGTTTGAATGTGATATCATTCTCTGCGATGATGTATATCATAAAAAGGGAGTATCATAAGAAGGCGAAGCCTCAACTAAAGATTTGGTTTTATACAAAAAGAGCAAAGCTCTAAGTTTGGTATTGTTCCTATTCTATAGGAGTACCATGTGCTTCAAGAAGGTTGATAATTCCTTAATATATTTTTTTATCCATATGTGTTCAACTAAGTTGATTAAGGACAATGGTAAAATGTCACATTCGTCCTGCGATCAGTCTCATAGGGAATACATACGAAAAACCATTTGCCAAATCAGAAAAGCCTTGGAGTCTCAAAATGCTTGTGAAACTTGAAAATGTTGTCAACATCATTCACAACATCGTGTTCCAGTACATTGTTCAATCTTGTATTTCTTATTTTTTTCCTGGGTTGTGGTTTGTAACACGTCTCTCTAAATAATGAAAATCCAAAATTCTGGAGGACCGTTTCTTTTTAAATTTTTAATGATGTATTGTGCTATGTAAAACCCTTTGTTTTAGGGATGTGAAGAGTTCCAATTATTCTACACTACCTACTTTTTGGAAAATATTGTTGTGAGTTGCTTAAAGAAATGTTGTCTTGTATATAATACTCTTCTTATTTGTTATTTTTCGTGTCATTTCAAGAGTTTTTCCCAAAAAAAAATTATTTAAAAAAAAAAGAAGGGAAAAATCATCTCCTCGGGTTGTTTTCTATGAACTCATCACCATGTCACACTCCAATCATGGATGATTCTTATATATATATATATTGTATTTGAGATGTTACATTGCTCCAAATGTCAAATCTATATAATATCTATATATAAACGTATCCGGATAATTCCCAAAATCCTCTCATACATATTCACCAATAAAATACTTCTCCAATGTCAACACAACTGTCAAATACCACTCCATTCAATACCCAATGAACATTAGCCATTTGTCAAATACAAAGAACCCGAGCTCAATATCTCTTAGCAAATTGGACAATCGTCTTCCTCTTGGATAGAAACATTGACTTGACCTGGAAGAAGGTAACATGAAATGACGATGTTGCCAGAAATGTTATCAACGATCTAGGCAAAGTCATTTACAGAGATGTTGTCAGTGATGTTGATACTGCTTTCTCCACAAAAAGGGGGAGAAAATGTTGTTCTATGCAGGGAAAGGAAGCTGAAATGCAGGGGGAGGAAGCTGAAGTTGTACAAGCTTTACTATATAGGGGAGACTACTACTACGGTGCTTCTTCTCAGACTGATGTTGTTGTTGCTAAATAAAGAGCATGGGAGAGATTGATGATGTTGAATCTGAACTGTTCATGTTTGGTTAACGTGTGGGTTTTGTGAAGAAAGACAAAAAGGAGAGATTGTTAATAGTGGAATTAATGTTGTAACATTTGTAATAACATATCTACATACATGTATGGAGATATGTTGAGACAAATGTTATGCAACATTTTGACCAACATTTCTTCTAAACTGGTTTTGTCTTACTTCACGCTGATGGATATTGATATATGTAAATAATGAGACATTTCTATTTTTGGTCTGTAAATATATTTGTATATATTTTATTTGTGGATGATGTATGTATATTAGTCTTTGACTTCTTACAACCATGTTATATGTGAGTCGTGACTAATAGACATATGTTTTTACTAACCCAAATTATAATACAATACTTGAAACTTGTAACTTCAGGTTGAGGGGGAGCATGGCTACAATCTTGTTGAGTTTGGAATGTTAAGGGAAACATTTACAATCAGTCGTATCTTAGGCATTTTAGGTTTCTATGGAGTTTTGTGAAGAAAGACAAAAGGGGGAAATTGTTGATGTTGTGTGAGTGTTGTGACAACATCAGGTTTTATGCCTGGACAACATCTTGTAGTGTTCTGCAGATGTTGTCTGCAGTGTTGCGCAACATCCGCAGTGTCCTACAGATGTTGTCTCCGATGTTGCCGCAACATCTCACCCAACATCTTTGAAAACGATTTTGCCTATTCTTTCGGCCAAAACGGTATTTGTTACTGTGAGTTAAAAATGCCCTAGGCAAGATGAATATGGAGAAATGTTTAAAACGTGGGAATTGAAAGAGTCAAGCTTGGAATCAAAGCAACTTGGAGACCAAGTCAAAGTTGTTGAGAAATTCAAGGAGTTGGAAGAGGTTCAAGCTGCTGCCCTCTTTTTCTCAACTTCCACAACCAACCAGTGAGAGTTTCAAGGAAGTTTCACACTATAAATAGAGGAGGAACTTCAGAGTATTGTCATCCAGAATCAAAATGTAAAAATACCAAGAGATCTCTCGGGATTTCGCTTCAGAAATCTGGATCATCATTTTAGCCTAAGTCTTTTAGCAACATCTGTCCCACACTACAATTGCTATCTCTATTCTAGATTAAGCGTATTGTAAAGCAATTGTGGTGATGATGTTGCATTTATCTTTTTAGATATTTTAACTTAGGCGAAGTCATCTGCGACTTCATTTTTGTTTGTAATTTCTTTTTCGTTTGTAACGCTCAACTTGTAAAAAGAAATTCATTTGTAATTGTATATAATATATACAATTCTTTTGGTCATCGACCATCAATGAATATATTAATATATACCCTTGAAAATATAAACCTTTCTGTCTTTTACTTTTCCGCTGCAATTACTTTCTTAAAGGTTTATTCTGTTTTTTGTCAGATGTTGCCACCAATGTTGAGGCAACATCCAGAAACTGTTTCAGTTATTCTTGCGGTTTCGATTTTAATCTTACTTATCCATAGCCCGGAACCCAACACAAATTAATGGAATACTCCGTTCTAAAAAAAGGAAAAACCACGATATACTTTCCTACTAAACAAGCAGTTTGGGACACCAAAAGAAAAGAACTTATCAACTTAATAACATGGCTATACATTTATATAAAACTTTTATCATGAGCACGTGTAATGAAACAGTGAAGTAAAATTCGATCCATGTGTGAATAGGGAGCGGAAATTTAACTCGCTTTGCAAGGTCAGTTCGAGCTTATAGGAAGTCTTTTTGTAGTGGGGAGATTTGGGTACATATACCATCTATCACCTGATCATGCTAAGGAAGACAAGAAGTAAGCTTCAACCCATATACAATTAAGAAGATAATTATATATCCCAATTACACCTAGCAGAAGAAAACATAAAAAGTTAATTCGCCTTTTCACATCCTAATTTGTATTATTTTTTTCCTTTAGGCATGAGTATTAATCGAACCGCATTGAGATCCTCTCTTATCATCAAACATAAAGCATCAAAAGGAGAGAAAGACTAAACGTACATGTAACAAAAAGCCAAAAATTTATGTAAATAAGAAATACCAATCCAAAAGTAGAGAAGATCGACTAAGACATTGTCACCATGTTTAGTGGAGAAAATCGGGTTATTGGTGGAGTTTGCTGGAAATATTTATTAAACGTGAAATAAAGTTAATCATATTTAATTATGAATTGAACAATTGGGGTCCCGCACGTAGGAAATGTTGTTTCCACACATGTGCACATATAGTGTCAAGGATCATAATTTCCTTAAATGTAAGAGATATTGGTCGTACGAATTGTTTGAGACGTAAGGTAATAGACGGTTATTAGTCAAATGACGTTGGTTTCACGTTGGTAAATGAAGGAAGAAGTGTACAAAGTGTGAATGTCGAAACGAGTCAGAAAAGGGACCGCGACGTTCGAAAACCATCTCGGCGCCGTGGCGCCAACCTGCAGGGCCGCGGCGCCGGCGACGCCCGGAACACTCTGAAGTTCCAGTACGGCGCGCTAACCTCTGCGGTCGCGGCGTTGGCGCTTTGTAACGTTAGGCGAATTTAAGGTGATCTTTGGGCTGACTTTGGAGTATTAACTCTCCATTATGTTGCTCATGAAATCAGTCATTATTTGGCTGAATTGTAACTCCATATTCAAGGTCATTATTAGGCTAATGAAAGGTCATCTTCTCCAACACTATAAGATGATGTCTTGGTCTCATTTGGAAAAAATACCTTACACACAAAATACATTCTATACTTGACAATTTTCTGAAAAGTTGTTCTTCCTCTCTTGCAATCAAACACTCAAAGATCTTTCTTCATAAGCGAACTCTTGAGTTTTCCTTTACTTATTAGTTTGATTGTTGTTTTATCTTGAGAGATAAGTTGACATACCACCGTTAAAGGAATATACGGGGCAATATTATCTTAAGGAAAGATTGAAACTTTAATCGACTCAGCAAGATCATTTCATTGATTAATTTCCAGATTTATTATTTATTTGTTGTTGTTATTGCAATTCTCATTTCCTTGTAATTTTATATTTATTTCCAACAAGCTTAAGATAATATTTGCTGCTTTCAACAACAACAATGTCTGCTGAAGATCAAATCAACGCTGAAAATTCGAACACCACTCAAGGCAATTCCAATGCCTTCAACTTCACTGGTTTTGGCACTACTAGTGTCAATCCTACTACTCAAGGCAATACCACTGCCTCTAACACCACTGTTTTGGGCATCACGAGTGCTAACACTGCTGCTCAAGGTGTTCCAAACATCTTTGCTCCTGCTCAAGAAAGCACCACTGCTTCAACTCCGGCTGGCTTTCACCATGAACGTCCTGAGAAGTTCGTGGGTGCACACTTCAAAAGATGGCAGCAAAAGATGCTGTTTTTCCTTACAGTTATGGGAATGTCATGTTTCCTAACCGAAGACCCTCCACAAGTTGGGGAAGATAAGGACCCTCAGCCAAATGATTTGGCGGGAGGGGTCCAAGGTATCCATGTTGTTGACGACATGAAGTTGGTTCTTGATGCATGGAAACATAGTGATTTCATGTGCAGGAACTACATTCTGAATAGTTTATCGGGTTCACTCTACACGGTATATTGTACCGTTAAAACTGCCAAACAATTGTGGGGAAAACTACAAAAGAAATGTAACACCCAAGATGTGGGTAGTAAGAAGTTCATCATTAGAAAATTTCTGAAATTTCAAATGGTGGACAACAAGAGTGTGTCAACCCAAGTCCAGGAATTCCAAATGATTCTTCATCATCTAGACTTGGAAGGATTGAAGCCCAACTAGCAATTCTTGGTTGGGGCATTAATCGAAAAACTGCCTCCTTCGTGGACCGAGTTTATGAACTACTTAAAATTAAAAATGAATGAAATGACCTTAGACGAACTTATTGTCAAACTCCAGATCCAAGAGGACAATAAGAAGGCCATGTCAAATGAGAGACTACCCGCTGAGGCTAAGGCAAATCTGAAGGAGGTCAAAGGGAACCCAAGCAAGAAGCGGAAGTTCCAGAAGGTCGACAGTCCTAAACTACTGAAAAGTTTAAGGGAACTTGCAACTATTGTGGTAAAGATGGTCACATGGCAAAAGACTGCCGCAAGCAAAAATATGATAAGGTAAAAGGCAAGGATAAGGTAAACATCGTCGAAGACACGCTCTTAGACGATATGATTGAAGAATTCTCAGTTGTTGTGCTAAAGGCCAACCTAATTGAAAATCCAACACAATGGTTGCTGGATACAGGTGCTACTCGCCATATTTGTTCCAACAAAGATGTCTTCTCCACGTATACACCAGTTACGGATAAGAAATTGTTCATGGGCAACAATTCGTCTTCCAATGTGCTGGGGGTAGGAAAGGTAGTCCTCAAGATGACGTCCGAAAATGAGATGACTCTAAAGGAAGTGATGCATGTCCCGGAAATTCTAAGGAATTTAATTTCTGGACCTGTGTTGGTCAATGCTAGTTTTAGGGTAGTATTCGAGGCTAACAAGTTTGTAATCACGAAAAATGTAACTTTTGTAGGTAGGGGCTTCGTCTGTGAAGACCTCTTTAAAGTTAATGATACTCCTGTAATGCCTTCTACTTAAGGAGATTCGCCTGTTAAGGCTCATTAGGGCAAACACTGCACTTACAATGTTTTTCTTTAATATCAATAAAACTGAGCCTTCCTTTTACATGTTCATATCTTCTAATTTATGGCATCATAGATTAGACGTGTTAACTATCAACCCATACTAAGATTGGTAAAATTGGAATTATTTCCGTCTATCGATATAAATCCTCAACTTAAGTGTGAGGTGTGCGTAGAGGCAAAACTTTCCAAGAGTCTCTTTAGATCCGTCGAAAGAGAAACCGCGACTCTAGAACTCACACATATCAACATATGTGTTTTGAAGTTCGCTCAAACTAGATGGGTACCGGTAAATCTACTTCACTTTTAGTGGTTTCATTTGATATGTTGAAACCTGAGAGGGTTCTGCAAGCCGAAACTAACTTGTCTATCATATTCATTTACTCTACCACTTTAAGCTGGATTATATTAGCCGAGATCCTGGGATCGATCGGAATCCTCTTCACCTAGAAGCAGTCGATAGGTACCGTGACCACCAGTGCATCATTATAATGGAAGATTACACCGACAATGTATTCTTCGATGGATGTGATAGTATGTTCGTCAGGTATCTCTCGGAATCTTTTCTCCCTAGTTACAAAGATTTTTGTCTTTTGGCTACAGTAAAATAATGTAGCTGCAATCATTGACACACCATAGATCATGTTTATAACATCAGGTGGCACAGCTAAATTTGATTTACTTTCGACGGGAGGTCCCCACTCATAATTGTTGTGGGCTCTCTCATTCAAATATTCTCGAAGGTGGCCCCTGCTAGCATTCCTGCCACATCTTATCGTAGATGTTTGCAATCAATAGTTTTATGTTCGTGCGTGCCATGGAAATAACACCAAAATCTTTTTTGTTTGGATCAGATTGCAATGATTTCGGTGGTCGAGACACCCGATGAGTTCTCAGTACTGCTACCATTTTCTCTTCGTCGATATTGAAGTTATACTCAGAAAATTTCGGGAACTCGGTGCCCTTAGATGAGTTGCCTTTATTAAATTTAACCAATCCTTGATTGTTTTATCAATGACCTCCTTTGTTATTTGACTTTTTTAATGGAATGAAAACCATGTCCACCTCTCTGATTTCCGGGGGTAGGATAAGGTTGGAAGCATTTTTTCGAGTTTCGATCGGCACCAGCTACTTTGTCAGACTTCCCAAAGATACCCCTGGCTTTAGATCCAAGAATATCATCCTCAATACGGATTCTGGACTCATACCGGTTGTGCACATCCTCCCAAGTCATAGTCTGAAATTCTAAGAAGTTTCCCTTGAGCTTCCAAGAGACATCAGAACTTGAAGGGTTCAAACCCTTTGTGAAAGCCTCTACAGCCTATTCGTCCGAGACTGCAGGTAAAAACATACGTTCCTTCTGAAACCATGTGACGAAGTCCCTAAGGAGTTATGTTTCTTTTTGCGCAATGTGAAAGATATTCGCCTTACGTGTCTTCACCTTCCGAACCCCCGCATGAGCTTTAATGAACATGTCGGCGAGCTAGCGAACGATCCGATTGAATGCTCAAAGAGTTCTGAATATCATGTCAAATCTCTCTTAGCAAATGTTTCAACAAACTTCTTGATCAGAACCGGTTCTATTTCATTTTCTCTTAGATCATTTCCTTTAACGACTGTAGTATAGGCTATTATATGCTCATGTGGATCAATTGTTCCATCATTTTATTGCTACAAAGGAATTTTGAACCTTTTGGGGATCCGTTCAAGCGCAGCCTCTGGCTTATACGCCAACTGAATATATCTCTTTGTGTTCGGATCATCAACCACGGGAGGAGCTCCCTGTATTTGGCTAAACTAGCGCCAGAACTCCTGGGTGTTTTTTTCCTCCTTCTCTGCATTGGTGTCGACTTTTCTCGTCATGTCTGTCATACCCCATTTTAACCGAGTCAAAATGGAATAGACATATGGGTTATTCCTGAATTGATTTAAGGAGTCGCCACCTAATTATTCTAAGGTGAATTAGGACACCTAAATGTTAACTAAGTAATGTCAACATTAACTCCATTTAAAAGGTCTACAAAACTTTATGAGATTCTAGGTAAAGGTTTTTTATTATCCTAAAGGGAAGGGGTAAGGAATCCTTTAAGATCCGCTAACATATGGTTATCCGATCAAATTTTAGGGTTAATTATTTAAGTTTAAAAATGCATGTTATTTTGAAAGTATAGATTTATGAAGAGGATGTTTGTAAATATCTATTTTTTTTAAAGATATATTTTTTGATAAATCTGCATAAGGTTATTTATAAAATACATAAAAAATGATTTTTGTTGGGAAAGTATATGTTGTATGTAAAATTGGTTTTTGATAAAGATATGCATTTATATTGCAAAAATATATGTGACGAGCCTAAAATAGACTAGCGATTTCTGATTTTAACTCTACCCTTTCTAAGTTATTAATTCTAAATCTACCTATTCTAAACAATTCAATAATTATACAAGTGCAATAAATTAAATTACAACAACATAAAATGAGCATAATTAAAGAATTAAAAAGCAGCGACTCTAGGACGGATGATGATATCATCCCGCCCCATTTGTTTAGAAGTCCCGAGGCAGGAGAATGCAATGAACATAGATGTGGGTCTTTGATTGACAATAGCCATGTTGAGTCTCATTACGAGACTCTTCCTTGCTCACGATGAATTTCATGTAAATAAAAGAAAAAGAAAAGGATTAGTAGATGGAACATGAAAATATATACCTAAGGAAATGTAAATAAATAATTCATGAAAGGTAATATGTTATTGGGCCTCAGTTTTGATACACAACCTAGATAACAAGAAAAGCTAGTAAGGGAACATGTTTCATATCAACATAGGTATAGTCTAAGTGACCTTAATAGATACAACAGTGACACAAAATGAACTAGGAGGCAATATAGTATTGTCACGATTCATCACACACTTGAGCAAATAGATAGAAATACGATGATTAGTTTAGGGAAAAGAAACAAGAGAATTCGATCAATATAACTGCCTATCTCCTCGTACAAATCTTCAGAGGTCCATGTCAATTAAGCTAAACAAACCAAGCATGAAATTTGGAGATGGTATTTTTATATGCAGGATCACAAATATCAAGGTCATACACAAGTCGCAACTTAGTCATAGAGGGACCCTTAAGATAGACATGGAAAACACATAATCAGCTAGGTTCAATCCTCTTAACCTCCATAAATATTCATGTTTAAATGGCCACCCCGAGCCGACAGAGATGGGAACAAAGCTTCATTCGACTCATAAACATACATATGCTAGACGTGCATTCTGATTTTTAGTCTTTTTTAAACACAACACAGAAAGGTAATTCAGATAGGCTTCGACTCATGATTATGTAATGACTAAAGAGAAATGAACCGAGTAGCATATAGACAAAGACGACTTCAGTAAAATATAGGATATTGATATAGGCACCATTGAGACCATGTTATACTTATATGGTCATGCTTCGACACTTAACCAGACAAGACAGATGCAATCGACACGATGAACATGCAGACAACCATTCGAGACTATCATTTAATCGTTTGTAAGTTCCGAAAATACTCAACCTGCACATTCCACTTCATTGTAAAACCAAATTATACCAACCGAAATACAAAAGAAGCTAACATAGTTAAAGACAAGAAAAACTGCAATAAACACATATCACACAAATAAGTAAGATGAAAGAAGAGTTCGATTTTACCTTCTCCGGGCAGCGAACTGAGGCGTGTTTCAACTCGTCGATTCCCCTCGGAGATGTTTTTATGCTATGCGATTGAGGAAAGGGCAAAGTTTAAGGGTTTGTGGTTTATTTTTTTGAACTCAAACCTGAGAGTAAAATATATTCTTTCTGAGTTTTATAAAGATTTTCAAGTAAACAAATTGTGTCTTTTTTTTGTGTGTTCTAGGCTTTAGAAAACAGATTTTCAATCCCCTTTAAAGTAGCAAAAAATTGGGGTTTTGTTCTTGGCTTTGGGACTCAAAAATAGATCCTTTTAACATAACCCTCATGGGTCGTATTTATATCCGAATGTGGAACCCCCAACCCTCTAATTTGAAATTTGAAATAAAGGGAGAAAACGATGGGAAAGGTGAGGTACTGTAGAGGCTCACTAGGTGCATGGCTCGGACGAGGGGTATGGTAATATCGATGGGGTAAAGGGGTGTGATGGAAAGGGTATGATGATGCAGATTTTCGAGGTGTTGCAGATGCAGGTTTTCAGGGATTTTTCGGGGATGCAGTGATGGGTGATGTCAGGGATGAAGTGATGGAAGGTCGGCGATGATCGGGTGGGTAAAGAGAGGTATTGGTGAAGATCGGTCGGATTTTCGGGGATTTTCGGTACAGGGGAGTTCTGATTTGATTTGGGTTTGCTGGTTGTGAAGGGATTGTTTGTTTTAATTTCTGTTGGGGAATTGGATGTGGGCCGGTATGGGGGAATTGGGGTGTGGGCCGGTTACGGGGGAATTGGAAAAGGGTTTGGGCTGTTGGTTGAAAAATAGAAGAGAAAGGTTGGGTTAAAGGGAATGAGTGTTATGGGATGGAAAATTGGGTTGGGGGTAGAAGGTTTAGGTGTTTTATTTTAGTAATGGGTTGGGGTTTAAAAGATATAAATAAAATATAATCTTTAAGAAATGTTTTATGCTTAATATTAAAAATGTGATGCCATTTGGTAAACAACATAGAATATTATGATGAAAGTTATGATTGTGATAAAAATGTCCAGATAACAAAATATGTGAATAAATATAATAATAGTAATAAATAGTGATATTTGAGAATAGATGATGATAAATAATATTTTTTGCGGTGTTCAAAATAGTTTAATTTTATCGATAATAATTGGAGGGGAGAGACAAAATTGAGTGTCAACAATGTCTTTCATGAATTTCAAGACTTTTTTCTAAAATGAATCTTCATGAGCGGCTTTTCTTTTTAGACCGTCATTTCTCGATATTCTCTAATTATTACTGTTTCTCCATTAGTATTTGTTAGAGGCATTGGTTCGTCTGCTGGAGTAATGCCAGCATATTTGGGAATGTACTCTGCTTGAAACCGCATCAGACGCTCCAATTGCTCACTCATAGCGGTATTTTGTGCCATAAGATTTTGTATGGCTTCTTCGGGTTTTTCGTCAGTGGGAACATCTTTATGCCGAGTCTGTCTGCCTCCGAAAGTGGCTCTGTCTGCAAACATTAGGTCCCCTTGTGTTGTGGTTCCTATTGGCAAACCATCCGGTCCTAGTGGCACATTGCTCGTGTTGTCCCCGATATTGCGACTGATTCCATGATTTCTTATTCCTGTCATTTGTTTGACCTGAATAAGAAATATGACTTGAAAGGAAAAAATAAATTAGTAGAGAGGTCACTTATGACACCATAATTGTCCAGACTCCACAGTGAGTGCCAAATTTTTTACTCGTAAAATGGTACAATTGAATTTATATACGTGGTCAAGGACATGTGAATCTCAAGTGACACGTTGGATAATAATTCTAGGTAAAATACACAAAAATTAGGCAATAATTCGATAACAAAAATGAATCATTAGTCTGAGCCTTGTGACGACTTTTGGGCTGAGTTACGATAATTTGTATGCAAGCACATAGATCGAGAGAATATGAGTGGGTGTACGTAATAGCTAGAATGTGATGTCTTTACAATGGAACAATGTGTCCAATTTATAGATGAGCTACATAGGTACACAATTCATGAAATATGCCCTCATTAATACATGAGAATGAATGTCGTAATAATTGGACAATTAATATCTCAATAAATGTCATCAAAGTTTTATTGGAAGACGTACGACCGGTTTAGTAACGATTGTCCGTTGCAATCCAAACTACTCTCAACTTTCTGTATTACCGGTACTAGTTTTGCATATAACGCTTCTGGTACCGCTCACATTTAATCGATAGTGCCTCTGGTTGACGTGGCCTTGACTCAGCACTGTGTTTCACGTGTCATACTATAATTCATACAATTGTCTTATACAAATTTTACTCTATACATGGAGTACGTGATTATGAAAATAGAACCCCTTAAAGATCATGGAAGGTCAATATAGGACGCCCTTCAAGATATGGAAGATAGCTATGGAAGATTCCAAAACTACCACATTTGAATAAGCACCTATTCTTGATAGGTGGTTGGATCTTAAATGTGCCTAGTTTGTAAATACTTTATGGCTAGGATATGTAAAGACAAAAAATATAAATAATACTTGCCTTAGTCCATTTCATTGCTTATATTATTTTGATGATTGAAGAATTGAGTTTAATAATAATAAATTCAATTAAAAAATTATATTTCTAAAATAACAGTAAAATAAAATAATTAATCAATAACAATAAACCTAATTGCAAACTAGAACAAAATTTACTCGATAATAATAAACTCAATCGAAATATTTAATTATTAAACCATACTTAAAATAAATAGTGTGCATGTTATCGATTATGTCTCTTTAACCTATACCTGTAATCTGATAATCTTAATCGATAGGCCTTACAGGTTAAACGATCGATCCGTTTTTTTTTTTAAATTTCGAAAATTTAACTAAATTCAAATTAAATATGTAATATAATAATATAATATAGTTTATAACTTTATACTTTATAGTTTATAATATTGTAGTTATATTTTTATTAATTTATTAAATTAGTAGACATAAGTTAACAAATAACAACTAAAGAGATAATAAAATAAAACTAATTGTAGTTATACTTTATAACTTTAGTTATACTTTATAGTTTATATTGTAGTTATACTTTTATTAATTTATTAAATTAGTAGACATAAGTTAACAAATAACAACTAAAGAGTAAAGAGATAATAAAATAAAAACTAATGATAAGATGTACACTTTCGAACTTTCATTATTCATAATGTTAATAAGAGTACATAATGAAGTAATAATAATTGGTATTTACATATTATGCATCCTTCTTGCAAGTTCTTCGTAATTTATAGGTTGATTGAATTGGTTATGCTCCATAGCCTCTAAATCTGAAGTATTAATTCCAGTCCCGCTTCCGCTTTCCAAAATATTGTCGATTTCTTCATCTTCCGTAGAGTCAACGTCTTCATATCCTTGATTTCTTCTCTCTGATTTGATCCAATCCTGTAAGCATACTAACACTTCTAATGTGCTTCCGCCCAATGAGTGACGTGTGTCTCCTATTTGATCTTGTGCTTGGCTGAATGTACTTTCAGAAGCCACTGTTGAGATAGACACATTAAGAACATCCCGTGCCATAGTTGCTAGTACCGAAAATTGTTTTTTGTTATCCTCCATTCTAAAGGTTGAAAGTTCTTCTTCGGATCCGTTGGCTTTTGCAAATAAAACTCCATCTCATCACAATTTTGAGTTGTGCTTGCTTGTGTTGTTGCAAAAGTGCTCCATATAGATAAAGATTAATTTTCATCATCTTCATCGGATCCTGCAGATGTAGACACAGAAGCGGAAACAAAACTAGAAGGAATATTAGTAGCAGAGTTGTTGTTGTCATGTAATGTAGCATAATATTCATATAATTTAGTTAAATTAGTATCAAGTTTACATACGCAATCAAATAAAGATGGAGTTTCTGTTTCACATACTTCCATATAAGTATATAAACTAAATATTAAATTATGACAATCTATTTTTTTTTAACAGAAGTTTAAGACTGCACCAATATAATAAATATCAGGAATAAGAAAAATATATTTTTTAAACTTTTCAAACATAACTGTAACTGCAGGTTTATATTTTAGATTTGATTTTAAACCATAAAGTAAATATGAAATTTCAGCTATATGAGCTAAAGCATTACAAACTGTTGGGTAATAAGATCCCGAAATTCAACAGTAGCATTGTAAAATTTACGTAATTTTTTTAAAAGTTTAGCAATTGATTTCCAATGTTCGTCGGTTAACATATAAATCGCGTTCTTACAATGAGCATTTGAAACATGTGTTATTGGGTCTTTATACTTATAACATTCTTTTAAAAATAAATAAGTATAATTCCACCGTGTAATAATCTCTTCTGGCATGAATTTAGGTCTCAAATTAAATTGTTTACATTTTTCTTTAAATTTTATAATTCTATTTTTTCTATTATTACCTTGAATAACTCCAACAGCTCTTTTGACAATTTGTATTTCAGTTGCAAATAACTCAAGACCACTTTTAACAATTAAATTATAAATATGACAAGCAAAACGAACATGAAATATATCAGGAAGTGGCGATTCTAATTACGTTTTTAAAAGACCTACAACAGCAGTATTATTAGATGTATTATCGAATGATATACAAAGTATTTTTTATAAAGATTATAATTTTTGGCATAAGCACAAATATTTTCGCTTATATATTTTCCAGCATGACTTTGATCCTCGTCATACGCAAAAGCAATAATACGTTTTTCCATTTTAAAATTTTCATCAATCCAATGACAAGTAATTGTTAAATAATCATAACCGTTTAAAGCATGCCCAATGTCTGCAGTAAAACTAACTAGGCATGGAAGATTAGTGAACAAATATTGCAAAAAAATAACATAATCATTATAAAGTCTAAAAACATCGGCTCTACAAGTACTACGAGGAACACCTGTAAAACAAGGATTATATACTCTTTGAATATATGTAATTAAATATGAATAAGAAGCAAAAGAAAAAGGTAAACAACCTCCGACAATCATTTTTGCTAATTCAATACGATCTTTCTTTGGATCGTACTTAGCCACCCCCCAGTTAATGGATTAAGTTGTTGTTTACCGGGTTCTAAATCAGAGCCAGCAGCCCATTGTATCAGATGATCTTGTTTTATATGTCTACCTATAGTGCCCGTCCCCCGTCACCACCCCCTGTCTTATGTTTATAAGTTCTCCCACAAATATTACATCTAACTCTATCAGTGTCCACAACTCTATCATAAAAGAGTCACATTTTACTCCTTTTTTCCTTACTTCTGGTTCTGGTAAAGGAGGTCTACGAATACCACTAGTAGTACTAGTACCAACATTGACAGAAGGAACACTAGTAGGTGTAGGAGTTTCATTTTCAAGTTCAACAATATTATCTATATGAACGTTATCATATTCATTATCTTCTATTCCAAAATCTTCTTGCATTTGATCATAATCTATATTTTGATTAGATGATGAAGAACCTCTAGTTTTTTACCCCTTGAACTAGATTTATGGCGCAGTCCCGATCCAATTCCCTTTAGCAAATTCATTATAAAATATTTAAATAATCAACAAATAAATATGACAATTTAATAAAATAATTAGAGAATGAAACGAGTGTACCAAACTTCGGGATTCAGAAACTCGAAGCTCGAAGTTTTGCGTCTTTAAAGTTTGAACTTGAAAATTAATAATAATAATAATAATAATAATAAGAATAATAATAATAATAATAACTTGAGAATTGATAATAGAGAGAATTAAGAGAGTATGAGAATTGAGAGAATTGTAGAAATAATTGTGTGATAAAAATGAGAAAAATGTAGAGTATTTATAAAATTTTTAAAGGGTAAAAATGTAATTAGTAAAGAATAATAATTAATAAACAAAACAAAAAAAATAGCCTGGTCTAAAAGATCGTTGGCCATCCCCCTCACAGCCCTAGCCCCCACCCCAACGGTAATATTATCGTTGGGCAACAACCCAGATTTTTTTTTTAAAATTGTTGTGAATTACCAGACCGGTTAACCGGTAAGGTAACCGGTTTTCATTACCGGTTCGTACCGGTCCGGGCTTTACCGTATTTTTATATAACCCGTGCGGGTTGGGGTCGGGGGCCAACCCAACCCGATAAGCACTTATCGGACCGGATTTTGTATCTGGTCAACCGGTCCAGTTTCGAGTCAACCCGGATCAGTAGCCAGGTTTACTTTAACCGAGTCTATCATACAAAATAAAAATAAAATAATTTTAAAAAAATAAATATAAAATGTTGCATAAATGCTCTTTTTGGTCTATATTTTCTAGCTCGTACACTACAAAGAGAGTGATTCCACTGTTCATGTCACTTGACACTGGAGGGGCTTTAGATAGAAAATGTCATAGTTCAGGAAGGGGTAACAACACCACCAAATAATTTAAGTAGTAAAGTGGCAAAACGTGAATGGTTTAGGGGATCTTGAGGTATTGACTTCTGAATATACAAAATTTATTTTTATTTTAAAATTAACCAACATAAAATTTAAATAAGATACTAATTAAATGTTGCATCAATAAAATAATGGCTTAATGCATATGTGGACCATTAACTTTGCCCGGTTTTTCCATTTTAGCACCTTAATTAAGCCTTTATTCCTATTGAAACCTTGAACATGTCCTCAAATGTATCTATTAAACACAATCTGATTGACATGACATAAATCGAGAGTTTCATTTTTTTAATCTTGTTTCACATTCTGCTACTATGAGCTGCTTTGATTCTTGGTTTGAATTAGTATGCATAAGAGTTGAGCTTAAGATATGTGTAAATATAGGGAGTTGTTTTAATTGGTAGAATTTTTCATGTAGGATGCGCTTGACATTCACGTACAATGTTAAAGAAAATAAAATTTTCGATTTATGTCATGTCAGTTGGATTGTGTTTAATAGACACATTTAAGAATAAATTTAGGGGTTCAATAGGAACAAAATTTAGTTGATGTGCCAAAATAAAAAAAATCGGGCAAATTTAAAGGTCTGCATATGCATTAAGCCTAAAATAATTTAGAAGTTATATGCTAGTTGGTGGTGATAATAGCTATGGTAGATGTGGGTGAATATTGGGCGAGATAATGACTCATAATATGTTGATGGTGATAATTATCATTAATTAAATAATTAATCGTTTCCCTCTCAAAATAGTTGACTTACTTATTATAAGTTCTCAATATCATTTCCCCATTTAATTCAACTCTCTAATATAGACAACCATGTGCTAGTATAACACGTGGTTAATATTTCCTTCATTCATTTTGTTAAACAGTGTCCAAATGATCAGCGCCGCGGCCCTTAGGACACAGCGTCGCAGCCTAGTCCCGAACACTGTTTCGTGAACAGTATTATACTTAATGTATATTTGGTATATATTAGAATTAATCTTGTACTTTAATTACTATTGTAATATTACCATAATTGTATAGTTAGTCTCCTTATAGAATAGGGTTTTAGATGTAAAGTAGGAATAGAATTCTCCTATTGTAACTTGTATATATATGTCTTTCATAAATAAGAATAATCAAGGGATTAATTCTTTCATGGTATCAAGAGTCTAGATTCTTTTCCTTGTTTCCACTTCTCAATTTCTTCTCAAAAATACCGTGCAAATCCCTCCCAAAAACCCTCGGTTTTTTCACAAAATCCGAGAACTCATCCTTCTTATTCTACAAATCTTGTCCAAAGTTTGTTCTATTCACCATGACTGATAAGAACACTTTTCATCCCGTCCTCACCGTTTCTAACATCAAGAGTGTTCTTCCTATCGTTCTTGATCTAGAGAACGTCCATTATGGGACGTGGGCAGAATTATTCAAGATTCATGCTATGTCACATAAAGTTCTTCACCACATCATCCTTTCCACTACTCCTACGGGGGGTGATATGATGTCTACGTCTACAACGGTTGTGTCACGACCCGAGCCGGGCGGGTGCCCTGCCTCAGGCACCCCTTTACGGTATACATCAGAGAATAGTAGCGGAACATACATACAACTCAAAAAGAAATAAATAACAGGTTAGCCGATAAGGCCACCTTCCAAGAGTATACACATAACCCAAAAAACAGTTACCTTTTTTTTCTTTACAACCCAATCTACAAGATATGACTACAGACCTCTAAGAATTTTTACATAACAACCGTGACGGGACAGGCCCCCGCCATACCCCTGAATGTACAACAACCGACAATACCAGGGATCTGAACCAAAGATAAGCCTCCGGAGAAATGAAGCTTCTCAACAGCTGAACAGTGATCCTAAGAGTGAGGATCAGCAACCTATATAACTCTACCGCAGATGAACGCAGCTTCAAGGAGGTCGATAACAGGTACCAAGTATGTGAAACTGAAAGTACTGTAATGAAATCATAAATAGTCTAAAATAAAGTTGTGGACATGTATGATAACCACATTAATAGTACACTGTGCCTTACTAACAATGAGAGTGGACAAGAATAAATTTGCCGGTTTTAAAACAGGAAGCTCATGATTAACCTAGGGCCATCCGCCCGTAGTATCATTCTGCAATCCTACTCTTGGGACTATTTCACCCGCATAGGCCGTATGGACCCGCATGAGGTAGTTTTCTCACATAGACTGTATCCGCCCGCATAGGTCGTATGGACCCGCATGAGGTAATCTCCTCGCATAGGACTGGTCCGCCCCGCATGAGACTATTTCACCCGCATGAGCCCTACGGACTCGCATGAGGTATTCCTCGCATCGTGGGGAGCAAATCCACGGAATGTGCAAATGCAACAAGCCCGGAGAATGACCCCGTAATGAACAATACATCACTAGCACAACCGGCTATCATACATAACATAAGCACCACCGGCTTATCATACATAACATAAGCACCATCGGTTTATCATAATTATCATAAGCAAGTTAAGACATCCTCTAACTTCTTATTAGCCTTAATTATCATGCACTCTCATTTTAGTTAACTTAAGGCACTAACATGTTACTAGAAATCCGGGAATTTAACCCAAAGTACTACGTACTTCCGTTCCTTTAAAAAGAACCTTTTTATATAAAAACCTCAAGATACTAACACCCGTAGTATCAAGGTTTGTCTACTTTTCAAAACAAGTTACTACACCTTTAGAAATTCATTTCAAGGCTTTGACACTAAGTAACTTCTACATTCACAACCTAGGCAACTCATGCATATAAATCAAGTAGACACTCTCTTAACCTTCCATAAAGCCGTTATAACTAACTTCCCATAAAGCCGTTATAACTCTTTATGTTTTAGACAATTACATTCTTTTTGAAACCAAGAGACTTATACTTTTAAAACCAAGTATCATATACTTTCAAATCAAGTTTCATAACTTTCAGAATACTTCAAGTCCCTTAACTTTAGAAATCAAGTTTCTTAACTTTAGAATAGTTCAAGTAATCAATACTTTCCAAATCAAGTATTCTATACATTTTCAAGTCAAGAAATCTTTGTTTACCTTATTAGAATAAAGCATTCTTTTAACTTCCCATAAAGTTGTTATACTAATTTTATGCTTTTAGAAACTAAGACATCTTTAACCTTTAAAACAAGCGAGTCAATTCTCTAACTCAACCAACTTGGACATTCTTAAACAAGGCAATGATATCAAATGAAACTAAATTTATTTAAATCTCGTACGTCTACCGTACTATACATTTATAGCTACTCATGCTCAAGAGATAAGAAAAGTTCTACATACCTCTCCGGCTTAATCCACTTGCTAACTTGAATATGCCGCACGTAGAATGTCAACCTATAATAACCATAACACGGCTATTAACCTCTAGCTTTAAACGTAGAATGTTCTAAGTGTAAAGTCACTTATTCTACGGAAAATCGGGCAGCACTTCCTTTGTTTCTACGTACTTTTCCACCTTTTTCAAGGCCCGAAAATCAATAACCAAATGCCCCATTTAAGGCTCAACATATCAACCAATCAAAGGGGATTACACGCCGCACAAGACGTGTAAAATTCTGTCCCACAATCGATATCCAAATAGTCCAACATTTCAATGTCAAACGTCTACAATGCAACAACAATGTAAAGTCTTTTCCAATTCCTTTTTAATCCAAGTTGTTTAGTCTAACATGTTATATAGCCGCAATTGATTTTAACAACTACAATCTTCTCTCTAGATAACATGCGACGATAATAACTATCGATCAAATTGTATTTCAATCTCAAAGGCTAACAAGGTCATTTTCGGATTTAGGCTTCCAACATCCATAACACTTATAAATCTCCAATACATATATCTCATGCTTGTTAAAATGTATAACTACAACAACATGAAATTTTCAATCACTAAGATGACAAGATTGTTACCTTGATAAGCCCAAAACCGTCCAACAATCTCGCCCACTTTAGCCCTCTTTCCGCAATTCTTCTTCACGTTAAAATCACCCACACGAACTCTCTACAAGCTTGCCAACAAATTGCCTTCTTGTCGCCTTTCCAACAATTTCATCTAGGCTTAGGGTTTTATCAATTTTTTAGAGAGAAGAGTAATTTCTTAGAATGAAATCTTGCAAATGGTCAAGTCTTGCAAGACTTGGCCATAATATAAGGTCTTGCTTGCTTTACAAGTTGGGAGGGACACTTGTCGCCCTCCCATAGGCCCTCTACACAAATATCTTCTGATTTTTACCCTTTTTCCGCAAAAATCCCGCCTCGACGCCGCGGCCCTGCAGCAGCTGGCGCTGCAACTCGTAACACCGTGGCTTACGAGCCACGGCCCCGCAATACGCGGCCGTGGCGCCCGATCAACTCGCTTCCTTCTCTTCTATCAGCTGAACTTGCAACGTCCATAACTTTATACTCCGATGTCCTATCGATGAGCGGTTTGTTGCGTTAGAAACTAGACTCAACGAACTTCATATTAGGATTTTGAAACACCTAAAACTCCTAATATTCTAGGAGATATACCGCTCCAAAGTTGACTGAAAATCTGTCCAAAAACATTCTGCCAACTTTTTTTTCTTTTTTCCCAAATTCAAATCTTATTTCCTTTCGTACGTTCTCATCTCATCCTCTTAGAATTACGGGGTGTAACAGGTTGTGCCCACCAAAACAGCAGATCCAGACTTATGGGTTTATGCTTGATGCCAAGGTTCTCCAATGGATTTATGTCACTATCTCATTGGATCTTTTACAGATGACTATAGAACCCAACTCCACAGCTATGGCGTCGTGGAATCGATTGTGTGACATCTTCCAAGATAGCAGTCATTCTCGCATTGTTATCCTTGAGCAGGAATTTTCTCAAGTTGCTATGGTGAATTTTCCAAACGTTTCCTCTTATTGCAAACGCCTCAAGGACTTGGCAGACTAACTTCGCAACGTGGGTTCTCCTATTTCTATAGTCGTCTAGTTCTTTAGATGGTTGTCGGTCTATCCGAGGCCTATACAGGGGTTGCTTCGGTTATTCGTCAAAGTAACCCCCTGTCGGAGTTCTATCAAGCCCGCTTCATGCTTACTTTGGAAGAAGCGGGTTTGGCTAAAAGGGCATCGATCGGAGCAAACCCCATTGTCATGATGACTGCTTCCAATTTTCCCCCTTCCAATCCAGTCAACGTGACCCAAAATCACAACAACGGGGGTGGTAAGAAGGGCCAAAATCGGAATAATAATGGCAAGAATCGCGGCGGCAACAACGGGGGCAACCGTCAGCAGCAGCTAGCCACTGCGGGCCCCCGACGATGCGGTGGGTCCCAGCCGCGGCCAAGATTACAAAGACCGCGCCTCATTATCAGCCCGTGCAAGCACCGCGGCCTAACTTCTTTCCAGGTCAGACTCCAAGGTTCAGACCAGCGTATGGGAAGCCCCAACAGTCCGGTATAATTGGACCTCGCCCCTCTCACGCCCACCACGCAATGGGCCCCACTCATACCGACATTGAAGCAGTGATGCACACACTTGACTTGACTCAATCGGACCCTAATTGGTACATGGACACAGGTGCCACTACCCACATGACATCCGACTAAGGTAATTTCTCGTCTTATTCCAATTTGAGCAGTAATCGTGGTATAATTATTGATAATGACAGTTCTATTCCAATAAAGGTTTATGGTAATAAAATTGTGTCCCCTCCTCATCCACCATTTGTCCTGAAAAATACCCTTCATGCCCCAAAATTAATTAAAATTTGGTGTTTGTCCATAAATTCACCACTGATAATTGAGTTTCTATTGATTTTGATCCGTTTGGGTTTTCTGTGAAGGATTTCAAGACGGAGAGTCCTCTCATGAGGTGTGACAGTAGGGGGGGGTATTTATCCAATCACACCGTGTCTCAGCACCTCGCGTCAAGCTATGTCATCCACTTTTGCAGCTCTTGCTCCTTCCTGTGGCATGCTCGTCTAGGTCATCCAGGGTAGTCAATTTTATTTGTTTTAGATAAGAATACGTTTATTTCTTGTAAGGGTACGCGTAGTACTCCAAATTATCAATCTTGTTCTTTAGGGAAAATTATTAAGTTGTCATTTGTAGCTTCGAATTCTCATACTTCAATGCCATTTGATATTATTCACAGTGATTTATGGACTTCTCCAGTTCTCAGTTCTATGGGTCATCGATATTATGTTTTATTCTTGGATGACTATTCTAAATTTTTATGGACGTTTCCACTTGCGAAAATATCTCAAGTTTTTTCCATCTTCGTAAAATTTAGAGTTTTCATAAGAACCCAATTCGAACGGGAAATAAAGAACATCCGATGTGATAATGGTAAAGAGTATGACAATAGGGAGTTTAGGGAGTTGTGTGCTAAAAATGGGATAAATTTTTGTTTTTCTTGTCCTCATACGTCTTCACAAAATGGGAAAGCTGAACGAAAAATTTGTACCATTAATAACATTATTCGCACCTTATTGGTTCATTCTGTCGTCCCTCCATTATTTTGGCATCATGCGCTACAAATGGCTACCGATCTACTTAATATCATTCCCTCTAAAGGTTTGACATATTCCTATCCTCTTCAAGTTTTATACAAAAAGACTCATTCATATTCTCATCTTAGGATCTTTGGCTGCTTATGCTATCCCCTATTTCCATCCACCACAATCAACAATCTTCAGACACGTTCTACCCCATGTGTGTTTTTGGGTTATCATTCAAATCACCGTGGTTATAAATAATTTGATTTGTCATTTAAACGAATCATCATTAGTCGTCATATTCTCTTTGATGAATCCCAATTTCCATTTTCTAAAGTAGAAAAACTCGTGTCTAGTTCTTATGATTTTTTGGATGATGATATCTCCCCCTATGTTCTCCGTCAGTTTTCAGATTTTTCAGAAAATACGTCGTCAGCGTCGCGACCCTTAGGGGAGGCACCGTGGCGCCTGCCTTTTAGTGAACAATCACTGTTACACCCCGTATTTACAGGACGTGTTTTAAGAACGTAAGTAAGAACTCACAAGTGTTAAGATTTGAGACTTGTAAAAATTTATCGAAAATTTGAATTTGTCGGAAAACGAATTATCAGGATTTAACGAGGGCGACGCGTGTCACCCCTTAAGTGAGCTTGGGCGAATTGTAGCATGGGCACAAGGGTCATTTGACCTTGTTGTAAAGACAAGTCTTGCTATTAGGGAGCTTGATATTATTGACTTGGTCAATGGGACCACTTAGCATGATATTTAATGAGAGATCATCCAAACCACCCATGTGTTTTTATCTTAGTCCTCCATGTTGTTATATAAGGGTACTAGTAGCAAGACAAGAGTTCTACACTTAGAAAAAAATTGAAGAACCCTTGTTCTTGTAGCTTTGTGCTCTCGGGTTTGGTGAAAAATAAGAGAAGAAAATTTTCAATTGTTGTCCAATAATTCCCCCACTTTAAACCAAGGTTCATGAGTGTTATGTAAGTGTATCTCAATAGAAAAATCCCGGAAAAAGAGAATTTTCGTATTAGTCGCAAAGTGAAAACCTAAGGGTCTTTCTAGGTTTTGGATTGAAGTTTGAAGGAAAGTTGTTGGTGTGGTTCTAAGGGTCTCAACAAGCGGATTGAAGTGTCTTGAAGAGGCTCTAAGTTGCTAAGGAGCGACTTCAGTTTTGGAAGTTAGATTGAGATTCGTTGAGGTATAATTTTGTTCTCTTTAAGTGTTACAAGATTATGTATTGTTGTTAGCCTTACATTTTACTAGCATGAAGCATATGTGTTGAAGTTTTATAAGTGTTATGAATTGTTGTAGCCTAAGAACCGAATTTACACATTAGCCATTTGAAGTTGGATTTCAAGTTGGTCGTAGTTAGAAATCGTCGCATGTTACCTACTTAGAGATTATGGATTGTTATAATCAAATGCGACTTGATATCATGTTATGCTACCAATTTGGATTGAAATGGAAATTTGATAAGAATTGGTATGGTTGAACTCAAGGTGGCCGAATTTGGACTTTTAGTTGGTTATTCATTTGTATTGAACTACTTTCTAAATTGTGAGCCAATTGGGGCTGTTTAGTTATTCATTTGCATTGGAATACCTTTTATATTGTTGTGAGCCATTTGAGGCTGTTTGGTTATTGTATTCGGCCTTGAAAAAGGTGGCAAAGTTAGTAAAAACAAAGGAGGTGCTGTCCGATTTTCCGTAGAATTTAGCGACTTAGCACCTAGAATATTCTACGTATGAAGTAAGAGGTTAATGGACGTATGGTGACCATTATAGGTTGATGTACTAAGTATAGTGTATCCTACTTGGAGAATGGAATAGCTCGAGGAAGTACTTTGGAGCTTTTGCTACTTGTCGATAATCGTCATGGTATGTGAACCTCTTCCTTCTTTGACATGATTCTATGTATGGAATATACATGTAGTACTATTTCATGATTCCTTCACTCTTAGAAGTTAAGAGGTATGTATGTCGATTTACTCTACGTAAAGGTTATGTATAAGTTATCCCAAGTTCTTACCAAGTCTTATGGGGATGTTGGTAAAGAGTCGTTAGGAGGTATTTTGGAGCCAAGTTGACTTGGCTAATTTACTACACGAATAAGAATAAGTATCGAACAAGCCATTGCGGCGTTAATAAAGGAAAATGTAATGACAATTAATTGTGTTAAAACAAGTAGAATTCTCCATCCGCATAGAAGCTAAGATAAGACAAAATTGTATTACATTTTCTAGATCATGGCTACTTGATTAAGATAGTTATAAATAAGTATAACTTATTCACAACGCACAAGTATTTGTTACTTAATTTATAAGAATTTACGTATGAAGTTTTAAGACTATGGACCTCAAATTGTTAAAAGGTTAAGGGACTTTATTTTTCAAGTTATGAGACTTGATTCTTAAAGGAGAAATGAATTGATTTAAAAGTATAGAATACTTGATTTGGAAAGTATTGTTTTCTTGCCATTCTAAGTTAAGAAACCGGTTTTCCTAAAAGTTAAGAGACTTGAAGTATTTTGAAAGCTATGTGATTTGAATTGAAGTATAAGTTTCTTGGTTATCAAATGAATGAATTCGTCTAAGAAATAAAGAGTTATAACGGCTTTATGGGAAGTTGGTTATAACAACTTTATGGAAGATTTAAAAGAATGGTTTTCTTCAGTATTGTAAGCAAAGTAATGATTTGAAATAAAGAAGGGCAAAATTATTTTAAAGGTACCAATTGCTTAAGGTTTTAAAGAAAGAAGTCACTTGATTTAGAAGCCTATAATTGTATTTCTAAAAAGTATTGTGACTTGTCGTGAAAAGTAGATATGACTTGATACTACGGTTATTAGTATCTTGGAAGTTTTGTTTGAAAGAGAATCATTTTAAAGGAGTAGAGGCACGTAGTACGTTGGGTTAAATTCCCGGATTTTATAATGACATGTTAGTGCCTTAAGTAAACAAAAATGAGAGTGTATATGAACAAGCTAATAAGAAGTTAGGGGATTTCTTAACTTGCTTATATTATGTATGATAAGCCGGTAGTGCTTATGTTATGTATGATAAGCCGGTAGTGCTTATGTTATGTATGATAAGTCGGTAGTGCTTATGTTATGTACGATGGCCGGTTGAGTTAGGATAAGAGTATAAATGAGGGGCAAGCCCCAAGACGTTATACCACCTTCTCCAGGGTAAGAGTATAAGTGAGGGGTAAATCCCCAAGACGCTGTACCACCTGTTTTATGTGTTATTTGACGACCGGTCGAGATAGGGTAAGAGTATAAATGAGGGGCAAGCCCCAAGACGTTATACCACCTTCTCCAGGGTAAGAGTATAAATGAGGGGCAAGCCCCAAGACGTTATACCTCGCTTACCACCTTCTCCGTGGTAAGAGTATAAATGAGGCAAGCCCGCACGTTATACCACTGTTTTGATTGATTTTACGGGCGTGAGACCCATGGTTATGTTTTACACTTTTAGTCGACGGTGATGGGGATTCCACGCATGCTTTGATATTGGTGATCGATCGCGTCCCGGTTTGGTAAGATATATGTGTCCCTCCGTAGTGGGCGGACTATGTTATGAAAGATAAGTAAGTTAGATAGAAATGAACTTAATGACTTCTCCTAAGTAAGACGTAAGATATGGCTATAACTCTTAATGGAATGGAAAAGATATTGATGTGAAATTAAGTTCATAAGTGGTAATGACACGGAAGGATCCGTATGTGTTTTTATACTTGTCTTTGTCATTCTTTGCAGTTCGATCTATTTATCAGACGTTATTTCGCTTCCATATTCGCACTGTATCGACTTCTTCGGGCTGCGTCATGTCCGCAGGTTTAGGTACACAGTTGTGGATCCGCGAGTTTAGGATCTGGTTCAGCATTTTGAGATGGCTCCAATGATTCCGGAGTTGTCATGGCTATGTATATTCAGTGTACGGCGGGGCCTTGTCCCGCCATGGTTATGTTAACACTCTTAGGTGCGTAGTCACATATTGTGGGTCGGTTTGTAAAAGAAAGCGAGGCAATCGCCCGGTTGTTTTTATATATGATCGGAAGGTAGCCATCGCTAACTCCGTTGAATTACTTCCGATATTTTATTTATAAGTTTCATGTATGTTCCGCTGATTTTATCTGATGTTTACGTAGGTGCCTGTGTAGGCACGGCACCGCGGCCCCGGTCGGGTCGCCGTGACAATCACATTCGCCCGTCGCCACGCGACTTAGGGAGACGCCGTGGCGCCCAAACTTTATAGAGCTCTGCAGTTTATCAGGCGCTGCGACGCCTTCGACGGTAATTTTTGAAATTCAGCCAGCAGGCCCACTGCCTGCTGGCCAGTCCGTCCGTCTCCTGAAAATTCCCAAAATTCACACCATCCAGCCCCAAGTTATGGTCCAATCACTAGCAGTCAACGGGGTATTGTTAAACCAAAAAGACATTTTAATTTAAATTCTAATGTTCTTAAGTCTCTCTTACCCCGTAATCCAGTATCTTCCCTAAATGACCCTAATCAGAACATTTTTATGACTGATGAATATAATGATCTTATTGATAATAAGATGTGGGAGTTGGTGTCCCGTCTATCTAGTGTTAATATTATTCGGTCTATGTGGATTTTTGCTCATAAAGAGAATTCTGATGGTTCGTTTGCAAGGCATAAGGCTCGTCTTGTAGGTGATGGTAAGACTCAGCAGGTTGGTGTGTATTGTGGTGAGACTTTAGCTCGGAGGTCAGGGAACACTTGAGTATGGTTTGCATTTGTATCCTTCGTCGACGTCTACACTAGTCTCCTATACAGATGCTGATTGGGGTGGTTGTCCTGACACCAGACGGTCTACGTCTGGCTATTGAATATTGTTAGGTAATAACTTGGTCTCATGGTCTATCAAGAGTCAATCCACGCCTTCACGTTCAAGTGCAGAGGCCGAGTATCGAGGGGTTGCCAATGTGGTTTCTGAGTCATGTTGGTTACAAAATCTACTATTAGAACTTCATTGTCCTATTGAGAAGGCTACCTTGGTTTATTGTGATAATATAAGTGTCATCTACCTTTCTGGTAATCCAGTTCAGCACCAGCGCACTAAACACATAGAGATGGATATTCACTTTGTTCGAGAGAAGGTAGCTAAAGGACAAGTACTCGTCTGTCATGTCCCTTCAAGATATCAAATTGCAGACATCTTTACAAAAGGTCTTCCCTCGGTCTTTTTTGAATATTTTAGAGACAGTCTCAGCGTATGAAGACCACTCGCTATGACTAAGGGTGTGCGTTAAACAGTGATCGTGGGTCACTTTTCAGTCCAGTGGGGTCATTGCCCTTCCTTGTATATTTGGTAAATATTAGACTTAGAATTGTATCTTAATTAGTAGTGTAATATTATCATAATTGTAAAGTTAGTATTCTTATAGAATATAGATTTAGAAGTAGAATAGGAAAATGATTTTCCTATGTAACTAGTATATATATGTCATTCATTAATAAGAATAATCAAGGGATTATTTCTTTCAAATAGTTTACCGAGCAAATTGCAATAACAGAACAATGAGAATGTATAGGGAAAAATTTATACATAACACTTATACAAATTATGATGCGACACGTGAAATTGATGTTGAGCCAAGTCCAAGTCAGTTTGGGACATTATCGGTAACATTCAAATGGTACCGGAAGCGACACAAACGTAACCGGTACCGATAATGCAGAAGACTGAAAGTTGTTTGAATTGTAACGGACAATCGTTACCAAACCGATCACACGTCTTTCAATGGAGTTTTAATGGCATTTATTGGGATATTGATTATCCAATTATTATGACATTCATTCTCCTATATTAATGAGAACATATTTCGTGGACCCCTGTAGCTCATGTATAACTAGGGAACATTACTCCATTGTAATAAATCAAATTTTAGCTATTACAAAATACTCATTGATATTCTCTTAATTTCTGTGCTTTTATATAAGTTATTGTCACTTTATTCAGAAGCTAACACAAGACTCGGGCTAACTATTACTTACATTATCTTGTTCATATATTCAGTATAATTCATCTAGAATTCATATCTAACGTGTCACTTGAGATTCACGTGTCCTTGATCACGTATATAAATTCAACTGTATCGTTTTACGGGTAAACAAAGCAAATTGTAAGTTGACCCCAAAATCGAATCAATTTGCAAGAGCTAATATACCCAGGCTATTGATGTTGATGAAACATTTGTCTTCAAGAGCCTCAAATGTTATACTTTTCTTTTAAATGCTTACAATTAAAAATGTATCAACAAGATTCAGTGAAAAAGAGAGTTGAGAATCAAACCCTAGATAATAGAGCAGTCAGTTTTTATTTTAGAGAACATTAGCGCGAAAGACATGTGACTATTCCGTTAGTTATTGGCGAAAACAGTTAACTAAGATTAAATGTACATGTGCTCCAGTTTTGAAAAAAAAAATGAAGGTCTATTAGTACTCCACCTCAAACAACAACGACTATTTTGAGTGGGAGTCCAATTATAAAGGACGTTTTGGGCCTCTTCTCAAAAAAGTAAAGAGAACGACATATAGAACTCTTCTTTCTTCAAGTGCGTTTCAGTCATATCTCATACCTCTATTTATACTATTACATAGAGGTTGATGCAATCCAAGATTCATTAACACCTTCCATACAAAGTGGAGATAGGGAATTCAAGGTTTTGTCATCAAGTCGCTACTTTGGATGCTTAGAGGTTTCATGCCATCTAGTGTCAACTCCATGTCTCATGAAGATGAACACTTTTAAGGGATAATTCATGGAGTATTTTCACACTTCAAGGAAGCTCATGTGCACATCTTAAAGTTATGCAGTGTTTTCGTAAAACGGTACAGTTGAATTTGTATACGTGATCAATGACACGTGCATCTCAAGTGACACGTTTGATATCAATTCTAGGTAAAATTCACAATAATTAGGCAATAATAAGATAACAGAAAGAAATGATTAGCTTGAGCCTTGTGATGACTTCTAGGCTGAGTTATGGCAATTTATATGCGAGCACAAAGATCGAGAGAATATGAGTAGGTGTATGTAATAGCTAGAATGTGATGTATTTACAATAGAACAATGTATCTTATTTATACATGAGATTTATGGGTACACAGTCCACATCATATGCCCTTATTAATACAGGAGAATGAATGTTGTAATAATGTGGCACAATTAGTATCTCAATAAATGCCATTAAAGCTCTATTGAAAGACGTACGACCGGTTTAGTAATGGTCGTCTGTTACGATCCAAACGGCTATCAACCTTCTGTATTACCGGTACCAGCTTTACATATAAAGCTTTTGGTACCGCTTACATTTAATCGGTAGTACATCCGGTTGACATGGCCTTGACTTAGCACCGTACTTCACGTGTCATACTATAATTCATACAACTATCTTATACGAATTTTTCCCTATACAGATAGTCCCCGCACTTTCAGAGCATAATTCTCACGCACTCGGAAAGTAGATTTGAATTGACGACCAATTTAAGCTATGTATTCTGGTGGGAAAACTTTGAAGAATCCCATCCACATATTTTTCTACTCCAATAGTCAACTTGCTGAAACGACGACAACTATTCGACTTTCCTCGAATAACAAAATATTGCATAGTAATAATGAGGCGTGCCATCTAATTATTTTTGCCCTGACACGCATGTGTCACCACCGATTAATATTCATCACATCACTTATTCCAAATGGTGATACCCTTTCGCCTCTTATAAATACCCCATTACATGAAAGATTTATTCATTCAACTCTCATCTTGAAAAGACATTTTTTCAAACCTTTGACCATTATTCGCTTATTTGCCATAGAAAACATGACCAATCAATCAACCATCAACAATGTTCTTCCGAACAAAAAAACAATTGACCCCCAAGATGGGGCTCCTTCTAGTCGAAACCCTTCAGATTCTTCCTTCTTATCGAAGTCATGAAATTTTACTCATGACCTATAAGAAAAAATAGTGTCGAGGGTTTTGCCCGGTGGCAAAGATTCTCCTGCCATGGATTACAAAATACGAATCACTGCCAGTATTTTATCCACAGTAAAAATTGACTGTGATTGGAAATGGGTCGAAGTTTTTATTCCTAATAAGGATTAAAGGATCACTTCTTACAAGCAAGGGTATTCATTTGCTTATACATATCCCTTCTCCATGAAACTCTGGAAAGTTATTGACGATGTCATTTTAGAATTTCGTCGCCGCTACAACGTCGGTATAGCTCAAGTAGTCCCACAAGTTTGGAGCGAAGTGCCGAATAACTTTCACCGTAAGTGTTTCTTCTTTCTGTCGCACTACCTTAATTCCAACGCTCCTTACTGAATGGGTTATTCCATATTTTGACCGGATTCTTTTTCTTCCATCAACTACCATGTGAGAGCCTGTGGAAATAGACAATCTTGAAGCTTGGGTCCAAGATATCCTCGATGTATCCATCTAGAGCTCTGAAAATGAAAAACACTTGTTGATATCCAAAATTGGGTACCCCGTAACCACGGTATAACTTAGGGGCAACAACGGTATAACCTAGGGGAAACCACGATATAATTTATGATCACTTCCAATTTCAACTCTTTTCTCCTCTTTCAAGAATATCCAGTAACATTTTTTCTTTAAGCCTTTCTAAAGCTACTGCCAATGCTCCTCCTGAGGAGAAAATTGAAGATTCGGACGCGGCTGCCCTTGTTATTCAACAGGCCCATAAACGGAAAAGACTTCATAATGAATCTTCTACAAGTCCCCGGACAGGGCCAAAACGTTTGAGGAAGAAAATTCCAGACCATACTGACCGCACTCCTACCTCTGGTAGCACGGTTTAGTAGTTAGTTCTTTCCCCGTGGTGGACCTAGATTATGAAGGTCCCGAGGAAGAACAACCTTTGGAGAGGAGGAAAAATAAAAAACCCCATTTTTTGCGGAGATGGAGATTGCTAGTCACGGATTCAGTCATACCAATGCATTTTTTGCCCTGGTAAGTACTATCATATGTCAACATTTGCATGCACCGATCGCTGCCACTCTGCCACCGATTACTGAAGATCCTGGGTCTTCGGTCATGTCGACTATTGCCTTGGAAGAGGATCATGACATTATTTCTTCCCTATCTTGAGTTTCTTCTTCACGCATAAATGAGTTGGTAAATAATTACTCAGCCTGAGTAGCTCAGCCTGCAGAATTCCAGATAGTAACCTTCCAACTTTCTACTGACTGTGTCACCTTTGTTCCAAGCCCATTGGAGTAGCTAATTATATGAATCATGTGGCTTCTGACAAGGACAAAAGTAAGGTTCACAGAGTATTTGTATATTGTATCATTAATAAAGGGATGTACGCTGCAGCCAAGGTATTAACTTCTTTCGAATTTGTTGTATTTTACTGCTCCAACATATTCCCTTCTAATAATCACTATTACCGTCCAGGCCAATTTTTTGTGCAATTATAGGCTTTAACATATGATTGAAGAAAAGATTGCCTAGGTAATCGAGAGAGACAATATAGTTCATTGACTATCAGTTGCAGAGGTGAGGCTTGTCAGGGTTGACAAACTGCGTGGCAAACTCAAGCAACTGGAGGAGAAGAAAGAGGCCTACTGGCAACAGACCACATTGCATGAAGACCGGTCAGGGATTGGCAAAAAAATGTAGAGTGAGGTATCGGATTCTATGTCGCATCTAACGATGCGTCTATCCGAACTTGAGGCTGATGTGGGTACATTTTCCAACTTCCTCCAAATCAAAGAAACATATATAGAAGCCTTAAGAAACAGAACAAGTCCTTGAGGTCCCGTCTTTCTGCTACGACTACTCAAAATGAGATGCAACGAGAAGATATTGCTAAGTTGACCCAAGCCAATGAACTTCTTCATACCACCATTTCTGAGCTTACTCAGGTCATTCAAGCTGCAGGAGAAGAAATCTAGGCCACTATTGACATATATACTCTGTCCATGGTGAGGAACGACTATATGATGCGCCGAAAAGCCTTGTGGATAGTGAAGGTCGGGCTTGTTGATATTGAAGGAGATAAGTAATGCCTGATAGCTGGAGTTGGCCTCTACAGGTAGTCTCGATGGCTCCCTCCTGATGAAAGATGATAATTTTCATCTGGGGGCAGAAGGTGATTAAATCCTCCCAAGAACTGAAGCTCCTCCTTTCTAAGAAAATATGCCTTATGCTTCGAATCATGCTCCCGAAGCGTCAGCCTCAAAATTGCCTCCTTCAGACCTGACTTTTTAGAATTTGTTGTTTTTGGCTACCTTGACCTTAGAACCCCCCCCCCCCCCAGCGGACATTGAAGTATACAGGCGGTAACCTTTTACATGGGTTTTAATTTTAGTTTAGTTTCATTTACCGGGTCACTTTAAGGCCAAGTTAGTATCTTTTGTATCCGAACTGGTTTCAGTGCAAAAAATATTAATGAAAGAACTTTTTCTACTTCTGCAATCATGCACAAGGTTTTCATCCATTATCCTTTTTTTTCAAAAGCAAGTATTAATTACAAATTTATTTTTAGGTTTATAATTACTTTGCTTTGTGAATCAGAACCTCACTTTGAGGTTTGCTTTATCGGAACATGCTAAGCGTTGGAAGTTTAAAAACTTTTCGACAATCTTAATTTAGTTCTAAAGATGTATTTTTCTTTACATCTTAAATTGGGGCTTCTCATGGCCTTCATAGTTGGTTCCGACCTGATTTGGTTTCAATCAACTTAAAACTATGGTACTTTTTGTAACTGAAGCCCTAATTTTTTTGTTAAGGTGTTAATAAGAGATGTCCCTTATTTTTAGCAGTGTTGTAGAAGAGGATTTCTCATGTTCATTATGGCACAAAAGTTTCTATATGTTTAAGATAACATACGTTTTATGCTCGTGATGGCAAAGATTTATTAATAAAAAGGAAATTTGTATTGATTCTTTTAATTTACAAATGTGAAGACAAGTGCAAGAAAACTTTTGTTGCCATCTAGTGTGGTCAGCTTGATTACATATACTTTGAACTTTTATGTAGTCCCCAGTATCGGGCGTCTGCTTGAAGCACTAAAATTTTATAAAATTTTCTTCACTCCATTTTGGATGTATTTATGGCCCCTAGTGTTCGGGTATTCATACTATAAAGACTTGGACACTTGATAGATTTCCTCAGTAGTAAGATTATTAACATGCTTATTTTGTAGTGCTGCCTCATTAAAAACCTTACCGGGAAAATCCAATTGGGACAAAAACCGGATGAAGGGAAAAAGAGTGCACCACATGCTTTGTCCTACTACACATAATACTTCTTCAAATGTCTTGCATTCCAATTACTAAGAAGTTTATTTCCTTGTTGGTCGGTCAGCTGATAAGCACCATTACCGATAATATCGGTGACCATATATGTCCCTTCCTAATTTGTGCCTAGTTTCCCTACATTATGCTCCCAGTTACACTGAGTTACCCTCCGGAATACCAAGTCCCCGAGTTTGAAGTGTCGGAGATTTGTGCATCGGTTATAGTAATGCTTCATTCTCTATTTTTTAGCTACCATTCGGACGTATACAAAGTCTCGACGTTTTCCGAGTAAATCCAGGTGCACGGATATTGATTGTGTATTTGATTTATCCTCAGCCCGGAGATACCTCAAGCTGGGAGTTCCCACTTCCGGGATAAATGTCTCTGCTCCGTAGACTAGGGAATCTGATACTCATTTTTGTCGTGGTTCTATATGCCCATAATATTTTTGGTAGTGTCGACGGCTAGTTCCCTTTTACAGCTTATCGTTTCTTCTTCAAGTTCTGAATTATAGTCTTGTTTGTTGACTCTGTTGACCATTCACACTGAGATGATAGGGAGTAGAGGTGATTCTCTTGACGTTCAAGTCGTCTAGGAACTCTGTGACTTTGGCTCTGATAAAATTACTGCCATTGTCACAAGCTCTCTACTTCGAGAAGCCAAAACGACAAATAATGTGTTGCCAAATAAAGTCCTTCACCTCTTTCTCCCAATTTTTTGTGTAAGATGCAGCTTCAACCCATTCAGATAAATAGATAGTCATAAATATAATTTGACATACTTATCCTGGTATCGCTGGCAAGGGTATGACTATGTCCATCCCTTACTTCATGAATGGCCACGGGGACACTACCGGATGAAATTCCACACCCGGTTGGTGTAGCAGTTGTGCATGGTGCTGACACTTATCGCATTTATTTACAAACATTTTTTGTATCTTCTTTGATACGGGGCCAATAATAACTGACCATCATGAGCTTCCTCATTAAGGGTTTCACTCCCAAATGGTATCCACAAATGTCTTCATGGACTTCTCTCATTACGTAATCAACTTCATCGAGGCCTACGCACTGGGCTAGGGGATCATAAAAACACCTACGATAAAGTTTTCTATCTATGATGCAGTACTGGGAACCTTTGGTCTTCAGAGCTCTGGATGCTTTCAGGTCCTCCGATAGCTTTCTGTTCACGAGATAGTCCAAGAACTCATTTCTACTGTCCTAAGTTAGTCTGGTTGAATTTACTTTGTTATGCCCGATGGGATCCAGCACCGAATGCAATAGATGAACAACCAACTCAATTTTGGAACCCTTGGCTTTCAAGCTGGAACCTAAGTTTGTGAGCGCATCTGCCTCTATGTTTTCTTCCCGGAGTATATGTACCACCGTACATTCTTACAAACGAGACAAAAGCTTATGGGCCTTTTCAAGGTATCTTGACATGCACTCTTTTTTGGCTTCGAATACTCCATGGATTTGGTTCACTACCAATAGTGGGTCACACTTGACTTCAATGATTTGTGAGCCTAAACCTCGGGCCAGCTACAAACCTGCAACCAAAGCCTCATACTCTGCTTCATTGTTAGTTAACGAAGTGTTATGTATTGCTTGTCATAAAATTTCAGTGATGGGAGTTTGTAACACTACTCCGAGACCGGTCCTCTTGACGTTGGAGGCACCATCTATATAAAGAGTCCCGATCTCGGGGGCAGTCCATGAAACCAAGATAGCCTCATTTTCCGCCTGTAGGGTTACTCCCGAACTAAAATTGGCCACAAAGTCTGCGAAGACTTGCGACTTTATTGCATCTCGGGATCTATATTCAATGTCAAAATTCACTTAGTTCTACTGCCTATATAGCCAAGTGCTCGAAAAGTTCAGGCTTATGCAACACATTTTTAAGAGGGAACACAGTCACTACAATAATTGGGTGGCATTAAAAATACGGTCGAAGCTTTCGCGATGACATTACTAAGGCAAAAGGCTTGTCTTTCGAGTAGAGGGTACCGATTCTTGGCTCCTGACATTACTCTACTTATGTAACATATAGGAAATTGCGTACTTTTTTCCTCCCGTACCAGAACTGCATTTATCGCTACCTCCGATACCGCCAAATATACAAGTAATTGCTCTATGTCCGTAGGCTTTGACATGAGAAAAAGACTGGATAGGTAAGCTTTCAAGTCCCGTAAGGCCTGCTGGCACTCGGGTGTCCAAATAAAATTGTTGTTCTTCTTCAGAAGTGAGAAGAACATGTGACATTTTTCTAACGATCGGGAGATAAACTTGCTTAGGGCTGTCACTTACCCAATCAGCTGATGTACTGCTTTCACATCTTCAAATGTGTCCGGTATATCTTCAATTGCCTTTATTTTATTAGAATATATCTCGATCCTTCTCTGAGAAACCAAGAAACCCAAAATTTACCGGAGTCAACCCCAAAAGCACACTTTTTGGGGGTTTAGCTTCATATTATACTTCTTCAACACCTCAAATATTTCTGTAAATTACTTAAATGGTCCTCAGCACGAAGACTCTTAAAAAGCATATCATCTATGTATACTTTCATTGTTTTTCCTATTTGTTTCTCAAATATTTTATTTACTTACCTCTGATAAGTAGCCCATGTATTTTTTTAGTCCTAAAGGCATAACATTATAACAGTAGGTGCCGAAAGTGGTTAAAATATATTTTTTTGGTTTTCCGGGTGCATTCTTATGTAGTTATATCCGAAGTACGCATCGAGAATACTCATAATCTCATAACCGGCCGTAGCATCGATCATTTGATCTATATTCGGTAGTGAAAATGAATCATTAGAACACGCTTTATTCAAATCCTTATAATCAATGCACATTCTAAATTTGTTTCCCTGTCTAGGTATTACGACTATGTTTGCTAATCAGTCCGGATATTTTACTTCCCGGATTTACCCTATATTGAGTATTTGGCTACCTCTTATTTAACAAACCTATTATGGAGTTCGGTGATCGGACGTTTTTTCGACCGCACTGGAGAGAAACTGAGATCCAGGTCCAACTTATGAGTTGTGACTTCAAGAGGGATGTCTGTCACATCTTCATGAGATCATGAAAAGCAATCAACGTTAGATATAAGATATTTAAGAATTAAATCTCTAAGCCTCGGGGTTAATCCAGTGCCCATGTATACTTTCCTATCAGGGGTTTTCATATGTAATGTAATCTTCTTAAGTTCTTCTACCCTGGACTTGGTGGCATCTAACTCATCCGGTACCTGAAAATACCTTGGCACTTAGTACCCATCCGAAAACTCCTTCTACGGATAGTTTGATTTTGTTTCTACCGGTGGAACCTGATGAACATACTCTTGTACTGGCTCTGCTTCATGTAATTGCTATTTAGAGTTTGTCACCACCTCTGATTCTTCTGTCATACATCTCCCTCGCAGCTGGCTGCTCACCTCGAATTTGTTGAATTCCTTCTAGTGTAGGAAATTTAACCAGCAAATGCAGTGTTGATGAGACCGCCTTCATATCATGTATCTAAGGTCTTCTGAATATAGCATTATACCTCATGTCCCTATCAATGACATAAAATTTTGTTACCTTAATGACTCTCAATGCGTCTACCGATAAATCTACTTCACTTTTAGTGGTTTCGTTTGATATGTTGAAACTTGAGAGGGTTCTGCAAGCCGAAACTATCTTGTCTGTCATATTCATTTACTCTACCACTTTCAGCTGGATTATATTAGCCGAGCTCCTGGGATCGATCGGAATCCTCTTCATCTAGAAGCAGTCGATAGGTACCGTGACCACCAGTGCATCATTATAATGGAAGATTACACCGACAATGTATTCTTCGATGGATGTGATAGTATGTTCGTCAGGTATCTCTCGGAATCTCTTCTCCCGAGTTACAAAGATTTTTGTCTTTTGGCTACAGTAAAATAATGTAGCGGCAATCATTGACACACCATAGATCATGTTTATAACATGAGGTGGCTAGCTAAATTTGATTTACCTTCGACGGGAGGTCCCCACTCATAATTGTTGTGGGCTCTCTCATTCAAATATTCTCGAAAGTGGCCCCTGTTAGCATTCCTGCCACGTCTTATCGTAGATGTTTGCAATTCGTAGTTTTATGTCCGTGTGTGCCATGAAAATAGCACTAATTAGACTGATCTCTTTTGTTTGGATCATATTGCAATGATTTCGGTGGTCGAGACACCCGATGAGTTCTCAGTACTGCCACCATTTTCTCTTCGTCGATATTGAAGTTATACTCAGAAAATTTCGGGAACTCGGTGCCCTTAGATGAGTTGCCTTTATTGAATTTAACCAATCCTTGATTGTTTTATCAATGACCTCCTTTGTTATTTGACTTTTTTAAAGGAATGAAAACCATGTCCACCTCTCTGCTTTACGGGGGTAGGACAAGGTTGGAAGCAATTTTTTGAGGAGTTTCGATCGGCACCAGCTACTTTGTCAAACTTTCCAAAGATACCCCTGACTTTAGATCCAAGCTATCATCCTCAATACGCAGTTTGGACTCATACCGGTTGTGCACATCCTCCCAAGTCATAGTCTGAAATTCTAAGAAATTTTCCTTGAGCTTCCAAGAGACATTAGAACTTGAAGGGTTCAAACCCTTTGTGAAAGCCTCTACAGCCTATTCGTCCGAGACTGCAGGTAAAAACATAAGTTCTTTTTGAAACCATGTGACGAAGTCCCTAAGGAGTTATGTTTCTTTTTGCGCAATGTCAAAGATATCCGCCTTACGTGTCTTCACCTTCCGAACCCCCGCATGAGCTTTAATGAACATGTCGGCGAGCTAGCGAACGATCCGATTGAATGCTCAAGGAGTTCTGAATATCATGTCAAATCTCTCTTAGCAAATGTTTCAACAAACTTCTTGATCAGAACCGATTCTATTTCATTTTCTCTTAGATTATTTCCTTTAACGGCTGTAGTATATGCTATTATATGCTCATGTGGATCAATTGTTCCATCATTTTATTGCTACAAAGGAATTTTGAACCTTTTGGGGATCAGTTCAGGCGCAGCCTCTGGCTTATACGTCAACTGAATATATCTCTTTGTGTTCGGATCATCAACCACGGGAGGAGCTCCCGGTATTTGGCTAAACTAGTGTCAGAACTCCTGGGTGGTTTTTTCCTCCTTCTCTGCATTGGTGTCGACTTTACTCGTCATGTCTGTCGTCAAAATGGAATACGGCATATGGGTGATTCCTGAATTGATTTAAAGAGTCTCCACCTAATTATTCTAAGGTGAATTAGGACATTTAAATGGTAACTAAGTAATGTCAACATTAACTCCATTTAAAAGGTCTACAAAACTTTATGAGATTCTAGGTAAGGATTTTCTATTATCCTAAAGGGAAAGGGTAAGGAATCCTTTAAGATCCGCTAACATGCAGTTATCCGGACAAATTTTAGGGTTAATTATTTAAGTTTTAAAATGCATGTTATTTTGGAAGTATAGATTTAAGAAGAGGATATTTGTAAATAACTAATTTTTTTAAAGATATATTTTTTGATAAATCTGCATAAGGTATTTATAAAATACATAAAAAATGGTTTTTGTTGGGAAAGTATATGTTGTATGTAAAATTGGTTTTTGATAAAGATATGCATTTATATGACAAAAATATATGTGACGAGCCTAAAATAGACTAGCGATTTCTGATTTTAAATCTACTATTTCTAAGTTATTAATTCTAAATCTACCTATTCTAAACAATTCAATAATTATACAAGTACAATAAATTAAATTACAACAACATAAAATTAGCATAATTAAAGAATTAAAAAGCAGCGACTCTAGGACGGATGATGATATCATCCCGCCCCATTTGTTTAGAAGTCCCGAGGCAGGAGAATGCAATGAACATAGATGCGGGTCTTTGATTGACAATATCCATGTTGAGTCTCATTACGAGACTCTTCTTTGCTCACGATGCATTTCATGTAAATAAAAGAAAAAGAAAAGGATTAGTAGATGGAACATGAAAATATATACCTAAGGTAATGTAAATAAATAATTCATGAAAGGTAATATGTTATTGGGCCTCAGTTTTGATACACAACCTAGATAACAAGAAAAGCTAGTAAGGGAACATGTTTCATATCAACATAGGTATAGTCTAAGTGACCTTAATAGATACAACAGTGACACAAAATGAACTAGGAGGCAATATAGTGTTGTCACGATTCATCACACACTTGAGCAAATAGATAGAAATACGATGATTAGTTTCTCTAATTATTATTGGTTTCTCCATTAGTATTTCTTGGAGTCATTGGTTCGTCTGCTGGAGTAATGCCAACATATTTGGGAATGTACTCTGCTTGAAACCGCATCAAACGCTCCAATTGCTCACTCAAAGCGGCATTTTGCCCCATAAGATTTTGTATGGCTTCTTCGGGTTTTTCGTCAGTGGGAACATCTTTATGGCGAGTCTGTCTGCCTCCGAAAGTGGCTTTGTCTACAAACATTAGGTCCCCTGGTGTTGTGGATCCTATTGACAAACCATCCGGTCCTAGTGGCACATTGCTCGTGTTGTCTCCGATATTGCGACTGATTCCATGATTTATTATTCCTGTCATTTGTTTAACCTGAATAAGAAATATGACTTGAAAGGAAAAAATAAATTAGTAGAGAGGTCACTTGTGACACCATAATTGTCCAGACCCCACAGTGAGTGCCAAACTGTTTACTCGTAAAATGGTACATTTGAATTTATATACGTGGTCAAGGACACGCGAATCTCAAGTGACACGTTGGATAATAATTCTAGGTAAAATACACATAATTAGGAAATAATAAGATAACAAAAAGCAATGATTAGTCTGAGCCTTGTGACAATTTTTGGGCTGAGTTACGATAATTTGTATGCAAGCACAAAGATCGAGAGAATATGAGTGGGTATACGTAATAGCTAGAATGTGATGTCTTTACAATGGAACAATGTGTCCAATTTATAGATGAGCTACATAGGTACACAATCCATGAAATATGCCCTCATTAATACAGGAGAATGAATGTCGTAATAATGAGACAATTAGTATCTCAATAAATGTCATCAAAGTTCTATTGGAAGACGTACGATCGGTTTAGTAATGACCGTCCGTTGCAATCCAAACTACTCTCAACTTTCTGTATTACCGGTACTAGTTTTGCATAAAATGCTTCTGATACCGCTTGCATTTAATCGGTAGTGCCTCTGGTTGACGTGGCCTTGACTCAGCACTGTGTTTCACGTGTCATACTATAATTCGTACAACTGTCTTATACAAATTTTACTCTATACATGGAGTACGTGATTATGAAAATAGAACCCTTAAAGATCATGGAATATCAATATAGGACGACCTTCAATATATGGAAAATAGCTTGGATGGAAGATTCCAAAACTACCACATTTGAATAAGCACCTATTCTTGATAGGTGGTTGGATCTTAAATGTGGCTAGTTTGTAATACTTTATGGTTAGGATATGTAAAGACAAAATCTATAAATAATACTTGCCTTAGTCCATTTTCATTGCTTATATTATTTTGATGATTGAAGAATTGAGTTTACTCCTGAGAGAGTTGGGGTTGTGACATTTGTTGTTTAACAATGTAGAGAAATTACTTGTTTGAGGAGTCATTTCTCTTCAGGGTTATTTAGAGAGATTGATTTCTTGAGATAGAGTTTTCAAAGGGTGTCTTAACATGAGATAAAAAAAATTGAGATCACGGAGGAGGTTATAGAGGTGTAAGAGAAAGACTAAGGGGCATCCATAATGTTCTATAATAGATAATGTATCTCGATAAAATTTTACCAGGAAAAATCTCGTGAAAAAAATCTTAGTGAAAAAAAAAGAGTATACATATCTTGCAATACGCATTGTTTGTTGCCTCATTAAAAGACTTATCAGAAAAACCAGTTGGAGAAAATCTTAGCTAAAGAAAAAATAGTACAATGTGTATTTTACCCCCTTGATGAAAACATCACTTTATTTCTCAGAAATGAGACATTCCAACTGGTAAGTCAACAAATCTGTCAAATTATCACCTGAATCTGTTGAACATTTGTTTCATCGTTCCATTGAAGATCACGTGTTTAAAACATTTGGTGAATATTTTATTTTGTCTTCTTTAATATATCCTTCAACTAAAGCTATAATGCAAGCAACATTATCTTGATACATAATTATTAGAATCTTGATCTTCAAAGAAAGACCACATAATCGCAAAATGTGCTGAATCATCAATCTCAACCGGACACACTCTTGACTTGCTTTATAAATTGTTATTTTCTTGACATGACTTAAATAAGTGATAGGAAATATTTATTAAACGTGAAATATAGTTAATTCTATTTAATTACGAATCGAATAATTGGGGTCCCGCACGTAGGAAACGTTGTTTTCACACACGTGACATATAGTGCCAAAGATCAGAATTTCCTAAATAGAAGAAATATTGGTACGTATACGAATTGTTTGAAACGTAAGATAATAGACGGTTATTGGCCAAATGACGTTGGTTTCACGTTGGTAATTGAAAGGAAGAAATGTGTAAGAGATGAAAACGAATCAGGAAATTTGCCACGGGAAAAAGGGGAGCACCGCGGTGCCACAAGGACAGAACCGTGGTGCTAGGTGACATCGTGGTGCCTCCACCTTAGGACCGTGGTGCTAATTCCATTTTCGGTTCCAGTGACTTACTGGAATTTAGGCACCGCGGTGCCTCAATATTTTTCAGTAACAAAGTGGGTGAATTGAAACTGATTCTTGGGCTGACTTTGGAGCAATTACTCTCCATTACTTGGCTATTGAATTCAGCCATTACTATGCTGAATTAACCTCAATATCAATGGTCATTACTTGACATTGATGGTCATTCATTTGGTGAATGAGAAGACCAAATCATTGACACTTAACCCATTCTCTGAAAAATGTCTTCCTCTCTATCAATATGATACACTCAAAGATCTTTCTTATCAAGAGAACACTTGAGTCTCTTTGCTCACTTGTTTGATTGTTGTTTTATCTTGGGAGATAAATTGCTAACACAACCGTTGAAAGGACATACAGAGGCAATATTATCTTAAGGAAAGATTGAAACTTCAATCGACTCAGCAAGATCTTTACTTGTTTAATTTCCAGATTTCTTATTTACTTATTGTTGTTGTTGTTTTCCCATTTCCTAGTAATTTTGTATTAATATCCAACAAGCTTAAGATAATATTCACTGCTTTTAACAACAACATGACTGAACAAGATCAAATCAACGCTGGAAATTCGGACACCACTCAAGGCAACTTCAATGCATTCAACTCCACTATTTTTGGCACTACTAGTGTCAATCCTATTACTCAAGGTAACACCGCTGTCCTTGGTACCACAAGTGCTAACACTGCTGCTCAAGGCGTTCCAAACGTCTTTGCTCCTACTCAAGGAAGCAACACTGCTTAAACTCCGGTTGGTTTTCATGAACGTCATGAGAAGTTCATGGGTGCACACTTCAAAAGATGGCAGCAAAAGATGCTATTTTTCCTGACGGTTATGGAATTTCACATTCCCTAACTGAAGACCCTCCATAAGTTGGGAAAGACAAGGACCCTCAGCCAAATGATTTGGCGGGAGGGGGCCAAGTGTCACTACCCAAATCACGAGTCGTGATGGCACCTACATTATCTCCCCGAGTAGGCGAACCACATTCTCAATAACAAGTTAAATAAGCGGAATAATAAAAGAAAATGAACTATCAAGCCTTAAAAACTAAATTCCTCAGAATCTGGTCAAAAGGGTACAAGAGCACTAACAAGTCTGAAATAGAAGTCTAAAAATACCCGGAGACTACATATAGTCTATCAATAACCAACGAAAAATGGAAATAACTAAGAAGCCCTTCAGGGGTCACGGACGACCAAGTAGCTCAACCTGAAAGACTAGAAGATGTCCACCTCGCGAATCAGCCACGGGGCGTAGAACTGGAACCTGGATCGTACTCTGCACTCAGCAAAAGTGTAGCAAGAGTAGTATCAGTACAACACTAGTACTGGTAAGCATCATAGGCCGACAGTGATTAGATAACGCATGGAGAGTTGAAACCAACAAGCAGCACATAGAGCACACATGCATGATCACATATCATATACAAGTAAAGTGTAAAGAAATCAAGAATCTATCAAGACAGATATAGTTCACCAAATGATCAGTCAAATATAAGAGTGGATGAATGCAATGCAATGCAATGCAATAGTCACCTCTCTCACTCCACTTCTGTACACACATGCTAAGGGCTATGCAAAAGACATGACCCATGGGGGACCCGCAAAGTACATGTACCACTCGTGCTCTCCGGATAGAACCTCGGAGGCCATCAATTACTCACGCTCTTCGGCAGAAACCTCGGAGGCTAATCACTCACGCTCTCTAGCAGAAACCTTGGAGCCAAACATTCACGCTCTACGGCAGAAACCTCGGAAGCCAATCACTCACGCTCTCCGGCAGAAACATCGGAGGCCATAAATCACTCACGCTCTCCGGCACAAATCTCGGAGGCCATAAATCACTCACGCTCTCCGGAAGAAACATCGGAGGTCAATTACTCACGCTCTCCGGCAGAAACCTCGGAGGCCATAAATCATCACAAATAATATGGAAAGTATGTCAGGCATGATATCAATCTTAACACATATTACAAATCGATAATCGACAATTACAAGTCATATCAGGTGAAAATCATAGAAAAAATAACACATATGGCGACAAGCCCACATAACAGCTGACGAAACCAACGTAATTGTAATTTATCTCCACTTCATGCCTGAAGGCCTATCATGCTATCCCTGTCACTTCCTACAACTACATACGATTCTCTAATCAGAATCTAACTCAAGTGAACCATAACTTACCTCAATGCCGAGCGGGTGCCACGAACAATCAAACCACTGTCTTCCCCTTGCGTAGAGCCTCTGAACGATTAAAATCTAAAAAATATGTGAACTACGTTATAATACGAATCTAAGGACACTCATATTGTTATATTTATATTAACCATATTTTTACCATTTCAATTGTATGACTAAACTCGTACTCATATAAAAAATATTAGCATAACTTCAGGAAATTTACTTAATCTTTCTTTCTTTCAACTTTCTCGTATCTCCCGCTTGTAAAGGATATAACATTAAATTCGTAACTCCAAATCAGGTGTTTATTATACCACATCGAAGGCAGCACTAGGATATATTATTATGCCGAAACCCACATGACAATACTTAGTGTAGCTTGGTGAAAATTTACGAAAGAAACAACCCTATGAAATTTGTGTCGCCAGAAATTTTGTAAAACAAGGTAGAAACTTCAAACAGTCATAACTCCCAAAAATAGGTCGGATTTATCTCCGAAAGTTATCAAACTGACGGGAATAGAGTAATCTACAACTTTCATTCAGCCCATATTTTCATATTCCTTACGGATTTGTACAGTTTTCACGTTTTATATTCTATGTCGCCTGGATTTCTGTAAAACGGGGCAGGAACTTCAAAAAGTCATAACTTTCAAACCCTAAGTCAGATTTATCTCCGTAAGATATCAAACTTACGGGAACAGAGTAATATACAACTTTCATTTAGCCCATATTTTCATATTCTTTACAGATTTATACAGTTTTCACGTTTTTACCAACTGCTGTAATGAGAATCCCTCAAGTTTCTCTTGTTCAAACGGATTGTGGAATTTTCGTGTAATGACTCCTTAAAACAAAATTGATTTCATCCTAAAACACATCATTATAAGGATTATCAATAGATTGACTCAACCATAAACATAGATTCTAACCTGAATTTAATAGAGTGTTTCCTTCTCGTTTCTTGCTACTAGGGTTTTCTTGATTTTCTTTCCCTTGTTTTCTTTTCTTTTCCTTCTGCAGCAGCCACATTTCTTTTACTTCTCCTTATATTAATAGGGTCTTTTTTCTTTTATTCTCTTTGTTTCCTTTGCTGCTCCTGTTGCAACGTTATTCCCCCATCTCCCTTTTCTTTTATTATTTAAAATGTGCCCTACCACAAAGGGTGGTGGGCTTGGCCCACTTAATTAATTTAATTAAAAAAATTCTGCACACTTTATATACTAAGACATGTAATTAAATACCCTATAGTCTCATACTCCTTTTCGTAATTTTACGTGTTAAACGACCAAACGGGTCATTACATTAGATACCAATCAAACAATCGCTCGTCCTCGAGCGACAAGGTAGGGATGGAGGAAAAGAGGTACCTGAACTGTCGAACAACTGAGGATATCTACTCACTATTCTTTCACACCTTCTAATATCGTCATTAGTACAAAACAATCCATATAAAATACGTTGTCACCCACCACAAGTTTTAATCGTGACTCCTTCTCGCCAGAAATAATATGTGTAAATCTTTGAGCCAATTCTAAACATTTTTGACATTATTCAAGGCCTATTGCACTAATTCCAAATATGTTAGTTTCGTCGAGCTGAAGCTACTGAGTCAACACTCATCGTCCAATTCCCCTTAAACCTTCAAATGACGTATTATGTGCATCACTCTAGTGATTATTTTATCATTCCAACTTTGTCAAAAATCAGTCCATCACCCCAACGACCTTCCACATCAATTTGTAACTCCTATGTATATCATTAAGTACATGTGCAAACCGTTAGAACTGTTCGTAAAGTTGCCATCAACCTAAATATTATCGAATATCCTGGTAACCTCCAATAAGCCTGATAAACCCATTATATTTCTATCCTGAAATAAAATCTATTATCTTTAAAAATGGGCTACTAGGGTACAGATAAGCCTCTCTGGTAACTCATCCATAAGCCACTTGACCCTAGATGAGCAGATCCGATCAGATGTAAAATGTACAATTTCTCGAATATCGCTACTAGTCACTCGAACTGATTCCGAACATTAACAGTATAAGTAGTGAGCCTTCCAAAAGTCTGTGATGAATCATTCCGTCCATTTTCTCTTGAATAATCAATCTTGTGTCGTCACTCTAACCTAAATAAAATTTCACCCGACTCATTAACTTGGTACACTATACCATTCGACTTAAATCTTCATGTTTCTCAACTAACTCTAGCTAGTCACACAAATTTGATAAATTATTATAAAATCAAAATACTTCAAGTCCTCATTTTTGTTCTTTCACTTACCTCATTCACCACTCCGAATACCTTGATATATGGCTTTTGGCCTCCTACCCTTCACAACCATAACAACTCTGGGTGTGATGTCTCATTACACCCTTACGAAAATCCAAAAGTACCCAATCTTAAAATTTTACATGTCTCATTCCAATATCCCTATGTTATTCGTACTTGAAATGCTCAATCATGCTATCAAGCTAGAAACGTTTCGACATAGTCTACTATCATGACCCATTTTCGCCTCAAAAATATACATCAACTACAAGTTCCAGAGATTCCAAGATTTCCTCTTATTTATCAACTTTAGCCCATCAATTAAATAATATTAGGAAATTACCTATCTTGGTACAACACATCGCGTTTCCATCAATCTTATCATGTTAGTCATCTGAATATCACACCTTACCAGTCACCAATCGCAACACCCCCTGACGCTTCGTCATAACACTTAGTCAAGTTTCATAGACTTCCCTCTTCAGTCATATTTATCGATTACACTCTAACCAAATGACGCATGGCAACACCGCTATACTCCATACCTAACTCAAGTACTCTCATGTCTTCAAATTTAATTCTTTTTTTCCTTTATGAAGATGTACCTTAATACTTCCAATTCGAATCCAAACATGCCCTCATCTTAATTCATCAATTTTTCATGTTCCATTTACAATCACTTCTACCATTAACAATTTTAAGATCTCTGAGTGTAATACCTTATTACGTCTTCAACAATCTAAACTATCAAATCTTACACCTACATCTTTCTTACCTCGCATAATTACTCTAAGTCATTCATATCTGAGATACTCAACTGCACTATCCAACCATCGATTCTTCGACATCATCCATTACCACCGACATAGGTCTTACCTCGAAACTATGCCTTCAGTTCCAATTGTAGAGATTCGTCCTCAATCACTTTTATCACTATTTCACTCTAACTGCAAGATGTAGTACAATGTCACCAATGACTCGTGCATGCTGCAAGTAGTTGTGCTGCTCTCAATTTTATCCTTCCAAGCCAACGAGTGAGATGCATTCTCCTTAAATCCTTCTCTATCATACTACATTCAAGATTATCTTTATCATTATCAACCAAAATCACTCAAACCCAACCATGGTGAATCAAGAAGTCATACATCCTTAAAAAGTAACTGAGCCAATCATGGAGATAGTAGTAACCCACCATCTGGAGCATTTAAAGGTCCCTCTTGCTTACTCAAATCTTTAACTGAGCACTTTTCCAACCTCAATACAATTGTACATATCATTTCCCACGAAGCCCCTTTGACCACGGTACCGACCAAACCTAATCATACTCACACAGTTAATTCTCGTTGTTATACTACTTCAAACCACTGTCGACTTAGTCCATAAAATATAGGGTGATCTCTGACTCGTGCGCCCAAAATATCGATGTTCCCGTATAGATCATAGCAATTTCCTTATACGTTCCTTAGTAGATGAATTGCCCTTCCATCTGATTCGTAAGTTTACCAACTGAATATAAACAGCTGAGGGTCCCTTGGTGAATCCACTGCCCTTTATCGGAACTTACCCTTAATTCGTCGCTTTAATTTTACCTTGTAACTGGAACATGTTACCATGTACTATCACTTGTAGAAGCTTGTCGAGCCTAATCAACATACACAATACTCACACTTCCTCCCCCAACTTAAGTGTCACAACCGAAAATTCCGTAAGTACTTTATTTTTCATCCTCGTTTATCGCTAAAATTATTCCACTAGTCAGTTACTGTTCCTTCCTAAAAAATATACACGCAGTCCACCCAACTAATAAAATTATGTTTTTTTAGCATTCCTTTCATAAAATAATCTCACACCGGATAATCAAGCTCATCGTTCAACAATGATTTCTCATCGCCCTACACCAAAATATCAAGTGAACTATCAACCCCGGACTTAACTTAAATAACACACCAAATCATTCCCACAAGATTCATCCTAGTTTTTCTTTACCTCCAGGATATTAATATATGTTTCATCCTATTGTATCCTAATAAATTATGTTGTGCAAAACCTCTCACACAGAATATATAAAGTCACAACACTCATAACATTGTTATCCCGCTGACTGTGCCCTTTAAAATTGTCAACTCACTCCGCAATAAGCCATAAAATCACTCCCCCAACACCCAAGTAACTAGATTTGGAGGGTATGTCGTTACTGCGATATTTTGCACTGCCACTACCATTCTCAAGAATACCACTAAACCAAAGAGTCAGAACCATAAATCCACCCCACTGGTTTGGATCTAATCAAGTGGCATCAACACTGAAACACACTTTTCAAATCAAGCAAAGTCACGATTTACTCCTCATGTCTAAACCCAAAACATGTCCCCACTATCAGTCAGAAAATAGAAGAACGAGGATAAGATATCAATCTGGTTAAACTAGCACGAAAAGAATGAACCAGATACCAATCGGACTGAACTAGCACGAAAGGAATGAACCAGATACCAATCGGATTGAACTAGCACGAAAAGAGAAAATAAGTGGAATGTTTCCTAAATGTCCTATAGCCTCTCGATGATGGGTACAGATGTCTACGTACCAATCCGCAAGACTCTACTAGACATTGCTCTTGTACTCATTAGATCGATTAACCTAGAAGCTTTGATACCAACTTTGTCACGACCCAAATCACGAGTCGTGATGACACCTACACTATCCCCCTGAGTAGGCGAACCACATTCTCAATAACAAGTTAAATAAGAGGAATAATAAAAGAAAATGAACTATCAAGCCTTAAAAACTAAATTCCTCATAATCTGGTCAAAAGGGTACAAGAGCACTAACAAGTCTGAAATAGAAGTCTAAAAATACCCGAAGGCTCCATATAGTCTATCAATAAACAACGAAAAATGAAAATAACTAAGAAGTCTTTCAGGGGCCACGGACGACCAAGTAGCTCAGCCTGAATGACTAGAAGATGTCCACCTCACGAATCACTGGCGTAGAATCGAACTCGATCGTACTCAGACTCAAAGAAAGTGCA